>OY730485.1:2792500-3392500 GCA_963422695.1 Xylophagus ater
CTTTATTAAATTAGTATACGGAATTGAGATCAGGCTTTTGTAGGCAAAGAAAAATAAATTATGTAGAATCAAGCTCTGGATTTGAACCAGAGTCTCATCAGAGCTTCTAGAAACTTGGTCTTTATCGACTTGACCATTCAACACTGTATTTATCAATCTGTTCAATTTTCATTTTCTAAACATTATTCAAACAATACAATTGTTCTATAACCTTTCAAATGTCAATGCCAATTATTTGTATTAACAATTATTATTAAAATAATACTCCTACAGGCGGCTATCTGTAAATCAAAGCAAATTTGAAAAAGAGAAAGCAAAGTGATGCAAAATTGAATATTAAAGAATTATTAACCACATTCCTTTTGTTCTACACATCTCGACTGAACTAATTTCAATGGCTATCAAACTTTAACAGTTAATTTTAGTAAAAGTTGCTTCGGCTGTTATATCACATTGCCTAACTTGTCATGTCATTTAGCAAATGTTTGGTCCAATTAGGTTTTGTCATAGATTAGTATACCTAGATGTCCAAGCTTAATGAGCGGCGTGATGGTTCAGTGTTGTTATTGTAGGTGAACTTAAGGAAGAATAGATGAAAAGAAGTTTAATGTGAAAGAAAGAGAAGAATCTATATTGTACCGGGATATCACTGTACAACAAGAATCAATTGAATACACAGACGTTGGACATCTTTGTTATATTAGTCTTTAGGTTTTGTGCAGAAAATGGATAACTATCACAAAATTGGTACAAAATTTTTTTGGCATAAAGGTATAGAAGTTAAATATAATAAAAACGTTGGCACGACTTTAAAAACAAAGCCAACAGAAGAAACCCCCCCCCCCCCCAACACAAAAATACGGCAGATAAAAAGAAAAATATCCAAGAACATAAGAAAATGACGAAGACGACGAAGACGACGAAGTAAGTAGAATAACAAAAAATAAAAGAATTAAACTGCGTTCATCCTGTTCGTGTCTTTTCTTCTTTCAGAAAAAACTTCAACCTTTGCATATTTTTTTTTTTTTTTCTTGCTTTTAAACAATTTGGTAGAACTGGGAACAGAAAAAACTACGACGACGGCAACGACGACGAAGACGACCAAAAAAAATAACAACAAAAAAATACGCTCTTCGCTATAACAAACGAACAAAATTAAAAGGATTTGTTGTTGTTGTTGTTGTTGGTTTCTTTTAGCTTATGGCTCTTTGCCTGAATATATAGAATACCATTCGTTGTCGTATAACAAGAAGCGGCAGGAAAAAATTTTTCATTCTATTTTTTTTCTTCTTTTATATACAGTCCACCACATTTCACCCCATTGCTTCAATGTTATTACACCCGTCACTGTGTTCCATTTGGAAACATCTCATCTATTTTCCATCCATTCGTTCGTTCATTTCTTCATCATTCATTCCTCCCGGTTTTACCCACCCGTATTTTCTTCATGTGAATCGCATATAAATATGTAGTAAATGGATGTATATATATATATATATATAAATCCTCCAACAAATGTGTTCTCTCGGAACAAAACGAATGAAAATGAATGGCGCAATACAAAAAAAAAGAAAATAACAAAAAAAACAGCAAAGAAGAAACCCCACTAACAACTCAGCAGAAGCAGCACCAGCACCAGCAACAACAACAACAACAATAACAAAAACAACAACATATAGCAGCAATATAAACTAAAAAATTATACTTGAGAAATTTTTATAAAACAGAGCACAAGTACAAAACACAATGGCCGGAATTGTGAAAATTCAGCGCCAGTAAAATATTTCCAAAGAACTAAAACCTCGGTCGTTGAAATTGTTTGCCTCTCGTACACCAGCAGAGAGCTATATTTTGTGTCGACGACGACGACGACGACGACGACGACGACGATGATGATGATGATAATACCAAAGGTTTCCCTTGTGCCTTTACTTTTTGCCTGCCATTCGACGAACCGAACAACGAAACCAAACCAAACTAACCCAACCAACCATCGAACGCCTGCTATATAGCTACACTTTATGTATTTGCTTAAATTTTCTGACTAAACACAATTTATAAATATATACGTATGTATAGTATGTATACACAACTTACTCTATACGTCAAATATAGTACGTATATATATATCTATACCCTGGCTTTTATACACAATGTAAATTCAGTGTTCTTCTGCTGGGGTTCGAACGATTGCTTATAATATATAAATATATATATATATATATATTTATATATGTTTTATGCCGTTCACTGCTGTTCTCTGCTATTGATGATGATGATGATTATATTCCAACCATCATATTCCCTGCTACTTGCCCCTTTGTCTATATATATATATATATATTTTCAGTTGAATCGTTTCTTCGTTGGATTTTGTTGTTGTTGTTGTTGGTTTCATTTTCGTTCTATGCCCTCTCAGTCGATAGGGTATATAAATTATATCTATAATTTTTTTTTTTTTTTTGTTATACATGAACCAAACTCTATATAGAAAATGTAATTTTATATAACAGAAAAAGTGTCATGCCATCGATTTAGAGATATGTCAGCTTCATTTGGATATGGGTGTGTGTGTTTGTGTATTTCTCTGCATACCCTGTGTGAACTTGTACATATGGTTATATAGCTATATATATATATATGACAAACAGAGGGCATCCTGCATAGTAGTAGGGTTAGGCAATATCTTGGAAAAAAAGCAGGAATAGTAAATTAGAATAGGATACAAAAATAGTAGTAAATAGTTATTTTATATCATACCGGTTTTTTTTTTTTTTCCCCACCCTGTATTCAATAGAGGAGAGATACTATTTTTCCATTTTTTTATTGCGCGCTTATATTCGTGTGGAGATAGGAAAAATGTTATAATAGAAAAGATATTAATGCAATAAGAAAATTCTTCTCTCATATCGAAATTACTTGGTATAACAATAAAGTGTGTGTGTTTAAAGTGATATAATGCAATTGTAAGTTTTAGAGCAAGCAAATAGAATTAAATAGAATTCATTACATTATTGCTGTATAGTCGGTCGTCGGGGGGAGTATATATAATTATTATCGATGGGATATGTGATGTAAATAATTTTAAAAGTTTTAAAATAGATAGAATTTTGTTATCGTCGCAGCAATGAAGAACGAACTAGTAGGTGTATTCGAAAGACGACCCCCGACCCATTCGAAACTATGCCAAACAAAAGGATTTTTATTTATTTATTTATTTAAATTACTTTTTTCCACATAGCGGCGTATTTATGCCGACATTTTTCTACTTAACAAAATTTTTTGGTGGACACAAATACAGTATTTATAAACTTAAAAACGCTCCATCAAAATTATGAACATAAGTTTTTTTTCAAAATTGTAATCAATTTCTAATAAAATTAGATTTGGAATTTCTATACATAAGTATATAATTACATTTATAATCGATGTCAGCTGTTTTAATTACACTTGAGTCTCTTTTTATGCGGTGGATGTGAATACGTTCCACAAAAAATTGCATATATATAAAAAAAAAATCGTACATATTTCTTCTAATTTTATTTTTTTTGATATTCTTCAATTCCTCCTAATGAAGGTCAGTAGCATCATTGCGTAGTTAGATCCTAATTAGTTAACCTATTGGCTCATTTCGAATTTTTGCCTCTGCCATTAATAAAAACATGATTTTCCAATTTATATTGCAAATTTGCATAAAAAAAACTACGAGAAATAAAATCACATCTGTAAAAAACTTTTGACTTTTCAAAAGAATCGCAGAATTTTTGTTTAGGTGTATATTTTGTGTAGTGTAATTACTGAAACATTCAGTTCCGGGGTTTTTTTTTTTTATTCCATTGCTTATGATGAGCCTTGACCTAACTGTGTGTCAACCTTATCATGATAACTCACGTGCAATGGCGATTGTGAACCATGAAATGTTCGTAGTGTTATATTAGGTCTACCAATTTTGTTTGTTTTCACTGTTTTTAGCAATTATAGAATCGATTGGGACCGGACGAACTTTTATAAAATATCATTTTTTTACAATCAAATTTTATTAGAAAAAAAAAGAGAGAAAGTTGAATACGAGGGCTAATCTAAAAGTTTATCTGCTAAATGATTTTTTTTTTTTGTTCTATTTGTCTTGATTGACTGATTGACATTTATTTTCAAAAAAAATACAAACACACGTAAAGAAAATATTTCAAAATCATCAAAACATGAGGCCTTTGATACAGAAAAATTGTGAAGTTATTGGCTAGTTGTAAAATTGTTGTAATATTCAGTTGTTACAACTAACATTCAGTTGTCACAACTAGCCAATAATTTCGTAATTTTTCATTCAATATGAAAACTCAATACAAAATTACAAAACTAACCCAAAACAGTTGTTGTAAATATTGTAGAATCCCAAAAAATCTGAAAAATCTTAACCAATTAGAGGTTAGGTACGTATCGAAATTCCTCAAAAACAAAAAAAAAAAAACCGGCATGAATAATTTAATATGAATCATGAGAGAAACAATAACAAGAAAAAGAAGACAATGTTAAAAATTAACACTACTGTTGCTATTTACCACCTCCTCTTGTCATAATCATACACCTGTACAACATTATTATATTGCATCGTACGTGAATATATATAGTACATGTGAAACCGTTACGTCATTTGCATTCCCGGAAATTGATCATTCGATTCTATTATCGTCTTGAAATACGACCAATCTCTGACCCTTCTCAATCTCTCTTTTACCTAGCTTCTTTTTATTTTTATTTTTTTTCCTTCAAAAGAAAAATAAAAATTATATGTATTTGCTTTTTCACTAAGAGAAGAATAAGAAATACAATTTCCTTATAATGACGCATTCATATGGATTGTACGAAAAAAAAAGGGTTCTTGAAATTATATTTACCTGCGAGAGTGAGTGCCCTTCATTTCGAATCTCTTGTCAATCCAATCTAATATAATAAAACACATGAAAACCTAACGATGGACATTGTAGTGTAGGTTTTTTTTTATTCACGATTATATTCAGTATAATTTTCAGTAGTTTTCAATGTTGAGTCGTTCGTTATAATTTGTATTTTATTACCTACCTGGGCTCTGCTACCTATTATATGAACTTTGTTTAATAGTTGCGCCGTTTTTACTATACCCGTACTATATAAAAAAAACTAATTTGAAAAATCTCTTCTACCACACGCCACCCTAAAATTTTGTATGAATACTTTGTGTTTATATATACCCCGAATATGTTATAACATTTGTGGGTCGATTGCCGCGCTTACTTTGACATTTTGTCGACGATCAAATCAGATTATTATAATAGAAATAACTTAGAGACTGATGTCATGATGTTACGTTACGTTACGTACGTACTTTGGTTTTTCCTCAATTCTTTATAAAATTTTCTTTTTCTATTAACCTAACCTAAAACTGAGTTAAATAAATTATAGTTCAGAATTGATGTGTATTATAAAGGTTTGATGTTGGATTTCATAGTTTTCCTATGGATTATTTCCTTTTTACCAATGGAATGATGTAAATACAGTATGTTTCGAAACTTTGATTATCTTAAATTATAAATTTCATGTTGGGGGAAATGTTGAAAAATTTTATTCCACAACACTCATGATGAGATTATTAAAAGCTTATTAAAATCATTTAAAATTTTGAATTTTTGTTTTCTTTTTTTTTATTCATGTTTCTAAATTCATTTGTTTTATCTCATCTGTTAATTTCTTTTTTAAATGCAGAACTATTTTTTTTTTCCAGAAAACATTTTCAAGACAATTGTCGGAAATGTATATTTCTTAAAAGTTAGGAGTGCAATCATATAACTCAATTTGAACAAAATCGTAAGGCATAAGAATAGCAATTTTTTTTGTATACGATTTACATCAAGGGTGTCCAACCTTTTGGTTTCTCTGGGCCACATTTGGAAGAAGACATAGTGCTTTGGGCCACAAGTATATTACTATAGCTGACGAGCGAATGTAGTTTTCGTGTTTAAGTAATTTAAAATTTATTAGTTTATGAATTTGTTCATTATAAAAACAGAACATGAAATTCATTTAGTATCACTTAAGCCGCCGGGTGACAAACAACAGAAAACTGTAGCTGAGCGAGCAACGCAAACAGTAAGAGTGTACTACAGAAGAAAAAGCTTTCAGTTCCTGTTTCTGTTGTTTGTCACTTGGCAGCTTTAGCACGAGAGCGCACACAACACACAAATTATTTCTCAGAAAAATGACTTGCTTCAGTAAATTTAAATATTTTTGGGCCGCATTGGTACTTGCCTTGGGCCGCATGCGGCCCGCGGGTTGGACAACCTTGATTTACATGCTTATTCTGAGCCCAGTCGTAACATGACGTCATTGTCATACCTTTTTTAAAGACTAATTCCTATTCTGACGCGCTCATAATTCACAATTGTCATCAAAAATTAATTATCACAAGTTCTGACCGAAAATATTTTACACATCACAATGAAATTTTATGTGTTCTTTGAGTGATTTAATTAATAAATATGTAATAATTTCTACCATTTTTTTAAACACACAAATAATGTTACCTATACAAACATTTTCAAGAGTATTTCTTAAATAACCATGACATTATTTTGGACATAATTATGACCTGTCCGTTAGAATATGAATTTTCTTAGCTGGCATAATATTTGTTATGACTAAAAATTTTTCACAACGCCAAAATAGTGCTGTTGTAAGATCTATTTTCGGTCGAAGGTTTAATTCGAACAACAGAACAGGCTTTCTAGTGAAAATGGAATTTCTTAGTAACCATGTAATGTGGAAATGCAAAGAACTAATTGTACTGGCAGACAGGCTTTTTGTTGTATTCAATTTTTGTACTAAGGATAATGTCAACCAAATATTCTCATATTCTGATTTTTTGTTTTGGTTATTGACTATACTATATTTCTTAGTAACACACTGTATTTTATATTATTGGTAATATTCAGCTTCGCAATAACGTTGACTGGGGCTATTGCTTTGCTGTGTCAGGGTTCATGGTATACTATACACGTTCATGAGTAAATTTTATATTATATTTATTTTATTTCTTGTTATTTTTCTTTTACTCGACCTCGAGCATTTTGTCTGAATTTCATTCCATCAACGTCTTTTAGCGTTCGTTCGGTCGGTCCTCTCTTTAGCATCCGTCCGTTTAGTTTTTCTTTAAATCCAACGAACCACCAACTTCTTTTAATTTTGTTTCATTCGAAATGGGCTCCTCTAAAAAGTATTGTGTTTGTGCCATCCATTCTCGTCGTCTTATATTTCTTCTTTACTAGTTCATTTCCATTTACTTACGGAATATATTGTATATGGTTAACTTTAGCAATTGCTATTACTTCTTAGCTGTTAAACTTTTGCCTATATTATATTTGTTTTTGTTATTGCATGTGAGTTTTCATCAAGCGAAGAGGAAAATCTTATGTAAAATGAATTGCTTTCCTATGTTTTTATAACTACACACTAAATCGCTTTTCTTTTTTTTCTATATAAACGTGTTTCAAGTTTGATTCATATTATATATATATATTTTTTCTACATAACATCATTTTCTTGAAAATTTTCATTCCTTCTTGTACAACGTCGTCGTCGTCATTTGGATCATTCCATTACACACTACTCCCTTTAAAAATATTTTCCTGGCAACTCTGAGATTGAGGTTATATGGTTTTATTGCCAGTCGTTTTGTTGTTGTTTTTTTTTGTACATACTATACAAATTTAATGATTCTACATGAATTTCAATTCTTGTATATATCGTATAAGAGATTGTTTCTCTATCCTTGATGTGTCCTTTTTCTGTTATCTCCATTTGTGACGGCAGAATGATAATAATAATGATGAACGCGAAGGTACAAGATTTTAAAAGTTTTAGGTATTTTTAATTTTTGTATATATCCTTAAAAAATTGTATATTTATAGAGTTTTGGTTATTATTGTTGGTGTCATTTTATTACGTGTCATTCCTTTTTAGTCGATTTGTTTTCGTTCTTTTAAAACCTTGTCAATGGACATCATGTGGACAATGTTATTTGACTTGAATCTATTATTGGTGGTGTTCTTTTTTTCCTTCTTCACTATTATTAGGGTAGTACCAATAAAGTAGTATAGAATAAGAGCAGCGACTTCATCAATTTTCAATTAAATGACATACTAATGCAATTTAATCGATCATTTGATTCGATAGGATTGGATTTCTCGTATATATTTCTGAAACATCACGAATTACGTTTTTAAATATTAGTTGTGTTTATTTTTGTGGAAGATTTTAAAATATTCCATGTCTTTTGTGTACATTTAGTGCACAGTATAAGTAAGCAATATTGATTTCGAATAGTTGTGATCCACAAAAGTTATCAGATTTTTCCAGATGAACAATCTCTAATTGGAATATTTGATTCTTGTTTATTGTTAACCAAGTTACACTACTAGTCGATGCCAAGGGATTACGACCTGGTCTTGTCTCAGAGCAGCCTTTCAAAGTCCTTTCTCTCCAGGTTTCTTCAGATAAACTAAAATACCATTTCATTAATTAAGATTCCGATGATGGTCCCAACTTTATAATTCTATAGCACTGGACTTCATGGATCCTCTTTGCTAGATAAAGGGTTTCAATTGGCTCGGCATGCTCTATAAGGACTATTCTTAACGGTTTATTTTCATCTTTCGTTCATAGAACCAAAAACTTTACAATATTAAAACGTTAATTTTCAATTTTGGGTATTGATTGATATCCATTACAACTATTATACTTATTATACACAGAGAAAAGAATCAAAGGATTATTTGTGTATACATTTTTGGCATCATTGCAGTTTACCTAATAACTAATTACTAATAACGAAATATTTTGTTTACAGACTAAAAATCTGTGCCACATGAGAATACAAATGTTAGGCGCTTTAGCTAACGTATTTGAATGCTTTTTGCTAATAATTGCTAATAGGAATCAATCGAAAAGCTGTTTCAACAGAAATAAGAATCGTCGTGTATAACTCGATTTGAATTAAATTGTATTGAAAAAGCATAGGAATGGCGGCAATGGCGGTTTTTCGATTACACAATTCCGTTCGAGAACTTTGTATGTACGTATTTTTATGGCTTAATTGAACTCGTTCTTTAAATGCATATGTACATTATTTTATATTGCCTAGAAATTATAGGTACTTACTATGGAATAGTATTTTTTTTTTAATGATTGTGTGTAAAATAATTGTTGTTTTTATTTTTCACCAAGAAGAGAATGTTGGTAAGAAAAAAAAAACTATGGGATCAAAGATGATGAGGATAACATTCTTTATTCTTTAGTTAACCCAATTCTTTTAAGATTTTTCTTCTTTTTTCCTCTTTTTTTCACACGAAGAATATCAAGTATGCAAATTAATACGATATTGACCTGACCTGACATTTAACATCATTACCAATCAAATTAACCACCCATCAGGTGAATTATATGTTTTTTTTTTTCTTCCCTTATTATTAAATGTGTGTACGTACCCTCTTAACTACTATCAACAGACATTTCTTTTTTTTCTTCTTTTCTTTTATAGCAGATATAAAATGACTATAATTGCTATTGGCGGCTTGCGTTCCATATATGTACATAAAAAGGGTGTTTTGTTTTGACATTTGCGGCTCAGTGTTTCTTCTAGATCCCCAAACATATATGTATATATATGCTTCTATAATCCAATTTTCGCATAAATAATGATGTTTATTGTAGTTGTTGTTTTTTTTTTTATTATTATTTGTTGATATGAACATTAATGTACCGCCCCGTATTTTTGCCTTTTTTTTTTATATAATGTGGTGAATGAATGTTATTGATATTATGTAAAATAAAAAGAAAAAAAAAACAGCAAATTATGAATGAATGTGTTTTTTTTTTTTTTTTTTTTCTTTAACTGTCATCAGCGGTTATTTAGAAAATCGTCCATCTCCCCGTTCGTTAATGAAATACACCTATACCTCGCTATACCGCCGCTCTTTATACGTCATTTCGCTATAACGGACTTTTTTTTTAATTATGACAGTTTTTCGATTTACGCGGTCCTCAATTTTTCGTTATATGGCCAAAAAATTGCTGTACATACTGCTGTTAGCGATCTTATGTTAAGTTTCAGCAGCTTCCCGCTTTAGACAGCACTACTATAAAAAAAAAAATAATTGATTAGTTATACGGCTCTTCGCTTTACGACCAATTTTTCCGGAACGTATTTAGGCCGTAAAGCGGCGAGGTATCTTTAATAATTTAAAAGTTTAATTACTTTTTCTATATCAAACTTTTAACTTTAGTAATTTGTAATTATTCATTTGGTTATGATGATAGACTTCAAAGAACGAGAGAGAGAGAGACCACAAAAAGATTTCTTGTTTATTGATTTGTTATTGAGTGCAAAGAAACAAAATTTGTATTGAATTTTATTTAAGGACTATTTTTTTTTCCCAGCATTGCTTAATGCAAACAACAGTCATTGTATTATAAGTCCTTTCAAATGTCTTTTGCTCATGCAAAACTCAAAACTCCTTGGCGTTATCATTCGCTGACCTAAACAGTTCGGGAAGAAACCGGTTCGTTTCTACCGTACTCAGTTTTATGATGACTAATTTTGAATATTTCACACGAACCGTAAAAACCGTGTATTTTAATGTTAACGATACATTTTCTCCAACAAAAAGGGGAAGTAAATAGATCCATTCAAGGTTTGACTCACAAAAACTACATCCGCTACTATGCGTCCGCCTTTTTAAGGACTGTTGTAAACCTAACAAATTTAATCTTTCATTGGTTAGATTACAAGATAACAAAAAATATACCTCGAAGGATATGTTTTGCCCAGCCCTAATTCTAAAATGTTCTATTTCAGTTCAGAGTGGAGGGGGCATTTTTGTCGGAGAAAATAAGTCCTAAGGGCCTGTTAAAAACCAAAATTAATTCGATTTTGTTAGGAGTAAATAGTTTTAATATTATTTTCTTTACTTTCAAAGGCCGATTATCGCGACACTGCCTTGCTTTTTCTAATTTCCTCTGAACATTCGATTGTATTCTTTGCAAAGCACAATCATTTATCATTTGTTTATTACCACACGACTCCACAAAACTTATTTCAAGACCTATTTTCCGTCGGATTGAAAAAAAAGTCGTCTTGTGGAGACTCTAAAAATTTGCCATATTTTCAGTCGGATTGAAAATAAGTCTTGAAATAAGTACCCAATGGAGGAGTCGTGGGGTTATTATTTTTCCATACTATTTTTAGAATAGAAATAACGTGGTCAACTTTAAAGTTCATTAACTTAAGTGTGTCCTTGATTTTAACTAATTCTAATTAAATGTATTTAAAAAAAAAAAAGATCGTCATCAAAGGTATTATTTGATATGGCGTGTATTAAAAATATTGATGTGTTATAAAAGCCATATATAAAAATGTATTAAAATACAAATGTACAATACGCTAATTGGAAGTCTACCTTTTTTTGTTTTTTAATGTATTATTATTCCCATAATGTTAATTTAGATTATATTGTTTTTATATGTACTTTTTTTTTTCTTTTATTAACAGAAAAACATATTCAAGCATATAAAATAGAGAACAATTTCAATATATAGTATATGAAACACTCATTATTATAATGTTTCTGTTCACACTTAATGTTTTGCACGCACCCTTAGATCCTTTTTTTTTGTTTCTTCCTTTTTTTTTTTAATGGATCATAAGGGTACGAAGGTATTAAGCATTCCATTTAATACATTAATATCATTTTATATCAAAACAAAAGGAATTAAATGAATCTATTAGAAGGATTTATGTGTAATTTTTTTTTTTCTAGACATCTTAGAATGGTAAAGCGTTAGACTAATTTTTTAAGACACATTTTATCCCAAGTTTTACATGTTTTTTTTTTTTTTTTTGGTATCAGTACTTATAGTATTATCCTAGACCACGTACAAACGATCATCATGTGTACCTGTTGAAATTGCTAGATTTTATCTGTTGACCGCATATATGATATTTGATTAATTTGATAGAATTCAATTTCAATTTTCTTGGGCAACATTTGAATGAATCCTTGTTGGATTGGATTTATAGAAGAGAAATTTCCACCTACTTTGTGTATATGAGGGTACTATCTTACGTGCTCTTTTCAATTCATTATCAGTCAATAATAATTCCACAATCTGTGTGTAGTTGCAATAGGTTAATCTTCATGTTCATGCATGCAAGGAAATTGTGAAGTTATTGTCCCTTAGTTGGGACAACTAAATTTTAGTTGTGAAAACAGTAAATTCAGTTGTTGCAATTAAAATTCAATTGTTGCAACTATTACTCTTCTGCTGCCATCAAAATTGAACAGAATAACTTCAAAATTTCTTTTTTCTGTGTGTAGCTGTGCAGCTTTGTTTTTGCCCCCTATTGTGGTAAATTTTCAGGATATTTATTTTAATTGAAAATCTGCATTTCTTTAGAAAATTGCCTTTCTCAATTTATTTCGTCTTCATTTATTGTTCATGTTTGAAACGACTTACTTAGTTTAACTTTTTAAGATGATTTTTTTTGTTTTCTTTTAAATTTTTTCAAATATACTATTTTACTCTATTAGTCCTTAATTGTTTTTCACATTTTATGGGTTTTTCTTTTATTTAAAGAACCATCAAAGAACCATTCAACTATTTTTTTAAAAGAAAACCACTTTATGACATAATTTTAATTGAGCAATAATAAAATAACAAGAACAAAAAAAAAGAGAATGAAACAATTAAAAAGAAAAATGAGAATCAAACAAAAAAATATTAATTAAAAAAAAAAAAGAAATGATAAGAAAAAAATCCGCGAATAAAAATATGATCGCAGAGAGAAGAACACACAGAAAGAAATATTCCAGTTAAAATGCGGGGCACATTTATTTTTCTGTCATGTTTTATGGAAAACAATTTTGCCTGCTACTTACTCTCTTTCACTTTCTTCTACCCTTCATATACACAATCTGTATGTCATCCTGTTTTTTTTTTGTTCCTGTGTACATCATCCTCTTGGATATCATCCCTTCGTTTTCATTCAAACAACATTTAATAATACTATTTTCACAGACCCAAAGCAAAATAGTTTTTCTCTATTCCTCTCTCTTCCTGTCTAAGAGATTATAGAGAAGGATCTTTATCTGGTAAAAACTGTTCGTATTTTTGATATGAAAGCACAAATATAAAATGATATCAAAAAAAAAAAAAAGAAGGATGAATTAAATTAATGAAGGGTCGTCAACGTCATTGTTAACATTTTATTTTTCATTCTCATAGAAAGGTTTTTTTTGAATAAACAACCGGGGAGCAAATTTATACAGCGCGTCGTAAGGAGTAGAGAAAATGGAAAGGAGAAATCCCAACAGGATAAAAAGCCAACAATCCTAGTCAAATTATTATTATGGAATACGCGCGAGCAAGCAAAAAGTAGTATCAGAAACAGTTACAAAAACAATATATTACAAATGCGGGCATGGCACATTCTCTCTATCTCTGCTGCCCACTTGTGGGACCTGAAAAGAAAATATATATGAAATTAAACAAAAATGAAACAAAATTAATTATGATGTGTGTGTGTGTGTCCGTCCCTCCCTAGGTTCCTGTCACTGTGAATAGTTTTAGCACAGAAAATTATTAGGCGGTGCTGGCTGGCTGCTGGTGATTCTAAAATTATAAATGATCCAACAACAACTTTCATTTCTATTTTGCCCGCCGTTATTATCCTAAAGTTTCTTAATTTTCTTTAGGTTGTTTGTTGTTTCATTTACATTATTTTATAATCTATGCCAACCAAGAAAAGAAAGCCTATCGAATTCACATGTATGTACATTATTTTTTGTGTTGCATGTGGACTGGTGCCTTAACATTGCTGCTGCTATGAAAAAAAATTGAAGAACTCATGGGATTTATATAAATATGAACACATGTGATTCTCTTTAAGATATTATATAGTCATGTGGAAACATAATAAAAAAATGTTGGCTCAACCGAATGTGAAGAACTTAAAGCGAAAAACATGATTTTTTTTTTCTTTGCTTTTTTTTTCATTTTTACCAGCATATAGAGTTGTTGATATTTAGTTGGAAATTTCACTTAATACTTTTTTTTTCTGGTAAAGTAGTCGTCGGGGAACACATTTTACATTTCTTATTTTTTGTTGTAAGTATGTTGTTTCTCTATAGTTGACTTGGTTTGATAATGATGATGGTTTGTTGGTTGTCGTCGTCGTCGTTTTTATTTAATTTCTTAACAACCCAGTACAAATTGTACTTTTTAATATGTGGAATGTTTTTTTTAAAAACATAGTAGATTTAAAAAAAAAGTATGTACGTCACTGCATATAATAATCATAATAATGAAGAAAATTTATTTTTCGAACGAATTTTAATATCCAAAGAATAGTACAGTGTTTCTCAATCTCTTAATTCTTTGATTCAATTCGAGAAAAAAAGTCAAGATAATAGCAATATGGTATTTCACAATATCAAAACGAGAAACCAAATATGGCCGCAGGAACGAGTATGAATCGAATCTTGTCTAGAATAAATCGATTATTAAAATTAAACCAGTAGTGACATTATGTAAGGCGACAGGCGATTATCACTTATAACCTATTTGGAAATGAACGCCGCCCCATATTTTGGCATTATGGAAGGCGATTAAGTTATACAATTATATGAAAGCGACAGGGTTTCGACTGTCTGTCACTCATCAATATCCAGCGATATCACCAAGCACTAATCGCCTGTCGTCTTATAGAATGCTGCTCCAGTATTATTTTATTTGAATACTTTGATTCTTTTACTTAAGTACTCAAATACTGAATAGTAAATATTCGCACATCTCCTCTACTCTTAACTACTAACTAATGAAAACCTACAATTTTGTCTTAATGACCTCGATGTGTGTGTGGATACTTTCGAGTAATCATGATTATTCAATACTTCGAATACTTTCTATTTTTGATTACTTTAGTAAATATTTCAAGGATTAACATTCGATTTCGTTCTGTCTGTCTATCAAAAGAAACTATTTAATTTAATCAGGCAAAAGAATCAAATGGAATAGAAAAAAAAAGACAGTGTTACTTCTACTTTAGTATAAAAAAAAAATTTATAATTTTAATATATTATATAATAATAAATAATTGTTATCTTTTTGACAAACACTGGTTTTTTTTTTTTATATAATAATAAGTTGTTTGCTTTTGGAATTATTTTTTGGGTTTATTTTATCCGTAAGCCGCCTTCCTTAATACATATTTTATGTCATATGATACTAATTTCTCTTCTCTTGTAAACTTCAAACATGTTTTGCTGTTTTTTTTTTATGGGGTGGCTTTTTTTCTAAAAGGAAATGAGTCGCTTTTAAGTAATTTTGTTGTTGCTCGTTTACTTAAGTCTCTCTCGAAATAAAAAATGAACAAACATAGAGTAACTTAAAATTGGTCTATAGCCGATTTTATGATGCCCTAATGTTAGAAATTGGAATCGTAGTTAACATAAAAACAGCCAAAACTAAGAATTGGAACAATTTTTACCCCATTTACTCCATTGGACTTATTTCAAGACATAATTTCTGTCGTACTGACAAAAAAGTCCAAATTTTCGAGTCTCTTTTTTTTATTCATTGAAAATAATTTCCTTCAAATGTTGGCCGGCACTACGTTTCAGCTCGGCCAGTCTGGCGGTCCTATTTTCGATCACTCTCTCAAGCATTTCGACCGGAATCTCATGAATGACACGTGTAATGTTCGCTTCCAATGCTTCAATTGTCACTGGTTTATCGGCAAAGACTTTTGACTTTACATAGCCCCAAAGAAAAAAGTCCAAAGGTGTGATATCGCACGATCTTGGTGGCCAATTCACTGGGCCAAAACGTGAAATTAATTGCTCACCGAAATGATTTAGCAATAAATCCATTGTAACACGGGCTGTATGGCTCGTAGCACCGTCTTGTTAAAACCAAATATTGTCGAGATCACGAGCTTCAATTACAGGTACCAAAAAGTCCGTTATCGTGGCACGATAGCGCTCACCATTGACCGTAACGTGGCCGCCGGCCGCATTTTTGAAGAAATAAGGACCGATGATGCCCCCGGCCCATAAACCACACCAAACTGTTGTTTTCAATGGATATAATGGTAGCTCTTGAAACTCTTGTGGATGCTCATCATCCCAAATACGGCAATTTTGCTTATTAACGTAGCCATTAAGCCAGAAATGAGCCTCATCACTGAACAAAATTTGCCTTGAAAATTCCGGATTTTCTTCGTAATACAATTGGACGATTTGTAAACGTTGCTCAGATGTAAGTCTTGACATGATGAATTGCCATAAAATACTGAACAAAAATGACAAATCAGAATGACACTAGTCACGCGTGATCTGTCAAAAAAAAACCTATTGAAAAAAAAGTAAGGTTTGAATCACACGGTATATGCCTCTGCAACCTTTCTACGATGATTATTTTTATGTGTTACAAATGAAATGACAAAACTATAGTAGACTCTCTGGTAGTACCTACCATAGGAGGGCATACGGTTTTCCTAAAAGAGATGTAATAAAATACGGCGGTCCAAATTTTTTTTGTAATTTTTTTATTTAAAAAATATTTCAGAAAAAAAAACACGGCGAAATGTTTTCATGTTCTTTTAAGCAAAAGCTTTGAAAATGACAAATGCGATTATCATCAAAGTTAAACTATAATCGCGCAACAGACTCGTTTTTCACATTTAAACATTTTTAGTCGTCGTCGTGTTGGTATTTTGTTTAGCAATGCATTTTTTCCGTCAAGTTTTGTTGTCATCTTTTTTTATTTTTGCAAAGTTTTTTTTTTTAATCACGTTGCGCATGCATATTTTTTAAAATTTTAAAAATGAAAATCGTTATCATAATTTTGAGATGAAACAGAAATATATTGGTTCTCCCTTTTTTTTTATACCCTATGGTAGTAAAATCAGCACAGGTATATTATTCTTGTCATTACATTTGTAATGCATAGAAAATGGTCAGCAGAGAACAGTCTCAAAACACTAGATCAAGGGTGTCTAACCCGCGGCCCAAAGCAAGTATCAATGCGACCCGAAAATATTCAAAGTTACTGAAGCATGTCCATTTTTCTGAGGAATGATTTGTGTGTTTGCGCTCTCGTGCTAAAATGCCAAGTGACAAACAACAGAAACAGGACCAGAATAGAAAGCTCTTTCGTTATGTAGCTACACTGTTCTGTTGTTTGTCACCTAGTGGGTTAAGTGAAGAATGAAACATACTAAGTGTAAAATTAGAACCAATATGTTGGATGAACACCTTGAGAATTAATTGCAACCACGTCAATCGAACCAGATATTGACGGTTTAGTTTCTCTACTTCAACGCCAAGCATCACATTCATTTTATGATATGGATTTATATATAGTAATATACTTGCGGCCCAAAACACCATGTCTTCTTCCAATGCGGCCCAGGGAAACAAAAAGGTTGGACACCCTTGCACTAGATATATGGATTTTTGCAATGCTGCTTATCGAACCAACTTCAACCACAATTATTCAATTAAGACGACTAACCACCGACCTCCGTTATGACCAGTATGTACCCTGCGATTTTAGTTATGTGTATGAGATGGGTTATTTACTCGGACAGCAGGATCCTTTAGTTCTCTACAATATATTGCTTGCATTTTTTACACGATACTACAACGATATTGAATCTCGATAGAATAGTGCAGAAAAAAATCTATCTATTATATAAAAAAGTTTTCTCTGCACATCATTTATAAATTTTGTACTAGAAAAAACTTAATAAATATTTTATAAACTGAAAAAACATTTTCCATCGTCTGGGATAAATAACAAAAGAATAGTGTCCTTGATACATTTTTTTATTTTCTTGAATCATTGGCAGAAAATACAAAATGTGTCAGTTCCTAATAAAATTACATTGTCCTTTACCGACTACACACTCACAAGGGTTCGGCGGGGGTTGGTGAGCAAAGCGAGCATAGGCGGAGCCCTCTAGTTGTGTTATAAAGAAAAATTGGCCTCCTGCCACATTAAAGTTATGTGCCTTTTGTATAATTTTTCAAATTTATTTCTAAAATTGAGTAACTGATTTGAATAAAATTTGGAGAATTAATTTTTGCTTTTACTGCAAAGGTTATATATCTAAATTAAAATAAATTAGAAGTAGCTGAAACAGAGATTTGATTTAGTTTTAATTCGTTAGACTGGAAATTTGTTAACCTGCTGCTAGGTCTCATATTTTGTTATGAAAGCGGATCAAAAAATCTGTTATATGCTGATTTTATGTTTTTACATTAATAAATGAAATGAAATGAAAAAAAAAATAATAGTATTGTGTAATATTGTATTTGAATAGTCGCGCATAGTCGCAGCAATAGTTGCGATAAATATTTGTGTGAACTATGCTTTAGAGAAAATTATCTGTCAATTATGTATCAATGTTCAATGTTAAAAATTTTATTATGAATCAAGCTTTTTTTTTGTGTCGCATAACTCACGTTTTGACCAAATATAGGAAAATATGGTATATTTTATTCTACAATTTTTTCCCATCCGTTTGATGGTGTGTACGACGGCATACATATCAGGGAATGACACTTTTCGCATGGTGACACAATAAAAATTCCTCCAGAATGAAAGAAAGGGAATACACAAACAAAATAAAACACCGGTAATTAATGATTTAATATTTCTAAGATCAGAGAGAGATGTTATGTTGTGCTGCACAAAAGATGAAAATACTACAACACAACATTAAAATCAAACTGTTCTAATCATTATATTATATCGACACCGTCTCAACCAAATTCGGTATCGACACAAAATGAGTTAGTGTTGTATTATCGGAAAATAATTATGTAATTTAGAGTTGGTCGAGGGTTGAGAATTTAGTCCAATTAGTGTGTTGTAAGTTCATCGACGTGGTGCTGATATTGTTTTTTTTTTGATCGATTTAAGATGCGTAAAACCATAAAATTAGGTACAATCACTTTATGAAAATAGGGCCACAGAAGTGGGGTTTCGTTTCGTTTACTATAAACGTGGTAATGATTTTTGTTTTGTATTAACTTCTTCAATACGTTATTAAAGGTATTTTATGAGAATGCACTTGTTCTTTAGAACAAAGCTATATATACATTTTTGACAATCGATTAAGTCGCGGTAAATTTTAATATGACCTTTTCAAATCGTTGGTTGGTTGGTTTTTGTTTTTCTTTTTGTGTCATAAGTCGATAATCAGAATTAATTCAAGCAACATATTTGGGATATTGGGCCTTAACTATCCTTGTTCGACTTTATACTATGATATTGAAGCTATGTTTTTTTGGGGAAAAATTAGCACGGTAACCGTGCTTTGTATATAAGGGCTTATTTAAAGAATGTTATTATTTATTGAGGTCTAATTTAACGACAGATAAATAGATGGTACAAATCAATACTTTTGTTTTTTTTTTTTTTTTTTTTACTGCAGTATTTGAAATTAACAGAAAATTGATTTGAATTTTGAATCTAACCTGATTTTGGTCGTTTTTTTTTTTTATTATATTTAATGATTTTTGTTTTATTTGATTAAAATAATATTTCATATAGCCGCCGTCTCGCAAAATATGTTTTAATTTCACTATTTGTCTTTTAAAAAAAGAATTTTTAATTTTTTCTAACCTCAAAATATATAACTTAAGTTGGCTGGGGGTGTTCCACATCAAATTATTTCAGTGATACCAATATCTAAAATTAAAAGTTATAAAAATTATAGATAAAAAAGTAAAATAGTGGCCAATAAAAATTAAGAAAAAAACACAACAGAACTTAAGTGTCGTTAAGTCTTATATACGTCAAAATGTGCTGTTTGGGAATGGCAGCTTAAGCCAACAAAATTCTTGTTATAGAAATAATAATATGAAAAAAGGCTTAGAACTCTATTATTATTATAAGCTTTTAACAATAATTAAAAATATATACTCATAATCTATGACGTCAATAACTGTTTAAAAGCATAAAAGAAATATGTTCATACTCACCCTATATATTTCTAAATTTAAATAAATACCCTTTTAAAGCCGCCACTCAATACATTAATTATATTTCGGACTAAAATATATTTATTTATATTTTTTTTCCCCCTAAAACTAAATTCAAATTACACGCCGCCGTTACTGTGTTCTTTCACATTCAAAAAAAACTCTTGAATTCCCAAGAAATTGAAAGGAAACTAGAAGTGGGGCCCCCTAAGAAAATGTTGAATCAGATTTTAAAGGGATCAAGGGCCATGAAGAAATTTTTTATTTACCAGAGAAGGCGGTAATATAATATAATCCATCTTGGTAAAAACCGAAAAAAAAAAAAACAAAAAAGCAGGGGCGGCGATTATATTTTCTACATGGAATGGTTTTTTTTTTTTTTTATTATATTAAAATTGGAAATATATTGTGGAGAGATGTGGTTCGAGTTTATGTATGCCGGTTTTTATTCCATAACGATATGTCAAGAGCTTAAGTTTTTTTTTTATATGAAATTGTTGTTGGCACTACACTGCTGCTGCTGTTGCCATTTGAGAGTAAAACGAGTTGAATTTATAATGTGTTGGGTGCATGTGTGTGTGTGTGTGTGTGTGTGTGTGTTCATTTAAATTGCTGACTGAGCTACAAGAAATATAATAATATTATTTTTCCCTCATTTTGAAACATGCTTTTTATAACTAAAAACCCGATAACGGTGCGATAAATACGCTTGTATGAGTTTAGTAAAATTTATTTAGAGTGGGTTCTTTTTTTATGGTTTTTTTTTACAAGGTGTACAAAAAATATTAAAATATTTTAGATTCATTATAAGTTTTATGTTTATTGTAATAAATTCAATTTTATAATGAAACAGAAATATGCAACTAAGGATAGAGACGGTCTAACAAGTTTCACAAATTTGTTAGGTTGCTATCAAGGTTGGATCGGATTGTATATGGTACAGTTTGACAAACCAAATCTCTCTTCTAAGTTTTTAGAGATGTGGCTACATGCTAAACAAACTTGTTGCAGTCTCTTACTTCGTTTACATGGCGGTTTCAGAATTGACTTGAGATCGACTTGAAATTCAACCTGAGTTTTTTATCTTTAATGGATTGAAAAATTGACTTGAAATCGACTTCAAATCAATGTCAATTTCATAGACGCTGCCAATCAAATTTTTTTTTTTTTAGGTTATGTTTCCCCTCTTTTCATACTCCATTTAAAATTTTCAATTTGATTTGAAGTCGATCTGGGTTTATATGCAAATCTCAAGTCGATCAGAAAAAATTTTTGTGATCGGATTGACTCAAGTCGATTTGAACTCGATCTGGGTATACATGCACGATATTCGGATTGAAGTCGACTTCAATCCGGTCATGTAAACGAAGTATCTGTTACTGGTTTCAATGCACTCAATTGGTCTAATTCTTTTCTATTCTTATCCAGATATTGTTAAGAAAATTTTCCTAAGAATATGTAGCTGAAGTAAACCTACTACTATGTACAAGTCTGATCATTTAATAGTAACGAGATACAAACTATTCGACCATACGGTTCTTAGGTGCGTCATTTAGTTGGCCTTTTTATAAATTAAATATTCATTAAATAGCAGTTATTTTTAATAATTTCTTACTCATTTCAATGATAATTATTTGTTTTACCTAACCGCCGAATGCTAGAAACGGATTTAATTTCGACTTTCTTTAACTTTGACAACTCATTTTAAAATATTTTACTATTTGTTAACAAATCAAGAAATTTGAAAACCATTTAACGAAGAAGTTGAAATTATATTAACTGATTTCCTATTTTTGTTTCAACTTTGTTATTAGGGTTGTGTGGATTGCTGTTGCAGTACTGCTTACTATCAAAATGTCTTCCAAGAAGTACAAAATCATCTTTTAAACCTTTTTTTTCTTTACTTTCTTTTGAATAACCAATTTATGAAAACACTTACCTTTTAAAGAAGGTTTTTCTAATCACATTCATTCCCGGAGTTGAATCGTGTAATTGTCGATTTGACCCAAATCTCGTATCGAGAAAGCATAGCAATCGTATCGTAATACATTTTCGATTCGATTTAGTCTCAAACGAATTACACGATTTAATATTCCTGTTTTCTGGATAAAACTAGATTATTTTAAATTTGTATGATGTCCAAGTATAGACTAACCTCCTTATTCTGAACGCAGTCATAACAAGTTCTGACTGGCATAAAATGACGTCATTGTCATAACTTTTTTTTTTAATACTATTTGGTATTCTGGCGCGCTCATAACTAACAACTGTCATAAAAAAAATATCATAAGTTCTGACCGACAATATTTTACATCACAACGGAATTTTATATGGGTTCTCTGAGTGATTTAATTGATAAATATGGAATAATTTCCATCATTCTTTTCAACACACAAATAATTTTACACCGATAGAAAAATTTCAAACCCCCATACAAACATTTTCGAGACTATTTCTCAAATAACCACGAAAGCTCGCTCAAATTATACCAGTTTTAAAGTGTTATAAATTCATATTTTGGACATATTATGTGATCCGTTCGCCAGAATACGAATTTTCGTAGCAGTCATAATTTCAGTCAGAATATTATTGTCATAAATATTTCTGATCGCAAAACTGTCACAATGCCAGAATAAGCATGTGGGGTTCATCATTTTTCCCTAACCAAGATGTACGGCATATTTCTGGCACCATTAACAGCTGTTTCAAAAGGGTTTATCTTAAATTTTTTTTTTCTTAACACCCTGTATATATAATAAATATAATTTTAAAAGTCCTTATGTATTTGTTAGAGTTCTGCTTGGTGGGTTGATGATGATTTTCTTTCTTATATATATATATATATATATAAATTTTATAATTCCGTCCGTTCATCGTGATAATACCCGACGACCGCCTGCCTGCCTGCCTGCCTGCTTAGAGTGTGCAGTCATTGCTTATAATATTTTAGTTGTTTTTCTGTTGAGAATGCCAAAGCCAGAGCTAAATTTCATTTCATTTCATTTCATTTCTTTTAACTCTCCCCTCACACAACATATTTCAGTCAATGTTTTGTTGGATTTTAAATACACATGTTCATGCATATGTGTGTGTGTGTGTGTGAGTTTATGTACAATTTAACCTCGATGTTTTTTTTTTTTTTTTTCTATACACATTTTCTTCTTCTTCTTCTTCTTCTGCGAAGCCTGATAAAATAATGTTTCACATTTTCTATATTACTTTGCTTTGCCTGCCTGGCAGACTGGATTTAGTTAGTTACTTGGGTAAAAATGGGGTTTTTTTTTTTTTTTTTTTTTTTTTGGTGTCGTTTCTTGTGTTCGTTCGTTAATATGCGCCTTTCTCAATATACAGCAAAAATTTCAATAGTATAAATTTTTATACCGACATTGCTGTGTATATTTCTTCATGTTTAATTTTCTCTTCGCATTTTGTTGTTGTTGAAAGAATTGAATTGCTGCTGCTGTGTTGTAGCAGCGCATGACTGTGCATGTGTGTGTGTGTGTGTGTGTATGTGTTTGTAGATTTTATGAAGAATTATTTTCCTATAAAAAAAAAAAAGAAGGTATACACTCAGTTTCTGTTCGTTCGTTTCTCGTATTATATATATATATATATATATATATATGTACAAGGTTTGGCTTGTCACCGTCGCCCCCTTTTCAATTCAATAGAAAAATATATCGGTCGGTCGTCGTCATCAGCAATAACAGCAACGGCAACAGCAACAGCAACAACAACTCACAACTCACAACTCAACATTTTCACATCTCTCAACTGGCAAGGCAAAGGCACAAAAGCATATTATTATATACGAAAGTCGACAAAAAAACACAGCACAGCAAATTTTTAGAGCTACAGCAATATTTTTTTTTTTACTATACAGTGTCGTCGTCGCATTTCATTTAATAGTTCAGGCAGTGTACGAGTTTTGTGTATTTTTTCATTTTTTTTTTTTCCTGTGAATAATATATTTTATATGAAAAATATTCTCCTCGAAAAGAATTGCTAATTCGGAGTTCTGTGTTTTATTTTTTTTTTTTTTTTTTTGCTTGGGCTTGTTTGTGATATGAAAAACATTTTACGTGAATCTTGGAATTTTTTTCTTTCATTTAGTACAAAAAAAAATATTATTTGAAAATTTATGAAAATTCTTTTCAAAAATTGTGTGTGAAAAAAATTTAAAAGTTTCAAAAAATAAAAAAAAAACTTGAAAAAACAGTTTAAATATTTTAAAAATAATTAAAAAAAAATATAAAAAATTTCAAAAAAGTTTTTTAAACAAATATTTTGTTGTTATTTTAAAATAATTTAACAAAATTTAAAATAAATTTAACAGAAAAAAAAAAGAAAAAAAAATTCAAGTGTAAAAATTTTATGTGAATTTTAAAACAAAGTAAAAAAAAAAAAAAAAAGAAAAAAAAATTTTAATTAAATAAATTAGTGGAAAAATTTTTAAAAAATGAATTTACTAAAAAAAAAAGGAAAATTGGAAAATTGGTGTTGAATTAAAAAAAAAAAAAAAAAAATTGTAATTAAATATTTGTGAATTAAAAGAAATTAAAGGGAAAACCTTTTTGAAAAAAATTTAAAATCAAGAAAAGAAAAGAAAAAAAAACCTTAAGTGAAAGAAACTGTCAAAAAGAAGACATTTTTGGTGAGAAACGTCACTTTTAGTGAGAATAGTGTGTTTTTAATTTATATCAATTATTATTTTTTTTTGGAATTACTTTCCTCTCTCGTCGCCTCCGGACTTGAATAAAAGTCTAGGATTTTTTTGTAATTGTTTTTTTTTGAAATTAGTGTATTTTTGGAATTTTTGGAATTTTTTTTTTTTTTATAAATTAAGACGAGAAATATTTGCTTAATTTTTTCTTGTAAGTATTTTTTTTTTATTTTTTTTTTTTTTGAAAATTATTTCATATGAAATTTTTTTTTTTTTTTTTTTTTTTTAAGAAAAGGGCAAGAAAAAGTCGAAATTTTGAATTAAGAAAAAAAATGCAAACCAAAAAAAATTAATAAATATAAAAAATATTTAGAAAAAATACAAAAATTTTATGTCTGATAATTTTTTTTTGGCGGGAAATACGATAATAACATGAAAATGTAATTTAAAATTGTTTTTTTTTTTTTTTTCTTTAATTTTTTTTTTTTTTTTTTTTTTTATTACTTTCTGTTGCCTTGTTTTCTTCTTTTTCCATATTGACAGTTTATTTATATTTCTTTTTCTTTGATCCACTTAACACGCACACATTGAAAAGTAAAAACTTAAAAGATTTCAAGAAATAACTAAAATTGGATTATAGCCAAGTTTTTTTTCTTTTTCTTTGCTATAGTTTAGTTCATAATTTCTCTCTGGTGTAGTAATATCCCGGACCCAACAACAAAGTCATTGTAATATATTTGGAACCAATCAATCAGTATAAATCCTTAAAGGGAGGTAACGAGCGGAGTGTAGCGCAGCGAGCATGCATTAAGTCACTACTAATCTCATAAAAATAAGAAAAAATGAAAAAAAAAAAAAAAACAATTGATAACTAAATGACAAATGTTGATAGTTGTTGTTGGGTCCGGGAAATTACACCAGATCCCATAATTTTTCCAAAATCTGGTAAGATTTAAAAAAAAATTGAACAAAAAATTTCTGTTCATTTTAAATACTGAAATAAATGTTTTCAATTTGTGCCATCTTTATTTTCAATAAAATACTAAATAACTCTGTTAAAAATAAACAGCGATAAATGGCCATATTTTTTTTTTTAAATAAGTTGACTGGCAAAATCGTTCTTATATTTCCCATATTTCTTTTTGTGTTCGTAAAATAAGGTTTTTGTCTCATTGGCTACGTGTTTACACCGACAAATTTTTAGGTCACCTAACTAAAAGTTAGGTTCGGGTCAGACGTGTTTACACCGTACTAGAGTTAAGTCTAAAACAATGTCATATGTGAACATTTATAGAACTTGGATATCAAGAAATCAGCTGTTATCTGTCAAAAGTTCTTAATTCGATTTAAATTTAAGGTAAGTCTGCAATTTAAGTGACCTAACCTAAGTTACTTTCGGCGTGTTTACACCGTCATATTTAGGTCAACCTAAGCACTTAAGTCTCTTTTTAAGTCTCGGTGTAAACGTAGCCATTGTGTAGCAAAATTTTATTTAAAACAAATCGATTCCATTTGTATCTTCTTCTATCTGAACATTGAAACTAAAAAAAAAAAAAAAAAGCAGTTCGAATTATAGAAATTAATCACCACAGCATGGACTTGATTCGAATTTACTAGAAAATTAAAACAAATTTATAATTTTGATTTGTATTAAAATCAATTAAGAGACTTTTAAACGTGTCAAAATTTTAACTTTTGATATACACTGAGACATATTATATTTCCTTAGGCAACCGTGATACAAAATGAATAGATTACAAATTTGAGACCAAATACATTAATACTTTTTAACTGCCAACTGAATATCAGTTCAAAGTATAACGTCGACTTCACGATAGAGTCACACTATCAATTCTGTCTTTATTTTGGCTAAATAATCTTTTATCTTTTTTAAAACTAAACCATACAATATCTTATTGTATTTTAAAAACCATTCGAAGCTAAAAATATCTAGAATTTCTAAAGTAGTTAAGAAGAGACCGCTTGTTTCCTATCTGGGATGTAGTTTTTGTATTAAAATAGAGGACGTGTATTTCTTATATAAGTTTATGAATATTTTAATGTTTTATCTAGAAATGAATTATGTTTTTCATGTGTAAAAAGTCTAGGAAAAAGTTAAATACAAAGCAGCAGTCGAGGGAATGTATCGAACCAGTTACAATCGTTAGTTGATAAGCAACGACAGTGTTAAACCAATTTTTAAAAATATGAATAATTTCTGCTATAACTATTTATGTGTATCAGCTATTGATTGTTAATTTGATCTCACACGTTACGTTAAAACTCTTATATATATACCTTTAAGTCTACCTAGAGAGATGACTAAATCGTAAGAACACAGCGTAGTCTTCACTGTTATTGTTATAGGTAATTTAAAAGTCGATTTCAATCCAAAAATCGCGTCCATGCACAAATAATTTTCTAATGAACCTCAGATTTTTGCCTGTAGTAAACGTAGATCGGCTTGAAAATTAAAAATGACATATTAACATACTCAAGTAACATTTTCAGTAACCGCTACTTACATGCTTGCTAATTTATTCACATATCGCCACTAGTGGCAGAAACGTGCCAGTGACCAACAATGCTAGCTAGGTTAGGCTAAACCTAATCTAGAAAACGAACATTTTTTTTTTTTTGCAACTGGCTGTAAATTTTGAAGCTAATTTCAAGTCGCTTTCAAGTCAGACTTTCAATGTGTGATAAAGATATAAAAAATCTGGATTTACAGGCATATTCTGGTGTTGTGACAGTCATAACAAATTTGCAACTACAAATATTATGATAGCTGAGAAAGTTCGTAGTATTCTAACGGAAGGATCATAATTATGTTCAAAATATGAATTTATAACAGTTTCAAAAAGAAAAAAAGTTATGACAGTGACGTCATCTTATGACCGTTATGACTGGACTTATAATAAGCATGTAAGTTTCAAGGCAATCTTATGTAAACGAAGGTATTCTATACCATAGGATATAAAAAAAACAAACGAATTATAAAAGAGCAATATTCGATTCGATATAATATTATCTCTTTTTTTTTTATTTTATTATTAATTTCAAGATATAAATAAATAAACGAAAGGATAAATGGATGTGTCGCCTTTCTGTGTTGTGTACGTACACTCTTCTCTTCTCTTTGTGTTGTGTGTTTTTATATTTTAATTCGTTTGTCATTTTCTTTTGCCTTTCTGATTACTTATCATACGCGGTCGTCGTCATCATCATTTATTTTTCGAGTGGGTTCAACTCTTCAAACCCGAAAAAACCTTTATCTTTTTATATTTTTCTAAAATACTCCTCCTATAAATATATGTGTGTGTGTGTATATGAAGTTTACTGTATATTTTGTTTTTATGTGGTGTATAATTTTGTATACGCGACTGTAAATTTTACCGTCTTCACACACACTCTAAGATAGACGGACGACAGTCATTATATCGTTAAAAAAAATTTCAAAAGCAGCCCAGCAGCAGCAGCACACACACGGTATATACACAACAATTTTGTGTATGGTTGGTGGTGGAAACGGCATACCAAAAAAAAAAAAAAATAAAATAGGAAGAAGATGGTTGCATGCATGATGATGATGTGATTGCCTTTGCCTGGTAATTTGCTTGTCATGTCAGTTTTTTTTTCTTTATTCTTGTCCCCCGTGCCGCGCGCTCTCTTTTCGTTACTCGTTATTCTATTTTTTTCGTTGTGACTGGCAGCAGCAGCACGGCATTTAAACATGGGTTGGCCATGTGCGACCGTGTTTGTGTCTCTTATAAGGTTGCCGACCGATATTATATTTTTTTTTTTTTTTTTTTTTTTTTTTTTTGAAAAATAAATATTTAATTTTCTTTTCTTTGGGAAGAAAAAATATTATTGTCCTAGAAAGAAAAAATTATCCACAAAAAAAAAAAAAAAAAAAATTGTCTTAATTTGAATTTATTTTAATCAAATTAATTACTTTTAATTTTTATTTGATTTTTTTTTTTTTTCTTTTTCTCTTTTATCGAAAATCAATCGAAATATTTTTTTTTTTTTTTGTTCAATAAACAAATTTCGATTTTATTTTATGAAATCGTTTTTAGTTAAATATTTATTTTTTTTATTCCCTTGTGGAATTCTGGAAAAATCCCATTTTAATTTTCTTGAAAATAAGTTTTGTTTTTTCCTCTGTTTTTTTTTTTTTTTTTTTTTTTTTGATAATTTTCAAATCCTATGAGAAAATCTAAAGAAATTGATGAGAATTTTTAGAAATTAGAAACAAAACGTCGAGCAAAGTCGCAACGTATAAGTTTTCTCATATTTTGCTATAAAAGTTCAAGCAGAATGACGGATCCATGACGGATTCACGACGGATTAAAATTTTAAATATATACGCTTTCAATTAGAGACTATACACGAATCGCGACGGATCCAAGACGGGCTAGTTTTAATATGTAGGATTATACACCCATACCTCACTTTACGGCCTAGATATATGTTCCGGAAAAGTTGGCCGTAAAGCAAAAAGCCGTATAACGAATCAATTATTTTGTGTAGCCAGTGTTGCCTGAAGGGAGAAGCTGAAACTAAACAGAACGTGGTCGCTAACAGTATCAACAACACTTTTTTTTTTTGGCCTTATAACGAAAATTGGATGCCATAAATCGAAAAAGTGCCAAAATTAAAAAAATGCCGTTATAACGAAATGCCGTATAAAGAGCGGTCGTATAGCGAGGTGTATTAGTAAAATATTAGTGAAATACAAGTAATTGGCATTGACATTTGAAAGGTTATAGAATAATTGTTATATTTCGAATAACAGTTGTATTGTTTGAATAATTTTTAGAAAAGGCAAACTGTGAATAGATTAATAACTACAGTGTAGAATGATCTAGTCGGTTGAGATCTCGTTTCTAGAAACTGACGAGAAATTCGGGTCTGTTTCGATTCTTCATGTATTTATTTTTCTTTGCCTACAAATACAATCTGAAAACTAACTAACTGTGGAACCCCCTTTGTATAGTAGATACGTCGTTCTGTTTCCCCCGCATAAAAAGGATATCCAATAAGTTTTGATGTATAACTTTTGAATGGAATAAAAAACTAACCATTATTATAAAAAATATGTGAAAGATAGCTCGATCATTCGATGATGGAATATAAATTTCATTTAAATATGTCGCCACGAATACGTTTTGACATAATGAAATCTTTGGAACCAATTTTCAGTCACTCTCGTTTCACACAAATTTTTGGTCCAATTTCATCAATAAACACGAGTTTTTGTTTTGTTTGTTTGTTTTTTTTTTTATTTCTGAAAATGAATTGAATCATTTGAAAGTTGTTTTAAAAAAAAAACGATCGTCTCATTTGCAGTATGGCACTTGTCCCTATCTCTTGTTGGAAACAAATTTCGCTGAGATCAATGTTATCTAAATTTTGAAAGAAATATTCATTCATCATTTATTATGTGTAACGTGTGGTTCATCCTTATTTTGAAATAAATAAGGATCAACGACATCACCAAGTATAAAACTCACCTCAAACTGTTACCTTCTGAGAGTGCAACGGACTCTGCTGAATGACTTTTGGATTATCCTTATTCTAAATATGATATGATCTTTATCATTGAAGGATAATTTTCGGTAAATATGTAGATTATTTTGGAGTTGTTCAAAAACCAGCAAATCTACGATTAGTTTTAATTACTGCACTAGCTGGATCTTCTACGGGTGTGGTGCCAGATCTTTTTTACACAAAATACAATTCTTGTCCCCGAGACAAGTCCTAACTTCGACATGCCCAAGATTTTGAAGTTACCCAAAAAATATAACTATGAAGATAACTCTGCTACAAAACTCTGTGGCTCTCAAAAAGAGGATGTTAATCATCTTAACATTTATCATAAAATATGAGAATTTTTGAACTGTCAATCAAAAATGTCAGTACGTGCTATTTCTTCTTCTCTACTTCTATATATGTTTTCCTTACTTAGTCATTATTTCTTATTCATATCCATAAAAAGCAAAATTCGACCTTTTTTTTTCTTTTTTCTTTTTGCCGGTTTTGTTGATCCCACGGATTTTATGGATTCTTTATGTCAAATTAAGCACGTGCATTTTTACTGTGTTGGGTTTGTTGGTACTTCGCTATTTCCATTAATATTGTTGTATGTTGTGTTGTCAATGATTTGCCACCACATATAAATGGGTGTTTTTTTTTTTTTTTTTTCATTCATATAAATTTTTGTACATATATTTCATCCTCTCAATACTTTGGCCCGGCGGCACCCTCTCGTATTTGTGAAGAAAATTCTTTTTTTTTTTTTTTCTTTTTTTTTTGTCAATGAAAGGATATATTTTTGAAACAAATTTTTCATTAAAAGAAAATCATTAACCATTAAAAACAGGCACGGAAAAAAAAGGATCTACATATTCTCTCTAGTCCTGTATTTATAGAATATGAATGAGGTTAGGGTGTTTTTTTTTTTTTTTAACCTATTTAACATATTTTTCTTATTTGTATTTTCTAGCTATTAATATGATGGAATATTTGTCAAACCAAAATCTTCTACGCACGTTTATTTAAAACATCGTCTTCGCAGTTTTCTTCTTGTGAATCTTTATTAATTTTACTTAAAAATATTTGAGTGGTTGAAAAGGCCCTGTACTTAGGCTATGCGACCTCTGGAACACGCCTTTTTCTTTCTTTTGGTAGTTGTTACTAACTATACTCTACTAAAACTTATAGAAACTGACTGTTTTCCGTATCCTCTAAAACACGGATCGGGACTAAACTCGACTAGGATTTTAATCTATATTTGATCACAAACTTTGTAGTTCAATACGGTATACATTGAGCTTTGCCTGACTCACTTCTTCTTTCTGTTTGGAAATCCAAAAATAATTTAGGGGCAAGTTAATGTCGTCAAATATGGCTTATTTAAAATTTAAAAGGAAAATTGATTTTTTTAAACATTTATATCAAAAGAGAAGCACTTTAAAAAAAACGGAGTTAATTTTATTTTTATACATTTTTTAACTATTTTAGTAAAAACGAAAGGTTTTATATATTTTTTTCTATAAATAAAAAAAAAAAAAAAAACGAAACCTTTTTAAATAAAAATTCAAACCAAAAATAAGAAGAAAAACGTGCAAAATTGTTTTGAAAGAAGAAGAGTTTTTCTTTTCGCCTAAGAAAATGAAGAAAGGACAAAAACATCCAACACTCACCCACCCAACCGTCGTTTCTTAAAATATATATGTATATAAAATAAAGTTTTCTGTGAAAAAAACATATATCTTTTGGAATGGGAATTAGTGTGGCAACCGGCGGGGGGATGTGTTTTTAAAGAAAAGTGAAAACTCCTAAGTCACGTGGTGTTGTTGTTATTCTTTTAGGATAAATAAAAACATTGTCGGCGAAGAGGTTTTTTTATTTTTCTTTTTTTTTTTTTTTTTTTTCAATGTCATCCAAAACAAAAATCGTTCTTCCGAAATATTGTACATATAATACCCACCACCCACCATCATCACCACCAACCACCACCAACCATTGGACTTTTTATTTTCAATGGAAAAGGAAGAAAAAAAAAATTGTATATGCATATATATTGAAAGTTGGTAAAAGATAAACTTTATGCATCCGGAAATAAGGAACAAAAATGTGATGAATGTGTTGTTGTGACGGGCGGACTGGGTGGATATATAGCTAGGAGATTTTTATGCTTTTTCTCTTACGATTCACTACAAAACTTAATTCAAAACTCAGTATCAATGGTTGGTTTTTTTTTTTATTAGAATCCCGCGTACATTTACTACTCCTACACTATTTTGCCGGTGGATATTTGTCGTTTTTTTTTTTTTGGGTTGTATTTTGTTGATTGGAAAGTAAAGTTTTACGATGAAATTTTCATGAAAAACATCAATGAAAGAGTTTCTTCCCTAACCTGTATAATAATTGTATATGTATGTAAAATATATATAATAAGGTATATAAGTTAAAATTTGACCTGAAAAAAATAGCATTGGAAACCTATTTTATGATTCAGTAGATACGTAATACGTAATATACTGGAAAGAGGAGATAAAATAAGGAAGATTTTTTGATTCTTAACCAAAAAGCTTTAAAAAGAAAAACATTTAAGAAATTACGAGGTTCAAATTGGTGTTTATGAAAATGTCCAGCAACTATGAAAGTATTAATTATGCTGTGCCTTTCTTTTTTTAACTTTCCCTTAAGCTCTTCGTAACTGATTATTTTTTAATTCCTTTTCATCCTTCTTTTTTTTTTTCTTCCATTCAGTACTTTCTAAATTCAAGTCCTGCTAGACTCTAAAATCAGTAAATAAGCTTTATTTTGAAAATCATGTTCCACAAATGAGAGCATCATCATCTGGTAAAGTAATGCCGCTGCTGTCTGAACTGTTATCATATCTATCTATATGTATGTGTTAGGATACCTCTTAAAAAAAAAAAAGAAGGCATCTTCTTCCTCATCATTTCATTCATTTAATCATATATATTATTTTATCTTACATTATTCTTTTCTTCCCTCCCTCCCTTTTTTTTCTTTTCTTTTCTTTTCTTTACTTTAAACGACTTTTGTTAGCCGACTTTATTGTTGTTGCTGTTGGTTTTTTCATTTTCTCAAGGTCGTTGCATATAAAAACTAAAACTTCCGATTTGGTTGTATTTTATACTCTATTATTCCAAAGTTGACATACATATGATGTCAAAAAAAAGAAAAGAAAAGAAAAGATAAGAAAAAAGAAAAACATACTCGATAAATTCGCGTATTACGAAAAGAAAAAAAAAAAAAAAAAAAGAATTGCATATTCTTTCATTATCTTGAAATTTGTGCAACGAACCTAAAAATGACAGAGAAAAATAATAATCAAAACAAAAAACTGACTGACTTTTTGGTGGTACTTTTCTTACTATTTTCTTTTATTTCTAAATGATTCTCTAATGTAAGGTTGTCCAACCCGCGGCCCACGGGCCGCATGCGGCCTAAGGCAAGTATCAATGCAGCCCGAAAATATTCAAAGTTACTAAAGCATGCCCATTTTTCTAAGGAATGATTTGTGTGTTTGCTGCCGCCAAGTGACAAACAACAGAAACAGGACCAGAACAGAAGAAAGCTCTTTCGTTATGTAGTAAATTCTCTTTCTGTTTGGTTGCTAGCTCAGCTACACTGTTCTGTTGTTTGTCACCTGGTGGCTTAAGTGAAGAATTAAACATACTAAGTGTAAAATTAGAATCAACATGTCGGATGGAACACCTTGAAAACTGCTTGAGAATTGCAACCATGTCAATCGAACCAGATATTGACGCTTTAGTTTCTTAACTTCAATGCCAAGTATCACATTTATTTTATGATATGGATTTATATATAGTAATATACTTGTGGCCCAAAATACCATGTCTTCTTCCAATGTGGCCCAGGGAAATAAAAAGGTTGGACATCGTTGCTCTAATGTTTGAACGTTCTTCTACCTTGCAATAAAATTGTGTGATTTTCTTTGATCTCACAATAAAACGTTGGTGCTGATGGTAGTAGACCTTAGTAGTTCTTGGTAATGGACAGAGTATATAGTACAACCAAGCAAAATGGAATTCTAATGAGATCTGTACTTTGTGAGATCAATGTCTTTCTTTGTTTTTTAAACTAAATTGTTAAAGAGCCATGTTGTTAAATTTTTTCTCAACTATTTTAAATTCTAAAGGAATGAGAAAATATCTTGCAAAAAATATTGGTAAAAGTTGCAAGTTCCAGTTAATGGTTCGAGTATGTCTAAGCAAGGCAACCCAGTAGTAAGCGGAATACATTTAACATCGATGCTGGGAGGCGTAGTTACGGTTACTTCGTTCTTTTATTGATGATTATAACATAGCGATGTCTTAAACGCGGGAGTCCATATTGGCCAGTTTCTGTAATATTCTGAGAATGAATATCCTATTAATTGAATCGAAGAGATTTGATTATAAAGAATAAATTTTCGTATAAAAGATTTTTAAAACTGAGGTTGCTATTCACTAACTGTACATTTGCTCTTTTAGCGCCGTAAAGATCCCCGTTCAATGCCTAAATTGGTATTGTGAAGTCATTGTAATTATTCTGTAAGTTCTTGTCAAATCGTCTGTATCTTTACGATTAGATTTTAAATATCGGAATTCTTTAAAAATTGAAATAGAATTCTAAATTCTAGATTAATAAAATGAAAATTGAAGTGAAAATTATTTAAAATATGTTTTGAAGCCGATAGAAATGAAAGTAGATCAATATTTCCTTAAAAATGATTCGTCATTAAACAGAAAAAAGAGAATAGTTATGCTTTCCCCAAAAGCTACAGAGGAACTTATTGCAGTTGACGTTGCTAATGTTATAAATATATTTTCCTTATTTTTTTCCTTCTTCTTCTTAAAATCCATTATTATTATTAAAATTATTAATTATTAATAAGTTGTTTAATAAAAAAACGAAATTTTCAACCTTTTTTTTAAATTAATTTTTGACATCTCACAGTAGACCTCGAATTAAATTTACAAAAAAATATCAATTTAGGCGTTTATGTAACTTTTCTTACAGAATTCTCTGTATTTAAAGTTACGATTACATAAACATACAGTTAAAGAATAACCCAGAATATCTAAACTATAAAGTTTAATTGATATATCCAATGTTAAAGGCATTAAATGGCACTCTATTCGTGTTTCTTATTTACATTTGTTTTAATTGATTTATTGCATAAATATGCAGTAATAATATCAATGGTCATGAACTGTAGAGCACCGATCAATTTGTAATTTTGTAATCATATTGAAAATCGTATAACTTTAAATACACTTTTTACAGTTGAAAAATTTTCCATAGCAGCTGATTTCACTTTATAATAAAAAGTTAATTAGTCTATAGTTTACAAACTCCTCTATATTGCATTGAATTTAGTTAGTGTCTCTTTAAAACTAATAGTTGATTGCACATTATCAAAAAATGAACATAAAATGAGATTCTGTGTTCATTTACTACTATCCTTGTTAAATCTAATGTTCGTGCAGTTTCTACTATAGTGTATAATGGATTCTGCACGATGATAACACATCAGAAAACAATTCGACGAAAGATTCGGGATGATGTTAAAATGTAGAGATTCTATAAAATGAGAATAGAGAAGGTGTAAAAAACTCGTTAGTTGTGTTGGAACACAAATCGTGATATTATTCGCCTACAATACTCTATGTAAACTGTCGACTACTATGTGTAACATAACGTAACACGCAAAAAAACAAGGAACTATGTTTGATAAGGATTTGATGGGGTTTCCTTCCTTTACATTCCTTTTGTTTTTTTTTCTGTTACTGTGAATAGAAATCAACCGGCTGTAAATGGGTATTCTCGTGAATGAAAGTAAAATTGTTTTCTCTTTAACTAAAGATTCATCTTTAAAAGCGGACGACGTGCATTGATTTTTTGTTCACAACCCATTTCAATATAGAACAAAATATAGGACATGTTTGTTTTTTTTTCTTTCCATACGGCGAAAGACGATTTGTGGATGTTGTAGAAGGTGTTTTCCTTTTCTTTTTTTTGATACATCCAAAGTTATACGTTGTGCTGTTGTTGCAACGAGGTTTTGATGCAATTTTTTTTAGATTTGAACGCGAATATATATAATAGTTCAATTTGACCACATGTTGAATGAAGTTGTGAAGTTGTGAAGTTATGTAGTTGTATGTAGTAAGCCCATGTATTTCTCTGTCCTTCAGAAAAATTGCAGCAGAATAGTTTGTTAACTCTTTTCCTCCTCTCAAATCAACCAAGTTGATATGTTTTTTCATTGATATTATTATTAAAAAGTTCAGATTTTAATAGAACCTTTTTTATTATTTCATTGATTCTCTGATATGGAATCTGCTGGAGAATGTTGGAGACTTTTGAATTATTCATATACTATATAACTCTTGTAGTATTTATATATATTTATGTTTTTGTTAAGATTTGTGCAATTGAAGTTGGAAAATGCATAAAGAAATTTTACTTGTCTTTTAATTGAGATTATTGAATTTGTCTTTTTTTTTTTTTTTATATATATAAAATTGTGCAAGAGAGAATCGAAAATGGGTGGTGGTGGTGGTATGGTGGTAGTGAATATTTGTTTTGTTTTGATTCCGCAAAAAAACGGAAATATTCGCGAGAATATCTTTTTCCTATACCCGACTGCAGTTGTATATGACTTCATAAACAATTTCAAAGCGCATTGACTTTTGTATTATATCTTTATGGTGGCCTTTTTAATTCTTGCATCTACTTACTCTCAACGATGGATGCATTTCACCTTGTTTTTTATAGTTTTCGATTTTCTTTAGTTCCTTTGAATAATGAGAGAATCGTGAATCGGTCTCGTCACGGAATTATGCCATTTTTGATTATCATATATGGTATTGTATAATCTTAAAAGTAATAACAAACATTTTTATTGTATATCGAATCAATTATACTATATAAATAGAGAAGATATTTTCTTTTTTGTGGACGAGAAGTAGTGTAAAGGCTGGTGATCCAAAATTTTTAATTTACTGGCATTTTGTTATCCACAATAGTCACTGAAAACTTGACACCTATATCATAATAGACATATTACGATTATTTGTAATTGAACGGCGGCTACACGGATTCATTAAAAATATGGCGAAAATTTCTGCTTATAATTTTTGGTTGACATAGTTCATAACATCGAATGCGACGCAGTTCAAAGAATAATCGAAAAAATTCCAGTGAAATGTTTCGATATTATTAGTCGAAAAACGCTAGTTTATCATTTTATAGGATGGCCTGAAAACGTTGATGTATCGCCCGAAAGTGTTTGTCTAGAATTCAGGAATCTTGATTTTGTCATCGTTCACAATAATATTGGATATTCTGAAGACGACAACTATGCAGCTAATCCTCACGAAGATTTCAATTGATTTAACGTCTGAAAAAAAGAAGAATTAAATCCGACGTTCTTTATGTTATTGTTTTTTTCGAATTGTAATCCATATGCCTCCTAGAATCTGGACACAAAATTATGGACTAGCATTTTAGGAAGCGAAGAATTTAGGAATTACTTAAATTACAAAAGACCCAACATTTAGTTATTTAGTTTCTAAAATTGATGATCAACTTTAATTTTTATATTGCGCAATTTAAGAACCTGGACTAACATATTTAAGATCATAATTCTACGTGGCAATAGTTTTAGAATGACGAACCGAATCATTAGATCTTTCATTAATACACTCACAATTTCATTTCTTGAAATACATATGTTGTGAATGTTACACCAGAAATTAAATCACAAACATAAGGACATGACTTATTCACAACCTTTTTCAGCAGTTACCCTTTTTATAGAATGATTCAGATTTAAAGTTTCCCCCATAACAAATTTAAAGGTCATCATTAAGTTTTTGTTCCACAAAAAAAAAAAAAAAAAGAGGACACATTACTTCCAGAAGAACGGTAATATTATAGGCACAGAATTTCAACTATAAAAAGCGATTATACAGAATTACCTAAACCCAAGAATAAATTGATATCCATTTGACCCAGTTGAGATAGGTATTTGTTCAGACTTTACATTTTTTAAATTTTACCAATAAAAAGAAAAAAAAAGGTCTTGTCTTTTTTTTTTTTTACGATAAGATCGGGTTTTATATAATTTTTCGATACATCTATTTTTCGACGATTGAATATCACAAAATCTAGAAAAGAAATTACCCTTGAAAAATTCTTCCAAAATCTTAAAGTAGGAAATTTTTGTGATCCTTCAAAAAGAAAAGCAACCCTCCGAACAACACAAATCAACTGACGACGACGACGACGACGACGACGACAATGAATCCTCAAGAAAAAAAGAAGGTGGATTTCTTGTTTGTTGTGTTATTCTTCAATTATATTTTATTGATAAACGATTTGCATCTCTCAGAGGCAAGGTTATCATATGTCCGATGGTGGTATATATCCTTTTTTTTTTATATGTTGCGTGATTTTTATATATATATATATATATGGAAATAATAACATAATAACATTTACATATCATATTGACTTTTATGGTATAACCAAAGGAAAACCACAAAATCTTTGAATATTTTCCTTCGAAAACACACATTCAATGTGTCTTTTTTTCTGTATTATTTTTGATAGTATCCACCACTTTAAAACAGAGGCGAGGCAGGCATTTTTAAAATTCCTCTCCAATATTGTGTGTCCTTTATTATTAAAGTTCGTTCTATAAATGTAATAGCTAGACAATTTCCTTTATATCCTTTTTTCTTTTCATCTCTGCCACATCTCTTTTATCATTATCATCATCATCATCATCATCATCATCATCATCATCATGATTATGTTCATCTTTTTCGCTATATAGATATATATGAATACTTTTATAGTCACTATAATATACAATTTTAGTATTAGCATGAACACCTTCAATCCTAAAAGTATAGACCAAAATCCATGTGGTACTAAAAAGAGTGTGCTATATATGAGGGGGGGGCGATATAAGGTTAAGGTTTTAGGATAAAGATAGATGAGGCTTTTTTTATTTTTTTTGTTTTTAGTACATAGTGAGAGTGATTTCAGGTTTATATATATATATATATTATACACATGTGTGGATTAAAATCTATATATATATAAAATTTGGGTAAATATTATATACCGGTACGTGTCTCAATTCATCCAAAAAAACATGTTCTTTTTGTGCGTACACCATATATAAGTTGTAAAACTCCATTTGTTTCTTCTCTATCCAGATTTTGTATAGTACTAAATAGTATCGTATATCCTTCTTCCTATACTACACCTGTGTTTATTTATATTTATATAGTACAGCAATTGAAAGTAATTTTGCGTTATGTTATGTGTATAGAAGAAATACTAGACTTTTCCTGTTTCTCTTCGATATACGACGTGTACTTATAGTACACTATTTTTGTGTACTATATTATACTATTCCTCATTCTCAACAGGATTTAAATATAACTATATTTTCATATATTTTTGATGGTGCTCTTCTTCTTCTGCTGTTTCTGGTTCTTCTTCCTGTTATTGATGTGTTCCTGTTTTTGTTAATATTATATTATAGTTTATATTCTTCTACTCTATAGATAGAGACGTTGGTTGTTTGTTGTACGGCTTTAATATTCGGCCTGACTACACAACATATATTCTATATATAGTTTTGAAATGATTTTCGTTAAATGGTTTTACTTGGAGGTTGATACCAAAAAACGGAGAAAGTGTTTTATTACAAAATATTGAGACTACTCGGTTCAATGAAAAACCCTTTTTAAACATTTTTGGTGGTTGGTTACACACTACTATTATATAAAATATGTTTATATATGTTTGTCATACTAACTTATATCAATTCTCAAAAGGATGGAAAAGGAGTTTAGTTGTTGCTAAAAGTTGAGTTTTTTTTTAAGAAGTGTCTACTCTCGTATAGAATTTCGCGATATGATGATGGTTGAAAACTTTGTTGTGAAAATTTCTCTTGGAACTTTTTGAAGGTCGTTTGTATAATATCAAAAATAAAAGGAAAAAACCAGCAAAACCAAAATGACAATGGCGACGAAGACGACGACGACGACGATGATGATAAGAATTGGAAAGAGAAAGGATTTTAGCATTTATAGCATAGAAATATGTACTCTATGTACGATGATGATCCTTGTATATCATATATATATAGTAAGTTGTATTATATACAGATTAAATCTTTTCTATAACACAAGATTTGAAGTAGATGGTGCTTTCTAAATGATTTTGATCTAAAAAGAGATAATGGAATGAGAAAGTAATAGCATAAAACGAGAGATATTTTGTAGTACATATCATGTTTTTTTTTCTCTAGTAACAAGAGTGAAAGCTTTTCTATGGTATTATTTTGTTATTATTATTATTATTTTTGTTGTGTGACACAATCATCTTTAAAATGTATAACCCCACACACACAGGCACGTGTACACCACAAAAAAAAAAAAAAAAACAGAATTCTTTTCATACGCGTATATTTACGCGATTACATCAATTTTAATCAAAACAAATTCTTTTATAGTCAATTTTTATTTGATTCAATAAAAATCAGCTGTTGGTTGGTGTTTTCTTTTTCTTTTGCTGTAGAAAAGAAATAAATGAATGAAAAATTTTTATTAGTAGTTACTACTAAAAAATGTTTAAGGAATTCCCTTTCGCGGTACAATAACTATTTTCCTCCATTTCAGGATGATATTTATTAACATCCGTATATTACTGTCTCACTTCCGAGTCCCATTAAGGATTACAACCAGTTTTGACCCTTTGATGCACAAATATTTAATTATATATCCTTTTAATAATTATGCGTGTACGTTTATTTTTGGATAATGAATGGATAATGATCGATTCCAACTAAACCTGTTTCTTTATTTTGTCAGAATTACCACATGTATCCTAAGCTCGATAGTGAGAGTTGCGTTGCCTTGAAGAAGAAGTGTCTATAAAATTACTACAGTCTGAAATTTGGACTATATTCTTAATACTTTTCTCTGCATTTTAACATATTTCAATTTATTTGTTTCCCTAATCTCTCTAATCTTTAGAGACAAAAGAATTTGCATTGAATTTTTTTTTCTCTCTTCACTAAGTTTCTTCTATCCATTGAGAAAAATCTATCTAGACGTATAGTTTTTTATCTTTCATAAATTACTTATGAAGTAATTCAAACATATTTTATAGAAAAACAATAATCTCTGAAGTAGAAGAGTTTTTTTTTTGGATCTCTCTTCTTAAAGGATAAAAGGCGGCTCCAAAGTTCAATTTCCTTTTTAAAATCGAAACCTTTACATCGTTGGGTTTCTTTTTCTTCCATTTCTTGTAATACATATTAAAGGTTTTTCTTTTTGTATCTTGTTTCAGTTTATCTCTGTCGTTTCTCTGAATTTGACATTAACATTGATTGTAAATGACTTGGAAAATTTCCTTTTTATTTTTTTCTTTAGTTTTCTTCTTTAATAAATGTAGGGTAAAATCTACAATTATTGGCATTTTTAAATATTGTATTTGTACATAGTGTCTACAAAAATACAATTCCAATACCATTTACCATTTTTTATCTATCTGTCTGGTCAGAGAGACGCAAATCAAATATCATTTATTTAGAAAATCAAAGAATTAATAAATCTTTTTCTTAAACTTTTTTATACATACTACATATCAAATTTTTCACTTTAGGGGAAACTTTGACAACATTAATACCGAACACAATCTTTAAGTTAGTTAATTTTCTTTGAAACAAAAAATTTTTAATTGAAATAAGAGAAGAATTTTGTCTCAAAAACATCACAAAGAAAAGAAAATTTATTGATGATAGTGTAAAGGTGTATGCGACGACCGAGGCAGTTTACGTCTTCTTTTCAAATGACCAAAAATTTTAATTAAAGTCATTTTTAAGTTTAATTTTGCACAAAATTCTATTTCAATATATCTATTAGGGGGGAACATTTGTCAAAAGTCAACCTTTTTCCAAAGTGTAGGCTGCTGCATCAAAGTGAAAATAATAATGGTTTATAAATTTTCCAATAAACATCACGTACGAGTTTTTTTTCCCTCATATCTCACGTGCGACGGTGATATTAGTGACACTTTTTCATGATTTTTTGTAGTCAAACTTTTTATATATTTAGAGACAAAAAAACGGTCTTTATTTTTCTAATAAATTTTTATATCTTATAATAAAGGGTTATCCAACAAGCGTAATATCATTTTACATCATCCTTGCATATACAGTTACAACGGCAATATTTCCTTCATTTCGGAGATTTGTTGGTCATACTGGCATATCCACATCATGTAAAGAATAATATTGATTTTAACACGAATAGGCTGCCTCAAATGGACGATTCTGTCAACTATAAAATTCATGAAGGTGCACGTTGAGTTTAGCAAATCGAATACACTGATTTTGATAATAAGTTTTAATAATTCGTAACCATTATTCCAATGTGAAATGCTTCATTCAAGATGGCAGAATATACGGAAAACAGAAGAAACAGGTTTCAAAATAATAATAAACATGGCTGCAATCCTTATCAGAGTTCTATAACACCGATTGTATAACCCTTTATATACTCCCTTCATCCGAATATATGGTGTACATTTCGAATGTCAGTTAACAATTTTATATGTGTAAATAAATTTCAATCGATGTGGTCTCTCGCTTTTCCAAGGCTTTTTGTGAACATACTGAAGTATGTAGTTGGTAACCGTCCTTCACTATGAAGTGAAATCTTATAGGAATCTTCTTTTTCAGTCAACATAGTTCAATCTTTCTTCAGTTGTAACAAATTTTGCAATATTCCATTACACTTTAGTAGTAGATAGTTGCTTCAACTTGGAATTCTTTCTTTGCAATACAACAGAATTTTTATTAAATTCTTGGATTTATAAAGATATTCTTTTTTTGGTATAAACTAAACTCATACATTTGTTATCCATTTTTATCAGTTTTTCGCGATTATTATGTTAAGTTATAAATTAAATTACTTGATTAAATTTTTTTACTTATGGTTCTGTAAGAGTTAAAAATAGGATACAACTGAATTTGGTAAAACAATTGAGAGGTTTGACAAAAACAGTTGTAATGATTTGATAACATTAGTAGTAGTAGGAAAAGGCAAATGAACAGGCTGGTAGAGATAGTGTAAAATGTTCTAGTTGGTTAAGATCTCGACCCTCGCCTCATGAGGCTGATGAGACCCTGGTTCGAATCCAGGTTTCGGTTCTTCACTTTTTCTCTACTTTTCTTTGCCTTACAGTTCGTTAATCTTGATATATTTTTTTAAAAAAATTGTCTATCATACTTTCGGACGGATGGAGTGAAATGAAATACATGATGACAGTATTAACTATATACTGGCCGCCATCCTTCATCATTGTCGGCACATCAAAACCTCCAATATCATATATATGCAAAGATGAAACAATTTTATCTTTATGTATTGTGTTTAGTTAGATAAATGGGAATAAAAGGAAGAAGAGAAGCAGAAAAAAAATTGCCTAACCTTAGATACAGTAACTCCATTCAAGGGTAAATGGAACTTTTGCGGCGGCAATGTCAATAATCATGATGATGATGATGATGACGACTGCAGTTGCCAATTTGGATGGAAAATTTTATCTTCTTTTTTTATTCAGGCTTTACTTGATTTGGGTTAATTTTTTTTTTTTGCACTTATATCATGACGTAGTGTCATTAATTTTACATATGCGGTTTTCTATAAAAAATAATCAGTAATTTTTTTTTTTTATTGACGATAATAAAAAAAACAGTTGGCCATATCTTTGCGTTGAATCATTTTATTTAACTTAACACAATTTCTATTATTAGTTTTTTGTGTTTTTAAGAAAGAAAACAATAAATAAAATATTCATTCATAATAATTGTGTTTTGTTTTGTAATCAACTTTATTAAACAGATTTTTAATGTTTTTTTCCGTCCAAAAAAAAAACTTTTGAAACAATAAACATGTGCTTTTTTTCTTCATCTCTTTAAACTGCTGACACTGACATGTTTTTTTTTATCAGAAGTAAAAATATCAATTTTTTTTTAATCAGAAAGGGGAAGGAATGTTATGTAGAAAATGTGTTGCACTTTAATTCTTTTCCAGTTGAATCGTTTTAAGAAAAAAAAAAGAAAAAATTCCCCTAAGATGCGCGATTACCATTAGGAAATACCCAACCAAAGATTTTATACAGCAAATAGTGTGATGGACGTCGTCTTGTGGCTTAGGTTTTTTTTTTTTTTCTTAATTTATCCAAGAAAGGTTAAAAATGAATCGAATGAATGAATTCAAGTTTATTTCTTTAAAAAAAAGAAAAGAAAAGAAGAAACTTATTTTTTAGATGGGTTTTGATGAATGCTTGCGAGTTAGTTTTACTTAAAATCAAAAATGTAAAACTTATTAAAATTATATTGAAAAAGAAAATCAATCAATAGAATTATTAGTCATGTAAGACAAATGTGTTATATTTTTATATTTTTTAATCGTGTTTGCATTTCTTATCAATAGTTTTTTTTTTTATATTTTCTTATCAATCAATTTGTGTTGATAAGATATTTATTGCGAAAAAAATATGTTTTACAACCTTTTTTTTTTTTATTATGAAAAAGTTAAACAATAATTTTATTTGTTTTTGAAAATTATTCATATTTTTATTTTCCAAGTGTTTTCGTCAATAAAATGACTAAATTATGTAAAACTATAACTTTTTATGGAATTCGCGATTAACTTATACTGGACGAAACACATGTGCAGAATTTTGCCAGCAGCGAAATTATATAATACAGGTTTATATGAGGTCGCCGAATACATGTAAATTCTGGATGCAGCACAGCGCTACAAGGTGTCTCGATTTTAAATTTTGCTGTGCGGAAAAAGTGTTCCAACTTGTTCTAGAAAAAAGTTTGACATTTGATCAGAACTTTATGGAAAAACATTTAATAGAGTTTGTGAAAAATAATTTTTTTTTTGTACAACAAAAGATCGATACTACATGCAGATATTCGTGCAGCGCTGCATGCAGAATTATCTGCACATGTGTTTCCAGCATTAGTCGGACGCGTCAGCACAGAGCCGCCAATTGCATATTATTAGTCGTCGCTGTCACCAAAAAGGGTTAAATAATTTGTTATAATTATGACAAACTAAGCATGTCCAATGTTAGGAGGGATAACAGTTTAGGTTCAAGCAGAATAACAGATTCAAGACGGATTCACGATGCATTAAAATTTTAAATATATACGTTTTCAATTAGAGACTATACACGAATCACGATGGGTCCACGACGGACTATTTTTAATACAATCTGAAAACTAAAAACTGTGGAACCCGTTTTAGATACGTCACTCTGTTTCCCGCATTACTCTTGAGTTGTCAACGGAAAAGTATTAGGCCATTAAATTATAGGTTTTCAGGATTAGTAAAAAAAATTTTGTTCTGCTCCGGAGCAAGTCTCAAATTACAATTTTTAAAGTACCAAACTTTCTTTTGTTATATTAAGCAAATTGAATAATTAGTGTTTTAGCTTCTGTACCTTGTAACTTGGTCAATTGAATCATGGAGAACTGCTTTCTTTCATCGATTTTATGGTTTTGGACGAATCTCGTATCTCTGCTATCCTTTTTCTAAATTCCTGGTAAAATAAAAGATTTGTGATTTTCTTACTACAAATTTATTTATCATAAATTGAATATCTGAATCAATTAAGCTACCTACTATGGTAATTATCATTTACACACGCGGTAGTAAAATGGAAATTTATTCATAGATTTGTGCGATTGATTGTCTTGTCAACGTTTCGTTCGTCATCATTGTTATCATGACTTTTCTTTTTATTGTTGTTGATAAACATTTTAAGTTTTATTTTAAAAATTCTTTAAGAATTACCTCTTTGTTTTTTTTTTTTAATAGCGGCAATAAATAATCACAATCAAAAGACGAATATATTAAATAAGAAAATATGACGCGATTTATTTGATCGTTTCGGGGTCGATACAATTTAGATTTCTTAGTTTGAAGTCAATGTTGGCAGTGTTGGCAGTGTTTTTTAATTATTCTTTTGGGTGGTGCAATTTAAATAAAAGTATTTAAGTGTGGCACCTGTCATGTGTGTGAAATAAATTATTAAAAGATATATATATGAGACGAGATGGAAAAGGTTAGAAATATACCATATTGTTTATACTAAATCAATTATAATCTTCTTTTTTTTTTTTTGTTGATATTGTTCACGTGTTGTGATAATGAATCTGACAGTTTTGATTGAAACCGAAATGTTAGCAGCGGTATTACCGCTATTTTTTTCTCTCTGACATATTGAAAAAAATAAGAAAATACTATCGAAGAAAAATTGATAATTAAATCAATTTCTTTTTTTTTTTTTTTTTTTTATTGTAGTTTTTCTTTAATATTGAAATTCATCTTTGGTTTTTTTTTTTTTTTAACTTATTTGAATAAACCATCGTTTCCTGGTTTTTCAACTAAACAACACACGTGTACACGTACCGCCTCTATTATTTCCTTATATTTTCCTCCTGAACACATATGTTTGTGTATGTGTGTGTGTGTGTGGTTTAAATAGATAATAGCAAATAATAGGCAAGGAATAATAGGGAGGAACAAGAAGAAGAAGAAGAAGAAGAGGAAAAAAAGGATAATAATCATAAAATAATAGTAAATATAATAAATACAAATTGCACATGTTCGTTCTCCCGGAAACACAGGAATGGATGGATGGATGGATGCCACCCGAAATTGGAAGAAAGTTGTATGTTTATAAAAATAAAACCATCGCTCGTCGTCGTCGACCTTTTTTTTTTTTTTTTCCTTCTCACATTCCTTCTTATTTATTGGAGATCCAAATTTGGGTTTTTCATCCTTGTTTTTTTTTTTTTTCTTGTCGTAATCGTCACTGTTGTGTCATCACAATATCCTTTTTCTCATCCTTTCATTTATATTCTCTTTGTTTGGGATTTTCGCACTAAAAATACAGCAGCAGCAGCAGCCAGTACCATATTCTTTGTTCTCCTGTTTTGATTTTTAGTATATTTTTTTTTTTTTTTTGGTGTAATAATAAAAATTGTACTAAACTTGTTGTTGTTTGTATTTCACCACTTTGTTTCCGTTTTTTTTTTTCTTATTTTTTTTTTTCTGTTTTGCCTGCCTTTCTCTCGTTATTGTTTTTTTTTTTTTTTTTTTTTTTTTTTTTTTTAGTATATATTTTAATGGGAGTACGTCGCCTCGTCACAATCTTTATTTTATTTTTTTTTCTGTTTGGTATTTAACCCTGACCTTCCGCAAATTTTATTATTATTTATGGATGTGTTTTCTTATGGGAATGTTTTTTTTTTTTTTTTTTTGTACTAGAATCTCGGATTATTATAATATGTCGACGGGATTCGTTCTAAATATTGTTTTTTTTTTTTTTTTTTGATTACGTAATTATTTTACTTTCATATAAAAATTGATTTTAATGAAATTGGAAAATCATTAATTAAAGCGGGTTTTTTTTTTTTTTTTTTTTTTGCTCGTGTATTAATAAAAAGAGAAGGAATCCAAGGAATTCTTTCTTCTTCCTTTTAAAGTTTTTCTTAAAGTGATATATTTTATTAATTAAAGAAATTTAAAAATTTTTAAAAACAAAAAAAAAAACAATTTATTAATTATTTCTTTTTCTTTTTCTTTTTAGGTAAGTCGATTTGATTATTTGCAACAATTGTTTTACAAAAAATACTTGGTGAGTTTTTTTTTTTTTTGATATTGAACTTTTTGTTATATTTTATAAAGGTTTTCGGTTAAGAAGAGGCATTTTTTTTTTGTTTAATAATGTACTAAATTTTTTTTCGTACATCTATAAAAAAAAAAGTACTAGAATTACGAAAGTTTATTTAGATCGTTTAAGCATATAAAGACTAAGAGAGAGAGCCATTCTAGCGTTATGACCAATTTTTAGTCATAACAAATTTGCGAGTACAAATATTATGACAGCTGAGAAAATTCGTATTCTGACAAAAAAAGGGTCATAATTATGTCGAAAATATGAATTTATAAATGTTTAAACTGTTATAATTCGAGCAAGTTCTGTCATGGTTATTTAAAAAAAAAAAATACTCTCTAAAATGTTTGTATGGGTCTAAAAAAATTTTATATAATTGTATATTTATTTGTAAGTTTATAAAAAATGGTGGAAATTTTTCCATATTTATATCAATTAAATCACTTAGAAAACATCTAAAATGTCGTTCGTTGTTATGATGGAAAATATTTTCGGTCAGAACTTGTGATGTATTTTTTTTTTTTTTTTGTATGACAATTGTGAGTAATGAGCGTGTCAGAATAGGAAGTAGTCTTTAAAGTAAAGTTACGATAGTGATGTCATGTTATGACTGTTATACATGGGTTCTCAGAATAAGAATTTAAGTTTCAAGTCGAGCCCGAGACAATTTTGAAGTCAACATACTATGTAAACCATGGGTGGCCATCGCGAGGCCCGCGGGCCGCATGCGGCCCATCGGTAGGAAGCGCTAGCAAGCGGTTGACCACGATCTCACCTACTGGGAAGCGACGATGTGGTCAAACCTGTTGAGCGCTTGCTTGTTTACTTTAATTAACAAAAAAAAATTAAGTTCGTGGCCTGACAGGAACTATTATTTCTGAAATTTGGCCCGCCGGCTAAAATGGTTGGCCACCCATGATGTAAACGAAGGTAACTGATGATCCTTGACGACTGAAAGTATAAGTGACAAGCTTGTCTTTGCTAACTCTCGTGATTGGTTTACTAGGACATCGTTCAAGATATAATAAAGGCATAAACTCTTTTAGCATATTTCTTTTAGTTTTGCGATTGTATAAATACATTCAATTCAATTCAAAAAATGACTGAGAATCCCGAGATGAAGTTTTAGTTTTGTTTGAAAGTTTCCGTCTGAATGTATGCCAAAGTCCGGCCGCCATGAAAACTTGTAATTTTTTTCTTTTTATTTTAAAATGCATTTTTACATAATTTTCAGGTAAAATTTATGTTGTAAGATTTTCTTAATAATTGCAGTAATTGAAAAAAAATAAAACTTAATTGTATAATTTTCTTTTTTATGATTCACACAAAACAATAAATTAGTAGAAGACTTATGACTTATGACTTATGATGAGATTGGTTTATTGTTTCTTTTTTTTTTTTAATACGATAGTATAAAATTCGCGCGGAAGGAAATTCACCTAAATTGAATTTAAATATAAACATTTGTTGTTGTTGGTTGTGTTGTTATCGCGAATAACAAAAATCTCGCGGACTTAGAGTAAACAACAGCGCGCAACAGTAAAACATAAGAAAATAACTTTTGAAAAGAATTTCTCATATTATGACATAAATGTGGAAGTATAGAGAGGAAGAAAATGTCTCGGCTGCTGCACGTTTTTATCGGGTAGTTGATGGAATAATGCATTCCGTATCCAGAAAGTATGTACACATAGCTATATCAGGCAAAAATACTGAAATACTGATAGTGAATTTGTTATATGGACCGGAATCTAAATACCTTCCTAACTATAAAAGTATATATCACAAAAATATCAAAACTACTCTAATACTGCAGATGGATGATGATGATGATGATGATGTTGATATTGAAACAGAGAAGATTTTTGGCTTCATTGTTTATGCTAGTGATGATGCTTCTGATGTGGTGTTTTACCGGATTTTGTATAATATGATGTGGTGTTATATAATACTTTTTTGTATATATGACAAGATATAGATGTATCCAAAAGTCTAGTCCTTTGGGATATAGAGATATATGATGATGAGAGGAGTACAACACCGAAATGTTGTTGTAGAATCCACATAACACAGATATAAAAACGCAAGGCAACAACAACAGAAGAAGATCATTAGACCCCGGTGCTAGACAGACTCCTCTGACTAAAAAGGGTGTTATATATACCTTCATAGAAATTTATAGGGCTACTACTATATAGATATATGTACACGAGGAAATGAAATTCATTCTCTTTTCCAGGTCCTATATATGTTTATTATTATTATCAGTGAAAATTTGTTACTGTTTTTCTTCGTTTTTTTTTTTTTTTTTTTTTTTTGGTTAGAATGTAGACGACTTTTGTGTTGTGTTGTTGTGTTTATCAGCCAGCACCATCTCATCAAAAGTCAACCAAGCAGAGAGAGAAAAGTCATTCATAGAAGAAGATTATTGACCTAATGCACTTGTTACGGATTTTTTTTTTTTTTCTTTTATATATGATTGCTTTTGATGATGGTTGTTCCTCTCTAGTTGATTTTTTCTTTGCCAATTTCCAATCCGGCGGCGACGGCGGATCCCTTTCCGATATTATTTAAGAACAGCTGTTTTTTCGGTCATGTTTATATATTTATTTTTATTCCATATTCCAGTATTGTCGTCCGTCGTGTTTTAATGGGTTTTTCTCATTGTGTGAATGGATGTCGGTCGGTCGTGCGTGCATGTGGGTTGGGTGTAGTAGATATGTATGATGTGTGTGCTTTTTGTTTCTAATGACTTCTTTATTTTTATGACTTTCTTCCGATTGTTAGTTATTGTGTGCCAAAAACTCACTCTTCTTTAAAAACTGCTCTGTTGAACTATACCGGCAGGCGGGGCGGGGATGTGCCTGCCTGCCTGCCTGCCTGCCGTTACTACTAACGTTTTAATAAAATTCCTTTCAATAATTTTCGATTAATTCGTAATTGTTTTGTAAACAATGTTTCTTTTTTTTTTTTTTTAGGGGAATTATGAAAAATGCATACCGGAAAATTATCGATTGGGACTGGTTATGATAATTATTGAGTTTTAGTTGTGAGAAGTAAATTTCATTCAGAATTCTTTGGTGTGTGTGTATTTTTGTTAAAAAATTATAATTTTCCTTGGTTTTTTTGTGTGTCTATTTTATAATTTTATTATTTTCTTAAACTCTCTAAAACATAGCTCTACAACTTTTTGATCTTGATAATGGCACACTCTTAGGTACTTTAAAGACTTCTTTGCGACTTGATGAGTAAAAATATACAAAAATCAAATTGATTTAGTCGTCATATACATTTGTCCATAAGAAACTCTGTGGATTCTTTCCTCTTGAACTCATTGAAAAGTGACATATCTTAGCATCATCCAGTCTGTAGACTGGTTGCAGATCTCTGTCCTTAAAGTATATAGTACAATAACTGTATAAGAAATCATAGAATTAAATAGTATTAGGAAACTTGATTGTAGAAAATCTTATTCTCCAACATAAAAGTGTTTTAATCCATGCTAAATTTATAGAGCACAAGATATGACAAGAAGTTAGTTCCATTCTGACGTGCTTGGCAGACGGCTATGTTACGCTTCACATAGATAACATTGAGTCCATAGCGCGCGATTCAACAATAAAAAACACAAATAAAAATGTTGTCAATATTATTAATAATGTTTCTATAATCAAGTGAATTTTTCAACCATAAATATTATGCTTTTTAATGGTTGCGAGAAACATTTTGATTAGGCAGCAGCAAATGTACGGAATTTCAGTTGTTTGCATATTAAATTTATTTGCTACAAGTATACCTACCAAAACTACGCTATACGTTATTATTTCTATCAAATAATTGTAATTAGAAATTCTTGTCGAATATCGTTTATGTAAATTGTTTTTGATTTAAAGCGCGCAGGCTTGGGTAACTTGTGAGGCTCATCTTCTGTTGTTGTTTTGTTGGTGTTGGCTCTCAAGTGTTGGCAAATTAAAAGAATATTTGTAGAAAATATTCATATTTGTTGATACATATTACGGGAGTTTCCTTGTTACTTAATTTCAATAGCTGATAGAACCACGCACAGCTGAGTTTGATGAAGTTGATTTTAATGAGTAAAGCTCTATCTGAAACTCCGAAAGAAGTCAAATTTTGCATTCAAATTGAATAATTTGAAAACTCATTAAGTTAAAATCCGAAGAATGCATTTTTATAAATACGTTGCAGTTTTTTTTTCCTTTTTTTTTTTAAATTAAATCCCGTGAAAGTTTGTCTAGACACAAGCCTTTGTGACTGCATTTAGATTTTATATGTTCCCTAATAAAAAGCCATGATTATTCTTATTAAGGGCCTCGTAAACATTCATATTTGTTTGTCAAACTTCACGTTTTCAACAAACAACAACGCGCGCGCAAACGATCAAACCGAATATCAAACAAATTTGTCAAACTTGCCCGTAATTTCGGTGACGTTCGTGTCTTACGACTTATCATGCACAATGAGTAATACAGTGCGCGACGACTTAGATCGTGTTTGACAAACACCGCCGCACACACACTATCAAATCTGTATGTCAATCACGCCGTTAATCAAAATTTCCATCAAACACGTCAAACACAAAAATTGTTTGTCAAACACGTCAAACAAACCCCAGCACACGGTCAAATTGTTTGACAAACACTTATGTTTGATCAAAAAATTTAATTGTTTACTACGCTGAGTACTTTAGAAGCACCATAATCATAAAATTTGTATAAAAATGTGCTTTTTTAATTAATAATTGGGTCGATAATTGTGGAATTTACCCTACTTTTGGTTACCACCCCCTGATGTTGTTATTTTAGTGTTTTGCCTGTCATTATTTCAAATTGTTCAATTGAGCATAAAATTCCCTTTTTTTTTTTTCCTTTCTTTTTCTTATTAATATTTTTTAATTCATTTTCCACGGCATTGACATTCATCACAATTTATTTATTTCAACTAATTTTTAGCATTAAAACCAATCATTAATTAAATTTCTATTTTTGTGAATATACTCTATTTTTTTTTTTTCTCCATTTTTATTAATTTTTTTTTTTTTTTTTTTTTTTTGAAAAATTATTTCCAAAACAAATCTCAAACAAAATAGAAAAAATATTAATATTCACGAAGAAAATGAATTATAAAATAATTTCATATATGAATGTTTTTCTCCTCTTCTCCCCTTTTTTTCTTTCTTCATTTCATTTTTATTTTACTTTATCTATTTTTATTCCCGGCAAAAATGTAATAAAGATGAAAGCTGCTGCTGCTGCTGCTTGGAAAAAATTGACGTTCATATTAAAAATGTACTTAACTCTGGCATTTCTGGTAGAAAAATTAATGAGAAACGTCATTAACGTTTATTAGTGTGCGTGCGTGTGTGTAAATATGTATTTTTCATGTTTTTATATCCAACAAAAAAAAAAAAAAAAAACAATCTATTCCATATAATTCCTGCTTTGCAGTATGTATTAAAATCCATTCATGGAATTTTTTTTTTTTTTTTTTTTTATCCTTCGTGTTTGTTCTTCCTCTTCTTCTGGCAACATTTCTTCTCTTTAGTCGTCTCTTCCTTTTTGTGTTTGGATGGATGATGATTTTATTCTTTTTACAGCAAAGAAGAAGAAGAAAAAAAAGTAAAACGTTCATTTGGTCCCCTTGGTTTTTTTTTTTTTTTTTTTTTTTTCTATTTTTTTTTTTTTTTTTTTTGCTGCCATGTTCAAAAACGATATCATGAAGCAACATCGAGAAACTTTTTGTTTTTTTTTATTTTTTTTTGTTCCCGCCTTATGGGTATAACATTTTTAATAGGGTATAAATTGTGTATACACACACCCATACATTTATATATATATATAGATTACAAAAACTCATACAAAAGAAATATAATTTCCCATTTTGTGCCTGAAATATATTTTATATATATATATATATTTCACTACTTGGCTCTGGCGCGCAGAGAATTTTTGTCGGGCGTAGAATTCATAAGCCTCTCGTACACCATTTTCAATGCTAGGTTAGGTAAGTATGCACAGAGTTGAACAAAAAAAAAAAAAAAAAAAAGCAGCAACGAACGAACGAAACGAACGGAAAACAACAAAAAAGTAAAAAAAAAAAAAAAAAAATGGGTTTTATTTTTCTGTTTTTTCTTTTTTTTTTTTTTTTTTTGAAAGCCAAAGCTGAAAAATTTTTGTGTAATATAATAAAGAGAAGCAAGCAAGCAATGGCGGCGGGTCGGTAATATAACACAGTGGTGTTGTTGTTATTGTATATAATAGAAAATGTGGTATGGTAACATTTTATGGCAACACAAAATTGGTATATAGATTTATATATAGCAATGGTGGTGTGTTGTTCGTTCCAACGGGCAATAATAAGCAAAAATGAAAAACAAATATATTAGGGTAAAAGGTAAAGTTTTGTCGTTTTTTTTTTTAACACATGCGTTTGATCGTTCGTTAGGCAAGTATTCTGATATGACTGAAAAAGCAGTTTGACAGCAGATAGATTAGCATATATGATGTTAATCAGTTTTTTTTTTATAATCCTTTGGAATCGTTTATATGACTGAAGATTAAAAAAAACTCCACTTAAGACATTGCGGGTACACACAATGTCGACGAATCGATGAATTTCAAAACAAGTAAAACGCGAAGCAGCGGGCAACAAAAAACTTGTGTGAAATGTTTGGAGAGGCAGCAGAGTTACTTGATTTACATGCATGGCGACCGACTTCAGCATTGACTTGAGATCGACTTGAAACTCAACCCGCGTTTTTTTTTTTTTTTTTTAGCTTTATCGGATTGAGAAAGATTGACTTGAAATCAATGTCAATTTCATAGATGCGCTGCCAAAAAAAAAAAAAATTTTCTTTTTTAGGTTATGTTTCGCCGGCAACCGATCAATTCACAGAAAAACAATTCACAGAAATTGACCTCAAATTGACAGGCGCGCTTGTCAAACAAATTCTTTTTTTTTTTTTAAGTTATGTGTCGTCTCTTTCATACTTCATTTTAAATTTTCACATCGATTTGAAGTCGATCTGAAAAATGTTTCTGATCGAATCGACTGAAGTCGGTTTGAAGCCGCCGATTCGGGTTTACATGGAAGATTTTCAGATTGAAGTCTGCTTCAAGAAGACCATGTAAACGAAGTAAATAACAGCCTCGAACATGTCAAAGATGATTTAGCAAAATATTGCTCGGGTAATTTTTTTTCGTTGAAACATGAATTTAGATTCAAAAGGCCCATCAGATGTCAATGATGAAGTGCTGTTACGTAGTATGTTAACGACAAATCCTAACTTAACTTATATAGATGTTTGCTTTAAGCTTGGAATTTATCAGACAACTGTTTTGGATCTTAAGAATGAAACGACATAGCTTTCCCTTACACCGAATATAAAAAAAAAATTCGTAACGACCTAATGCTGTGCTGTCAGAATTCCAAAAACGAAGGTTTTTTTTGGTTTCGATAAGAAGAATAATAATGTGTGCACCTTTTTGCCTGTTTCATTCGTTTGCTTGATCGTCGGTCGACTCTACCCTAAACTTGGGTTGAAAAAATACAGTGATACCTGTAAAATTGGACCACTCCATGATGTAAACACTTCTGTTAGTTAAGTGGCCAATTTAAATATTTCAAGTAGAAAATCTTGGAGTTTAAAAATCTGAAGTTTTTGCCTTCAATTTCTCAAGTTTACATGGAAATTTGCAATTTGGGGAATCGACTTGAAACTAAATCGGAGGTTTTTCAGCACGATAGAAATTTTTGACTTGATTCGCGTTTACATGTAATGTTTGAAGTCTATTAGAAGTATTTTTGTGATCAAGAATTTAAGTCTAGTTCTGATTGTTCTTGACGTCTTCCAAGGTATAAGTGATGGTAAATGGCATTAAAAATATTTTGAGTGCCTCAAAAGTTAATAAGGTGTGACTGCTACGTGAACAGGAAGAAAAGGTGTAGAATTGAATCGTAAGGGTCAATTTTTTTTAGTAGTTTAAAGAGAAGGATTACAGAACACAAAAGGTTCGGGGGTTTGAGGTTTGGGTATAGAAGGTTTGCAATCATTTGGCACAGACAATATAAGTATTAAAAAGAAGATCGCGCGATTATTATAGCAGCAGCGGCAGGTGAAATTCCAACAAAATATTAAGAAAGGTATTTAAAATAAAATGTTACACTCTACTTAAATATATAGTCGGAAAACAATGGGCTCTTCATTTTTATGGCCTTGGCTGTATATATAATACGGGTGTTCAGGTTTTTTATTCAATGAAAAATATCTATGCCAGTTTAGCCGAACTTAGTTACATCCTGTTCTGATGGTGGACCTGGTTATTGAATTTACAGGAACGTATATAGGGGTAAAAAATGTTGGTTAGTTCAATTTAGTTTGAAAATTGCTATGAGTTTTTTTTGGGGTATACAAAACCGTATCTACAGATTTTGGAGCCAGAAAAGGATAAAAAAAAACTACACGAGAGAGAAGAGTCATCTGCAGGAGAAAAACATACCAAACGTATTGTGGAGCTTTGTGAACGATGGTGGTGGTTTATAAAGGGTCTTTCATTAAGGACATAACATAATGATTGTAACGTGTGCTGTGTGGCTTGTAGCGCCGTCTTATTGAAACCACATATCACCGATATCATCTCTCATCTAATTCTGGCCATAAATAATCCTCCAACATGGGCTAGGTAGCGCTCTCCATTGACGGGTAACATGGGGATCGTTCGCATCAACGAAAAAATACGGCGCAATCACGCCTCCGGCATGTAAACCCGGCACCATACAGTGATTTTTTGTGGATACATTGGTGTCACTTGAAGCACATGTGGGTTTGTTGCTGTCCAATAACACATATTTTGCTTGTTGACAAATCGGTTTAGCCAAAAATGAGCCTATCGCTGAGGATGATTTTTCGCTCTTAAAGTTGCGGCGACCGACCGACTCGGAATTTCGCTAATAATTTTTAATAATTTCCAAGCGTTGCTTGTTCGTGAACTTTATCATGATGAAAATGTTGACTTTAATCTACGTTTTGACATTGACAGGTCATTATTAATGTTTAAAAGTGCGTTCATATAAAGATACAAAATTGTTATGTCCCTATTAAAAGACACACTATACCTGGTTTTAGATGAGGCAAAATAGGAATGAGTTTTTTATTTTGGTATGATATCAAACTTTTTTTTGGATTGATATAAAATTTATATTGGGGATTGGTTGAGGACGACAACGACGACGACGACGACGACGACGACGGCACGCCACTGGTATATAAAGTACACAGAGTAATACCGGAGAGAAACCTTTCAATATAGAATTCCATATTATTAAATGAAAATTAAGCAAGCAAAAATAAAAGTATCAGAAGAAGAAGAAGAAGAAGAAGAAAAAAAAAAAACAACACAGATAAGCGGATGAGTTGAATACGCCGGGAGAGGGAGGGTGTACTGTAGTATTTTTATATCATATTTAAAATACACAACAGCGCGCGCGATGAGAAAAAAAAAATAATGTAGTCAGAGTTTCTGCTGACGACGATCGCGTCGCCCTCAAACGTTGTTATGTGGGTTGATTGTGTATTTCGAAAAAATTTTTGTTGGCTTTTCTTTTCTGTTTTTTTTTTTTTTTTTTTTCCTTTCCTTTCCTTTCTTGTGTTGGAATCAAGCATAACGAAGCACAACAGAGCACACAAAATGATTGAAGCCAACCAGCACGTATTTCAAATCTATATATTATAAAAGCTGTTTTTCTTTTCTTTTTTTTTTTTTTTTATTTAACGACGAAGATAGGAAATATTATTATGTAGAGAAATGTGTGTTTTGTATTTTGTTGTTAGTTCGGGGAACGTTAAGAGAATCAAAATAATATTTTATAAATGGTTGAACGTTGGTCGGATGAATAAAGTACAAAAAAAAAAAAAAACGAAAATAAAAAATAATTTATATTCGACGAACAAAGTTTTTTCCTCTTTTCCCCATTTTGTTGTTGTTGCTTTTTGTGTATGGCTTTTGCCTTTGCCTTGCCTTGCCTTGCCTGCCTTGCTTAATTTTGATATTATTTTATTTTCTCTCAATTTGCCGCGTTGGCTGCTTTTTTTTTTTTTTTTTTTTTCTTCTTTTTTTTGAAAAATGTGATGGTTATTTTTTTCTTCGCCCGACTGTAATATAAACTTGATTATTTTTTTTTATGTCAAGTTTTTTCTGGGTGTATGCGTGTAATTTTATTTTTTTTTTTTCTTTATTTAACAATGATTTGCAGCAACAGCAAAAGCGGTGCAAAACAACACAAAAAAATACAAGATAGCTCAACCAAAGAGGAAAACGATGTAAACTCTAAAATAATACATTTGAATTTATAATGTTTTTTTTTTTTTTTTTTCTTTACACACAAACACATTTAAATATTTTTTCGCTATGCATTTATAATTTTTTTATGTTTTTTTTTTTTTTTTTTTTTTATATAAACAAGGACAAAAAATACAAACAAAATAGTAATAATGAATATGTAGAAAAGAGATAGAGAATGAGTGAAAATATTTTGCTTTTAGAGTATAGAAAAAAAAAAAAAAAAAAAATAAATAGCAATTTTTATATTGCCATCGTCGTCATTAGTTTATTGCTTTACGCGCTCGGGTTTTTTTTTTTTTTTTTAAATAAAAATAAAATGACTTGGGAAGAAGAAAAAAAAAAAAAAAAAAATAAAATGATGTGAAAGAAAACGATTTTAATTTTTCTTTTCTTTTTTTTTTTACCACAAAAAGATGAGGAAAAACAAAAAAAATAAAAAAAGCGTTTGAATCTTTCAAAGATATTCATAAGATTTGGTGACACTCTTGTTCCTTAAAAGGAAGAAGAAGAAGAAGAAGAAAGAGAAATAACAACAAAAAAAAAATCAAAATAATAATGACATTTCGTTTTCGTTTTTTTTTTTTTTTAGATGTAAATTATTTTGTCACTGTCAAATTGACAGCTGATTATTAAAATCCAATGTTTTTCTTCTTTTTTTTTTATACCGCCACTAAAAAATATGAACCAGCATTGCCATAATTATATTATGGGTTTTTTATGTGTTTTGAAATGTCCTTTTTTTTTTCTTTTTTTTTTTCTTTTCTAGAGTTTGTTGGGAAATTTATTTATTATAGATTATTTTTCTTTTTTGTCGTTTTTAAATTGAAAACAAACATTTTTAAAAAGAAATTTGTTTTTTTTATTTCGTCTTTTTAACTTCTATACAAAGTAAAGGATGTGTGTGAGATCAATCAAGAAAAGGAGACTGTAGAGATCCCATTGCATACAGAAAATTGGACCATTTGGTACGAACTGGTACGATTGCTTTGAATAATTTTAGTCTCAAAACACCATACCCCGGACCATGATCAATGAATACTTGTTCGTCGAAAATATGGATGGACATTGTTCTATGTGGTTGCCATACTTTTACAGCATAATCTATCGATTTATTATTGTCACACAATTTAGAGATAATGTGAATTTGAGAAATTTAAATTGGACTCTAAAATGGTGTGATTTTTAATAATTCTTTACTATTTCGTATGGTTTATGCCTGATAAGACAGTAACAATGGAGGATGGACATGGAAGTCAATATTGTTTGTGTTATTCTGAACCCTAGAAAATTCAGAAGTGGGATATCATTTACAAATGCTTACTAATTTCAATATATGTAATTATTTGTTGTTCGTTTTAAATGGTGATGCATTAACTTTGTGTGTGTTTGTTAACTTTTGGGGCCTTATGATGATGGTGCTGTATATTTTCGCTAGATGCCGATTCTTCATCAGTTTTTTTTCTTTGCCTACAAATAAAATAAAACAGGAACATTATATTAAAGATAGTGTTTACATCTTTTAGCTAATACTACAGTCAAACCTGCGACTTAAGATAGAAACTGCATAAGACGAAAATCTGTCTTACGTTTCCTTGTTTATAATCTATCTATCTATTATATAGAATAGTTTTTTCCGCAAATAAATAAATAATTGTATGCATACTTTTAGGCGAATATATTCAAGGAAAAATTTTTACAAAAAAAATTTAAATATAACTCAAAAATTCAAAATTCAAATTAGAGAATTTAGCATCTTGAAAAATTGAGACGGATAGAAAAAGAAAAAGATAATCTTATTTACCGCTAAAGAAAAAAAAAAAAAAAAAAAACAAAAATCAAGAGAATAGTGTCCTTGATAAATTTTTTTAATTGGTTTAGTATTTTGGTTGTTTATATACACAAGGGTTGGTATGATGTGAAGTGAGCAGACATTTTTCATCTGTCCCAGATAGATTCAACTGTATTATAAATAATCCATTTGGTTTTCAGACCTACTCAGCTGATTCTCCAATATCAAATAGCGATGAAGAAATACCCCAAAACGATGTAATCACAAAAAAAAATGTTTTGTCTACGATTTGATAAAAAAATGAATTTTAATTACATATTTGTCATGTTTTTCAGTTATGTTACGATTTATGGGACCCGGTATTTACATTAAATGAAATAAAAGTGCCTTAATGAAGAATTTTAACATTTTCTTTTTTTTTTTTTCTTAATTAAAAGCTTGACTAATTCAAAATATTCTTTCAATTTAATATTTTTCCATTCAATTGTATTTATTATACTTTTCTACAATTTCTAAGAAAATGATATAACATCATTCGCCAAAGTGTTTTTCTTCAATTCTGAGCACCCAAAGAGTCATTCTTTTTTTTCTTTTGCAAAGAAAACAAAAACCGCATTATGTAAATTCATGTAGAAACATTATTTCTTGTTGTTGGTTAATAATTACTAATACTAATACTAATACTAATATTAGTTAAGTTTCTTTTTTATTTACTCATTTCATTAAAAAAATTCCATATTTCTTCATTGCTTATGAATTTTTCTTTATCAATTAACTATTTTTAATTATTTTTTGTTTAATATTTGCCCCCCTTGAACCCCCTTAGTGATAGGAGAAATATATCAGCTCCGTATGGTTAGGTTCGGCTATTTATATTCCCTCCTATGGTAGGAGGAACTACCAGAGTGTATATTAGTTTTGTCACTAAAGGTCTGTTTTATTTGCCATACCCCCCTACCCTGGAGCAGAGTAAATGGCAAATAAAACGAGCAGGAGTAGAAGAAAGTTTTAATTCAAATGTTTGTAGCGCTGCTTAACGACCATATTGTAATGAAATGAGAAACTTTTAGCTAATACACTTTTTATGGTAGAAAACTGAACTAATTTCGGTTGTGATAGTTGCACATGGTCTGAAAGTAGTGTAGGATTTGATCTTTTGTTGTTTTTGTTTTCAATGTGAGCAAGTGAGACAAATAGAACGGACCTTAAGTGTGTCATTGATAGAAATAATCATCGAGGGTGTAGAGAATCAAAAGTCCGTCCATCCGTCCGTATACAAGATGGCTAAGAAACCTGTTATCCGATTTTGTCGAAATTTGAAATGTGAATTGGATATCCCTTAATTGAATTTGGTATTGCATTTCAGAAAAATCAACCGAGGGAGAGTCAAGTTATTAAGCAAAAACTAGTTTGACTAGAAAGTTTTGCCGTTTTTTTTTTATATGGATTTTCGGATTTAATTGGAAAATTTGTAAAGCAATTTTATTGAAATTAGTTATATTGGTTAAGTATATATATAGACGAGTTTGTGCTAAATTTCAATAAAATCGGGACAAGAATAATGGAGTCGTAGGAGAAAATAAGTGTGGTGTGATAAAGCTTTTTGGTTGTACTTTAAAAACTAATATACTCTGACTTGTATAAAATTTGCAGAATAGATTTAAACTATTAGGGCCTAGGAGGCTATCTGTGACTCAATTTGAAAAAGAAAAACCAAAGTTATGAAGAAATGGTGGACGGGGACATAGGGCATCAAAAAATCGGCTATAGTCCGATTTGTGTTTATATGTTTTTCTAGTTAAATTTCAGCTATTAAATTAAATTTTTTTAAAAATATTCTTAAAACTGATTTGCAAATTGTGGTAATTCGTTTTTGGATCATGATAAAAAATGACATTGAGAGGCATTCAAAGAAAAGAAAAAACAACAGCCCTGGAACTGTGATACTGTGGCGACATCGGACTAGAAATTAATACAATTTTTGTGGTCAATTTGATTCTCTTCATCGTTTTTTTTTTTTTTTTTTTTCTTTAAGATGTTTGTATTTTTAACAATTTAAACTTATTAAGATGACTAATGAAGCTGTATTCATTTCGATTTTTTTATTATAGACTGTCATGCGAGAGATAAACTTTTGCACAAATGAAAAGAAAACAACACTATTGACTAGCAAAAAGTACATGATTGTGGGTTTTTTCTTTTTTGTTTCTTAACAAGACAGTTTTTTTTATGCTGTACAATACAGTTATACCTTTTAATTGGAGACCAGCCAGCCGTTGGTTTGATTTAAGGAGGTGGTCCAAGTATTTAAGACGAGGAAAACTAATTGTGAAGGTCCAAAATTCGATTGAAACTAAAATCGAATTGAAAAGGCATTGCAATTTTTATAGTTTTTTGATACAAGGTACAAGGTACACAATAGGTCTGTTTTATTTGTCACTTGCTCTGGGGTAGAGCAAATTTTTACATTGAAAACAGAAACAACAAAAGTGCAAATCCTACACTACTTTCAGACCAGGAGTAGCTCTCACATCGAAATTAGTTCAGTTTTCTACCATAAAAAGTGTATTAGCTAAAAATTTCCCATTTAATTTCAATATGGTTGCTAAGCAGCGCTACAAACATTTGAATTAAAGGTTTTTTCTACTCCTGCTCGTTTTATTTGCCACTTACCCTGCTCCGGTGTAGGGTATGGCAAATAAAACAGACCTAATGTGTCATTGCAGGATTTGAATCAGTTTCTAGAAATAAGGTAAACCAACTCAATTTTTGTTTAACTTACCTTGTTTCTGTAGAATCAAAATATTATTCAAACGAATTCGGTTCAACTCTCCAGACACCGTTAATTATCCTTTTTTTTTTTTCTTCTATTTTCTATACTTTATATCAAAGCGATTATGTTCATCAATTTGACACATGTTCCGGATATATAGTGTGTCCCAAATTAGCAGGCCTAATTGTATGTATTACATCATGTTATTATAATTAAGACACAATAAAATCTTTTAAGTTAAACTAAAAGTTTTTTTTTATTGTGAATCAATTAAATATATGTATTTGGTCATATTTATAAGGTTTATGTAAATATGTTTGATTGTATATTGAAGAATTTCTGATTCTTATAGTCGTCGTCGTCGTCGTCGTCGTCTTGTTGGGGTATTTTCTTAAGAAATATAATTTCATACCTTTTTAATTCTGATCTAAATAAAAAGATTTCAATGTTTATCGGGAAATTAACCAACTGTTGCATGTTGAATTATATTTTGTATTTGAAGGGATTGAACTTTAAGTATGGAGATGTGAGTTTGGGACCATACTGAATTGAATGAATGTGTTTAAATAGTATCCATTGAGGTCACACGCAATATATTTGCCTTTTTTTTTTAGAATTGATGCTATTTTTAATATAAATAGTAAAGTTACATGTTGTGCTTGCTGTTAATCGATTGATTGATTAATCAAAGATACACTATTCATTATTGAGATTGAGAATGGAGGATTATCTCTTTTTGTATAGTATAGTTTGTTTTTCTGCAATAAATTTAACTCGCTATTAGTATTAAACTAGAAATGATTTTCTGTGTGATATTATTGTGGGAGTTAAAATTGGGTGTGTGCAAAATAGTGGAAACTAAACTTCATTGTTTAAGTTAGTAAAGCTGTGCTGATTTAGTGGATAGAATCTCATATTATAGTATTGAATGATCTGCTATTCAAATTCTAACAAGGATAATGTATTAATGTATTAATGTTTAATACATTATCCTTGGTTTTACATAAAGGATTCTTTGGATTCACTTTTCAGGTACTACTCCTCTTTCACACAAATCTGGTCCAATTTCATCAGTAACAAGAGTAATGTTCTTTTTTATTTGTTCAATTGTTGTAAAGGGTCTTTCATTAGGGACATAACATAACGATTGTAACGTGTGTTGTGTGGCTTATAGCGCCGTCTTGTTGAAACCACATATCGCAGATATCATCTCTCATCTAATTCTGACCAAAAATAATCCAACATGGCACGGTAGCGCTCTCCATTGATGGTAACATGGCGATCGTTCGCATCAACGAAAAAATATGGCGCAATCACGCCTCCGGCATGTAAACCGCACCATACAGTGATTTTTTGTGGATGCAATGGTCTCTCTTGAAGCACATGTGGGTTTGTTGCTGTTCAATAACGCATATTTTGCTTGTTGACAAATCCGTTTAGCCAAAAATGAGCCCGTCGCTGAGGATGATTTTACGCTCTTAAAGTTGCGGCGACCGACCGACTCAGAATTTCGGTAGTAATTTTTAATAATTACCCAAGCGTTGCTTGTTCGTGAACTTTATCATGATGAAAATGTTGACTTTAATCTATGTTTTGACATTGACAGGTCATTATTAATGTTTAAGGGTGCGTTCATATAAAGATACAAAATTGTTATGTCCCTATTAAAAGACACTATATAAACCAGTGACTTTTACATATCCCCATAAAAAAAAATCCAACCACCGAGTTTGATATCACAATATCGACGAGATTTGGAAATGTTTGAATACTTGAATGTTGTTTTCAGTAAAACGATTGTTTCCAATAAGAGTATGGCAGTATGGATCAATGTTATCCAATTGTATCCAATTTTGAAAGAAATAATAACTGATCATTTATCTGTAACTTGTGTTCTTTTTAACTAACTCTATAACGTGAGCTCTTTCCTCATGGTTGTTGCTCAAATGTTGCGAAACGTCTCGAGGAATCAATATATTTGGATACATACCCATTACACCGGCAATATTGGCTTCATTCCGGGAATTTCTTTGCCCTACCGGCGTGCAAACATTATGTAAAAGAAAAATTATTTTCAAATCTTTTCATAATTCAAAGAATAGGCTTGCTCTCAAATGGACGCCGATTCTGTTGATCATAAAATTCATGAAGTGCACTGCACGTTGAAGAGTTTGGTGAATCGAGGACTTGATTTTGATAATAAGTTTTAAGAACTTGTGCCATTATAAAATGGGAGGAGACTATAGTGACAGCTGTCAAAATAATAATAAACATAGTTTATGATCCATATTTAGAAATTCTATATGACATTTATTGGATAACCCTTTGTTTTGTTAGGTCTGTTTTATTTGCCACTTGCTCTGGGGTAGAGCAAATTTTTACATTGAAAGCAAAAATAACAGAAGTGCAAATCCTACACTACTTTCAGACCAAGGGTAGCTCTCACAGCGAAATTAGTTCAGTTTTCTACCATAAAAAGTGTATTAGCTAAAAATTTCCCATTTAATTACAATATGGTTGCTAAGCAACGCTACAAACATTTGAATTAAAGGTTTTTTCTACTCCTGCTCGTTTTATTTGCCACTTACCTGCTCCGGTGTAGGGTATGGCAAATAAAACAGACCTGTTGTGTGGTTGGGTTTCTTACAATGAAATACTTATAAACCAATAATAAACGCGATGAAAACTAAAGAATATAAAAAATTTATTCTCATCCGAAATTATTTAACCAAGAGGAGTACCACACCACACCACACGTGGTTTTTGACATTTAATACTTTTACCTGACTTTGCATTTTTACCACATTTTCTCTGAACTACGTCAAAAAGATCCATATTCTTTTTTTTTGGTTTTTGTTTTTTGTTTTTGTTTTAATCATATTACACTAAAACACATTTGTTGTTAGTCGACTAGAGAAATTCATATCACCTCACCTCACCACCCATCATAAAACAAAAAGAGGCAAAAAAGAAATTAAATTGTTGTGTGTTCTTGATGTGTGGTGTCGTTGATTTTTTTTTCCAATCTTTTTTTTTTTTCATTTGAATGGCGCCAAGAAAATTTTTCACATAAAAATTCTGTTTTTGTATAAAAAAAAGCCGGCTTTTTTTTTTTTTATTGTATTTTTCGGATGGAATCTCTCATATGTCAAAAAGACATAAATAACACACCACACCACAAATGATAGATTTTTTTTTTTTTTTTTTTTTGGTTGTTGCTCTTCTTTTGTGTACATAGAGAAAGAGGAAGAGGAAAAGAATAATGCCGGAGCACAATGACCTTTCACAATTTACTGTTTGTTATTTAATGTCAGCTGATTTGAACGCTCTACATTTTTTTTTTCTTCTTTTTATTGTTATTATTATTATTATTATTGTGTGTTGAGTCTTTTTCTTCTTCTTCTTCTTGTTTTTGTGACTGCTTGGTAATTTTTTTTTTTTTTTTTTTTTATCTAATATATTCCCCAAAAAAAAAAAAAAAAAAAAGAATCAACCCAAAAATTTATATCGAAAATATAAACAAAATGTGTGGGCGGAAGGAGGAAGGAAGGCGGCGAGAGCAGAAATTTCCACAAAAAAAAGAAAAAAAAATCGCCGGGAATAGAAAATCGAATAAAAGAGTCCTTCTTTTTTTTGAACTTGTGGAATTTATGGAATGAGATATCTCCTCTAAAACACCAAGCAAGAAACTTAAAATTGGACTAGATCTAAATTTTTTTTTTTTATATATTTTATCCTTAAAGTCCTTGCGCGAAATTCAGAACCGAATGGATTTCATCATCATTTTGTGTAAGATTCGTTATATTCCCAAGAAGATGAAAATCGATCAAGGAAGATGGATGGATTTTGGGGTTTTTATTATTTTTTAGGTAGATGGAGAAGATCTTGTACTCTTAGGCCTCTTGGTTGATTGTGTCTTGAAAAATTAGAGACAGAAAGAAAGTCTTAGGTGAAGAAATTAATTAATACGAATTCTTGTCGATGCCAAAAATCAAATTTGACCATCTATAGTACTAGTAATGGGCTCTAAACGATGTGATCTACAATGGTAGACTATGACACCCATCATATATAGGTTGTCTTCATAATAGGTGCAAATTTAAATTTCACGCTATTTTCGTTTCATTCAGTTTACAGTAATAAAATCTTGACATCTGTCATCTGTGTCATTGTTGCGGTTAATAGTCATGGAACTCTGCACGAAGGAACGACATTTATTATTGACAGTTTGTCAAGTTTCGAGCACCTACTGTAATGAAAAAGACAATTCCACAAATTTCAAATCGTACTGTTTCTTTCGGAGCAGTCTTTATTTAATAAATTATTAAATTCCCCGTCGAATGAGGTATGGATCACACCTGTAGGACCCAGAGAATACCTGACATATACGTATACCTTGATACTAGAGAATTTTTAGATTTCATGTCCTAGAAGGAATATTTTTGAAAACCGCGAATGGCATTTAATTCCTTATTAAATTGATCGTCGAATGATGAGGTATGGGTCGTCTTTATAAGATGCGCAGAATACCCGAGATATACATATACTTCGTTACGTAAATTAAATTTTGCACTTCTTATTGGGGGACACCCTTTATAGTCATATTACAGCAGCTAATTCTGTTGGTGGTAATATCGCGTTAGCGCAGGTTTAAATGGTTAAATCTATTATTTCTTTTCCAGACTATACCCAACATAGGTCTACAAATCTCTTTCCTTTTCTTAATCCCAGGCTCTGGATGATGATGATGATGATGAGATGATGCGTATTCGTTTTGTTGTTGAAGCCGGATTATATTGATGAGATATTGAGATGTTCTAAGTCCAATAGGTGTTTACAATTGAACGATATCTTAAGTTTTTTATGTCCGATATTCTTTTATGGGTATTGTTAATGGTATTTGGTGTACACAATACTATAGGATAAAAAAAAAGATACCTGCCAGATTTTCTAATAACATTTTATGTACGATTTTTTTTTTCCTTCTTTTTACCCCAAAGAGAAGGAAACGTAAAATAGCGATTTATTTCATCGTAGTACTAAAATCATATGTTATTATTGTTGATGGAGATGAGAGCTAAATTTAAATGGCAAATATAAATTCGGAAATTTAGAAAGCTCTTAAAATTTCATTTTCTTGTATATTTTTTTAGGTTTTTCCAAAATTTTCATTGTAAAAATATGTTTGTTCTTTTTCTCGTTCTGGTTGTTAATTTCCATTTAAAAAAAAACATTTTTAGGATTGAATTTATGAGAAAGAGATTCTCCATCATTTTATGCAAGGCGGAGGAGGAGAATACCGTATAACAATTTTAGAGTTAATCATGATTATGGCTGGTTATTTTTTTTTGGAACGAATTTTGGATGGAATAATGAAAATGTATATATAAAAAAATTCAGTGAACCAGAAAGTTTTTTCTTTCTCTTTGACGGAATGAAATATTTTCTTTTTCGCACCAAAAATATATACAAAATCTGTGTAGTACAACAAATTATTCAAAATGGGGCCCAAAAATCATGAATATGAATTTTTTTTCTTTTTTTTTTATATCAAAATATATTCGAAAATTGTATTCTCCAGTATGATATGAGATTCAGTTGGATCCTTATAATTTTCTAAGTTTCCCTGTAATGATCTTTAAATCTTTTCGTAGAGCTTAGATGACAGCAGAATACTGTAATCTTCTTTGAAAAAAAGTCTCCTTTTTAAAATATTATGCAAAAAACGACAGTGCAAAATTACTTTCAAAATGGGATTGAGTGATATTTTGAGTGGTTTTTTTTTTGGTTTTTTGGTTAAACCAATTGTGTGAAATATTTACATTTTATGGAATACACCCATACATCGCTTTACGGCTTAGATACGTTCCGGAAAAGTTGGCCGTAAAGCGAAGAGCCGTATAACGAATTATTTTTTTTTTTTTTATAGTAGTGCTGCCTAAAGCGAGAAGCTGAAACTTAACAAAAGGTCGCTAGCAGCTTGTACAGCAATTTTTTGGCCATATAACGAAAAATTGGGGATCGTAAATCGAAAAACTGCCATAATTAAAAAGGGCCGTTATAGCGAAATACCGTATAAAGAGCGGCCGTATAGCGAGGTATAGGTGTACTTACATGGGAATGATATTTTTTTTCCGAATAATAGAGTTTGCTAATATATTTGACTAAAGAAACGAGGAACACAATTTAATATCATTTCAAAATATTGCTCTTCAATTCATCTTCATTATGATGTTATCATTTTCATGGAGAATTCCAAATCACCTCGAATCTGGATAGAGAGGCATGCTGGTCGAGTTCAAATTAAGTTGAATGAATTTACTTAGTTTTAGTGATTGTATTACGGTTCTGATTTGCTTGCTGTGTAAAATTTTTTAACACTTTATATTCTCTTCTCGACTATATTTTGTGGCTAGAAATTGGTCAAAATTTTGATATAATTTTGATTTCCGAATCTTTCTATTCTTCATGTATACGTAGATCCATCAATTTTAATATTATCATGGTTCTGTCGTCATGACTGGCGAGAGTTTACCTATTTATATAAAAGACTTTTTAAAAACGGTTTCCTTATACCTGTGATACACTGGTATTTTGAATGATTATCATGCAAATCATCATTGAGAGTCAGTGAAGGATTTATTTTATATTTCTACCATTGGCACTGTTATCTCTGGGTGGAGTATATGATGCCAATGATCATTCATTTTCAAATTATCAAATCAGAATTTCATTACAGAAAGTTCAGTTATATGAATGATCATTGCGCAAAATTATCCGATGATAGACTGCTGGTTCAATGATCATTTAAGAGGAAATGATCATTATGAGGAGTAGTGTATCGTTGAAATTGGAATTATAATATCTTATGTCCAATTTCAACAAAAAAAAAAAAACAAGAAATAAATTCCTGAAGGAGAAGAACACGTTTCTTTTCTATATTTATTTGTTCCTTGTTAATATATTTGAAATAAATCTTTTATCCTTTTCATCATATACGGTTTTGTCTTCATCTTTGCCATTTCTTCTCTTGGTTTTAGGCAACAACAAAAAGATGATATTCCGTCTATAGATTTGCTGCTATATCTTCTTGTGTGTACACATTTTCTATATTATATTTATTTTTGCTTTTCACAAATATGCATCAAAAAATTCTGTTTCTGGAATGTATTTTATATCCATTGAAGTAGAACGAGGAGGAGAATCCCAAATGAACAATATAACAACAGCACCACCGCCCGACACTACTCTCAAGTATAGGAAATACTTTTATTTTCAATTTCAATCCCATGAAAAGGGAAATCAAGCGAAATTTTATCTTGAATTTATGGTTTATATATCTAGATATAAATGTATGTCGCGTTTCTTTTAATGTGGATTTTAATATCGAATTTTTTCTTTTTTTTTTTATTATTTAAATTTAACCTTGACATTGTATTTGTCGGCGACAAGTACTTGTTTTTTTTTTTCTTCTTCAATAAATTGCTTTAGGATATTTATATAACCTTTAAGAAAAAAAATTCTTTTACCACCTTCTGGAAGGTATTTCAATTGCAATTATGTCTAATGAGAGCCAGCCTAAATTAATGTGGAGGATATTATTTTCATGTAACTGACATTAATCCTTCATTCTCTTTGGGGTCTTAAATGTCATCAATATTTACATCTCTTGGAACTATCGAAAATGTTTTTTTTAATGATTTATTAAGAAAAAAGATCAAATGCCTGTTAAAATTGGATAATAAAGACGTATGATCTGATGTTGTGTGTCCGTCGGTGGTAATCCTTGTGAATATCGGGCTATATTCAATTAATCGTATAAGTTTCTAATTGTATTATTTCGTACAACGAATAGATTTTGAAAGGGACATGTTTAACATGCTAACTAGACTTGATTTATCGATTTATTTTAGTAGCTTGCCATTTGTATATACCAAGCACTTAATTAGCAAGGACAACAACCGGTAAATGGAAAAAAATTTACAAACAAAACATTAGAAAAATGACAAGTTCTTTAGTTCTTAATATATTCCGTTCCTTAACTTTTTAATTACAAACAATTATTACCTGAGTTTCCATAGCAAGTCAAAATTCTAATTTAACGGCCAGATCGCATACAAAAACTTGCCGAATTTTATTTTTTCCTATTTTTAAGATTTTCGTTAAGTCGATGAAAGTAGATTTTTAGCCTATATTATTACCTTTTTACTTATCAGTACTTAAAATATTCAAATGGAAAGCGCCAGAATATTGAAGAATGTTTCTCGATTCAATTAAACGCTGCTGGAATATTGATCAAGAAAATGTTATTTAGATTTTGAAAAACTTATAATATTCTCGCGTTTGAATACTATTTACAGATTATTTTGCGTTAATAATAAAAAAAAGAGGCTATACCTAACCATATAAATATGCCTATCAAAAAAAAAAAATCCTTTATTAATATTACAACTCATTTTTCAATTCAATCTATATTAATATCGTTCGGATATAAACTCTTCATGCCCGCCCGTTCTCCTTTATATTTGTGGCTCTTCCCTATACAGAGTAGTATAGTAAACCAATCTTAATCGAATGTAATAGAAATATATTACGGGCTCAAAAAACATAATAATAATAAAAAAAAAAAAGAAAACTCTTCTATACCAAAATCTTTTTCTGGCTTCTGGCACAAGACAATACACAATAAAGCTATATGTGTATAGTATGTACGCGCGCCTATACTACTTCTTGGTTCATGATTGTCAAGTGGAAATTGTGCCAATTTCCATTATATTCTCTCTGAACGTTATATTGCCCATTTCAAATACGGAGGATGCCTCATTCTTGTATCTAATATATTCGGTGAAGTAATATACGTTAAATTTCTTATGTTTTTCATTTTTTTTTTTTTTCGCCTTTCTTCTAGAGTTTTCCTATCTATATTTTCTTTTCTTCTTAAACAAAAAAAAAAAAAATATATATATATATATATATATATTTTTTCCACATGGGATTTTTTTTTTCCTTGAAATATAATAGAATATAACCGAAAAAAGCCTATATAAAACTGCCTGCCTTAAATAGTATATAGCCATAAGAGAATACCCAAGAAAAAGGGCCACATATGAAGATTTTCCTTTCAATTTTTTTTTTTGCTGCTCCCAATTCAACTGAGAAAAACCACTGTACACACAATTTTCAACATGTTTTCTTTTCGTTTTTTTTTTGTGGATTTGATGATATGATATGGAAAAGAGAAGGAGTAGTAGGCGAAGGAAGGAATTATGGTTAAGAAAAAGAGAATTTCATATCTTTCATATCTATATGTGTTTTTGTGTTCTACTTAAGTATCGAATCAAAATGAAAGACAGTAGAAGTAGTAGAAGAAAAAAAAAAAAAAAAAACAATCCCAAATCTTATTTTCCAGAAGAAAAACGATATAAGAAGAGGACCACACTAATACTATTATATATATATATATTTCTTTTTATTCACATCAACTATGATCATCATCATCAGACCGAAAATACAAAAGTATCCAACAAAAAACTTGAATTTTCTATTCTTCTGATAGAAGAATCCATTTTACCTCGTATATATTTTGCTCTACTATACTATACACTATATAGAAGAATTTTCCTTCTATCCTTCCTTCCTTCTATATCGTCAAAAGGAAATCTTCATGTACTATATATGAATTTTTTTTTTCTCAACGTCGTCATCGTCATCATTGTCGTCGTTCTTCGTCTTCTTCTTCTTCTTCTTTTAGCTTTAAGCTATAACCACTTTTGTGTAGATATATTCTAGAAAATTTGGTTCAACCTCGAAATAGTATACTAAAAAAACCAAAAAATATATTGTTTTTTTTTCTCATCTTAAATATATACATCTCAAGTGAACCGAACCAAAAACCGATCCGATATCTTCTCTTAAAGCCCCAAATATCTCCCTCTTCATCTCGAAAAATACATTGGTGGTTCTGTTGTGTTTTGTGTTGTTGCCTGCCATTCCTTGTTTCAATCTTTTTGCACCCAAAAAAAAAAAAAAAAACTTTCACTTTCACTTTCACTCAGTTCTATATATCGTGTGCGTGCTATATTGTTATGGTATGTTATATATATTCCTTACGATATCACGATATAAATGGTGTTTTCTTTTCTTTCTTTTTTTTCTTCTTTGGAGGATTGAAGAGGGTTGAAATGTATTATTTTGTTCTTAGGGTATATATAATATCCATATGTATCAAATGTTATATATTTTCTTGTTTATAAGGGCAAAGACCGAAGGGATGGTAGAGATGGATGATGAACGAAATTCATTTCATTCGAGATATTTTTTTTGTCCTTTTTTTCTAGAATGAAAATAACCATTTCTTTAAACGTGCCACCCCCAAACCATTCGGTTTTTTTTTTTTATCCTTCTTAATATCATTTTGGAAATGTTTTTTGTGTGTGTGTGTGTGTGTGTGTGTGTGTATTGCGTACTGAATTTTCTGATTCTAGTATCTTCCAAATAACTTTCTCTTCCATGGAAACGAACGACATTTTTAGATGATGATGGTACTTTTTAGTTGTATTTTTTTTTTCTTTTTTTTTTTTTTTTTTTTGTATCATTATATTCAGATACAAAATTATATACATTTTCTCTTGATTGTCGCGAAATTGTATTTGAGGGAGGAAAATAACTTGATTGAGAGGGAGGAAGAATGAATTTTCATCTACTTCTTATATACGATAACAGAAGAGTATCATTTCTATATATATATATATTGTATAATGGAAAAACTGAATCCCAATCTTTCTTGATAAGAGCGTATATATATATATATTCGAGATGGATGACAATGATTCCATTAGTGTATGTAAGTGTGTATCACAAGGACGATAAGGACATTCTTTTTGAGTTAAAACGCGTGCAATACACCCACCAAAAAAGTAATGTTATCCATCCTAGATGAATGGGAGGAATCTATCTATCTATCTATCTATCTATCTATCTATGTGTATAAGTGTATTTACAAAATTCTATTAGAAATGTATATGTATATTTATTTGGGAACATCAAATAAACTGACAACCATTCAACGAAACTTGTATATCTCAGCTTAATTCAAGCCCTAAAGGCGCCTCTCTTACAATTATTTTGATGATTGTGTGTGTGGTGTGTGTGCCTTAAAGATATCATACAAGATATAATATAATGTATATAGGCTTTAGTTTTGTGCCGAAAATATAGTAAAAATTGAAATTTCTATAGCAACTGTCAAAAATCTCCAAGAAAGAGGAATCGATTTTTCCTGTTTTCTTCTTCGTTTCTTGATTTTTTTTTGGTATAGGCGTATTTCCTTTTTTTTTTTGTTTTGCTTATTATAGCGAATCTCTTCGTGTTCTTCCAAAGAAACGCAAAAAAAAAAAAAGAAATTATTCTAATAATACAAAAGAGAGAAAGATTACGTCTTAACATAAGGGATATATGGGAGATTGGGATTTGTTTAAGTGGGTGGTGTACGAAGTGGGTTTTTTTTGTTGATAACATTATATCTACTAACATTTATTAAAAGGGAATTTTAGATGGAATAAAATTTTCTAGAAAAAAAGAGAAAGAAATGAATGTGGATGGATGGATGGATTCTGTTTGAACTTCTTGGATATGAAAAAGATGTGAAAAATATATGAAACATTTGTACCCCATCATACATGTGTAAATATATGGTAAGTTCAAGAGCGCAAAAAAATGATACATACATATGTATAAAAATGAATTTTCCATTCATATTGAATGATTACCTACCGGTCTCTTCATGTAGCTGTATAAAAAAAATTTCTGAGTTATATCAGAGATATTGGTATATATTTTTGATAGATGGAAAGATAGAATAGCATGAAGGTGTCATCCAATGTGATGGGAGATACACATATATATATATGTATATGGAATTGAATTTGAGAAGCAAAAATGGTAATGATTCTACAATATTGACAATTTTGATGTTGCTTGTTGGTGTTGATGATGATGATGATGACGTGGGTGCAATGTACTTTCTTTCTCTTTGGTGTTTTTTTTTTTTGTTATTTGAAGTATTGTATAATCATTCCATTTCAAGTTATCCATATGTATTTTATCGTATATTTACCGTATCCATCTTTATCATCCTTCTTTTTTATTCTTCTCATATATATTTGATATAAAATTTCATTTTCCTTTTAAACTTGATGTTGTTGTTGGATGGATAACTTTCGTTATATATCGTTATATATTTTCATTTCGGAGGGGGTGGTGTATAGAAAATAACATGAAAAGCTATAGATTTAAATTTTTGGTTAGAATTTTTTGGTTATAGACTGAGTAAAAGCGGCGCTCCCTCTGATACTTGCTTATACATACGCACTCTATGGTTAAAAGCAGATGAGAAATTTGTAAAATATTATATATTGGTTTGAAAACAACACGTTTCGATTGTATAACCATATATATATATATATCTAAATACAATTAGGATCAGGAATGTCAAGGGCCACTAATCCAAAAGTGGCATTTTGTTATTAAGCCCGTTTTCAGCTGATTTTACTTTCACTGTTTTTCCTTTCTTTTCCATTTTTTTTGTTTTCTTTTTTTTTTTTTAGATAGGAAAATAATACTCCTCGTATAATGTGTAAAATTCTTGGTATTATATCCATTTTGAACGTATCAAGAAAAGAAAAAAAATAGGGAAACATATGATGAGTAAAAAATGACGTTGAATGGGTTGGATTTTTGAAATAAGGGAACAATTTTTTTTTTTTTACTCATATTTTTAATGGATTTTAGATTGAAATATATTTTTCATGGAAGGAAGAAGGTTAATGGGTTTTTGTATATTGTATATAAAAAAAAGGATAAAGTAATTGATCGGTTTCTGATATAGTTTATCTTTTAGGTTATTAAATTCTAATTACAATCTCAATGAGGCTTTAGTTTAGTGGTGTACTACGACGGTACTAGTTTTTCGAATAATCTGGTTAGTAGTTAGTTTGATTCTCTTCGCTGTCGTTGTCGTCGTCGTTAACACTTTACTTAGCTGGGACTATACAAAATTCGATTTGTATTAAAAGTTAAATATCACACGTCTATAAAACTGACTGTTTATTATGAATTTTGTAGGACAAATTTTTCGAAGATTATCTAAAAACACAATCCCCAATGCTTGTACTGCGAATTTTTGAAGAAGAAGTTAAGTCAGTCATAGTTTAGTGATTTTATTTTCCTTCCATAATTTCACTTATACCTTTTATGCAGTTATTTATGCATTTATATACAACATATGCTTTTATATCAGATATTAATAAGGTGTTGTGTGACAGGGAACGGAGAAGTCTGTCCTCCTTTTTTTTTTTGGTTGAAAATAACGCAATTTTACATTAAAATATACAAAATGAAATGGCGATTAATCACACGTAACTAATTTATTTATCGTTTTCCTTTTGGTGGACATTTATTGTTGTATCCATTTTATCATCATATTAAAAATAATATTGCATTTATCTCCGCGAGACATTGAACTTGAAATGGAAGTTTTTTTTTTTTTTTCCTTTTCAGAACTTTAAAGTTGTTTTTATGAGTTTTTTCTTGAATGATGACGGATTTTTATATTATTAGACAAGAAATTCCAAATAAGTATTTTTGCTCAAATCGAAAACACAAAATATGCAATTACACATTATTATGTAATTTTTGTTTACATTATTTTTGTTTTGATTGTTTTTCTCTCGTCACATAATAACTTTTCGATCAAAATTTAATTCTTAACTGATTTGTTTTTATTTTTTTTATTTATTTTTATTTTATTATCAAAATGCAATGACAACATTCGCCGCGTAAAAAGGCATATAAGACTCACATATATCTCGCGTGGCATATGGTAATGATGTTGTGTATTGTATTTGAATTATCCACCAGTACGTACGTACCCTTGTTCAAACAGACGTACATATATAGACGACGATATATATGTTAAAACTGAGAGACATGTTGGCGCCAATAATAATTACTATATTGAAATTTATTTATATGAAAATTGAATATGTACATTATTTTACCTATTTTTTTTTTGTTTTGATAATCTCGTGTGTGAGCAGCAGCAGCACACATTATTATTACCTTTTACAATCTATCTTTGCATGATTGAAATTAGTTTTATTTTTGGGTCTTTTTCTCATACTATGTGTACACTTACTAATTATTTACTTAGTATGTTTTTTTTTTCTTTTTATATTGATTTTTTTTTTTTTTTTTTGATTTTTATTTTTATTAGCAATTTTATTAATCATTGATTTTTTTTTACGTGTTATTCCTACGATTCGATATTAAATTAAATTAGGTATAAATTTTATTTACAACTAGCTGACCCGATAGACGTTGTCCGGTCCTGTCCAAATTTCAATAAATTTATTTATGATCGTTTTGTGGATTTGTAAAAAATGAGAGAAAAAACGTATTTCTGTTAGAAAAATCCCATTGAAGAAAAGCACTTTCAGTTTTTCCTGAATTTATTAAATTTTCCGCGCAAATTTTCCCATTTTTCTTTCCGTAAGAATCTTATTCGGATTACTACGAACATTTTAACAAAAGAATGAGCGAAATCGGTTCAGCCGTTCTTAAGTGATGCGCTTGCACCAACGAACAACATTTAATTTTTATTTATTTACAATATTTCTGGAAATTATTCTTAAAAATATTTATTTATCAATATTGTTGGAACTGTTTTATCGATAATTGAACTTCGTTATTGATACATCATTCAATCGTCTTTATAGTTCTTTTCAAGAATTATCACGAATTTTAAAATAGGTCAAGTGAATTGTTTGTTCTGATTTCTAGATCATAACATTATTTCCTATTCTAGAAATGCTCTAATTTATTTGTTCTATGTTTACTAATTGTGTTTCGAGATAGTTCCTGATTTTCCTTAGAAAAGAAAATCATTAAATATTCCCAATTTATAGTGAAATTTTTTTGGAATATGCATTTTATTAATCAAAATATTGTACTGGGTTCTTGATTTTACAAGTTTTTAGACTCACAACATTTGTAATCAGTTTGCTAACTTAAATTTTTGAGCTTTTTTTTTTATATGCCTTGGGAGGCTGAGTATTACAAATAATGATGCATACCAACAAATATGAAAAATGCAGTGTTTCGAATGTTAGATTTAATAAAATTCCCTTTTAAGTTCTTTATTTAGCTTGTAACTTCATAATGGACATACTGCTAAATGGTTCTAAATGGTTCTGTTGTACAGTTGACTATACTTATTCTATCGATTAGATTATGACTGCAGTATGTATGTTAAATGAGGTGTTTTACGACAAAATTCATCAAAATATATTTTCCGTGAACGTTTTTCAATGATAATTTTCCGGTTTTTCTTACTTTTATTTTCGTTAACAGAAAGTTCAATAAAGACTCACACTCAATTTGGTAGATTCGTTATCGATTTTACTGCCAATCAAGTATTTTTTTTTTTTTTAATTAAAATATATATTTTATAAATTATAATAATTTAAAATTTTTATTTTTTTATTTTAAACAATAATTTCTTATAAAAATTTTCTTCTTTCTTTTCTAGGAGTTAATTGGTCAAAATAGCAATGATAGCTCTTGTGGTGGAATCGGTGGTATGGGTTCTGGCCCACCAGGTACACCAAATTCCCAACAGGCGATGAGACCAACACCATCACCAACTGGTTCATCTGGTTCAAGGTCTATGTCACCGGCTGTAGGTAAATACAAAAAGAAAACCAATTAAGAAATATATATATTATAGTATTTTTTTTTTTTTTATAAATAACTTGCTTCTTTATAAATCATTAAAAATAGTTTGAAAAATAATAGCACTTTGTATAGTCATATAGGGTCACAATTGAAGACCCTAATAGACCTTAATAATATTTAATGAATGAAATAATGAATCAAATGAAGGAAAAAACTAGAATAAATTAGTGAAAATCATTATCAAACCCTGAAAAATCCTTCTTTATTTATTTAGTTCTTATAATATTGGTGATGTAGGTCATTGTAACAATCCAATTTTATTTCATTAGGTTCCGTTGATATTATGATGATGATGATGATGATGATGATGATATGGAAAAGTGAGGTGGGTGGGTGGATGGGTGGTGTACTACAAAATACAAAATTTGTAAAATGTACATCTCTATGTGTTATATATGTATAATCAATGGTTGTGCCTTTTTATGTTGCTAGTCAATTCCATATTGGATTACATACTTATATAATAAATGAAGGAAACAAAGTAGTACTCAACAACCACCACCGGTGTATTATTATTATTTTTTTTTTTCTGTTAAGATGGAATGAGTGATATATATATATGTAGATATATAATAATGGGTAAAAAGGTCGTCTTCTCAATGAACACAACAGTAAATTTGAACAAAAACCACGTGGTAAAAATATATAGTACATAAGGAAACGACGTACTGTTGTTATGTAGTGTTATGATGATGATGAAAGAATGGGTAATTGAGAATGGTGTATTCTTTTTACCTATTCCTTTATATATATAAACATCTTTTATATATACAAATATGGAGTTCCTTTAAAAACTTTTGTTGAATCATTCATTCTTGAATGAATGAATGAATGATGTTGAGTTTGATGCGAAAAGGTATACTACATATATATATAGTAGAAGTTTTCTTTCATCTCAAATTCTTATCCTTATGTAGAAGAAGAAAAAATCACTTTAATTTTTACAATTCGGCAGCATTTCTGGAAGTTCATTCATTCAGCAAAAAAAAAAAAAGAAAATATCAAATGAACTCTCGAAGTTTTTAAAGAAAACTCTGGAAGAGATAAGGAAATCATGTATTACCTTTATATATACTTTACATTTACATAATATAATAGCAAAGGGCAATCGTATAAAGAACCTATATAGAATCCACATGGGGGAATAATAAAATAGTCTACATCGGATAAATAAATGGTTTCAAGTCTATATTGGATATTGATGTAGGGAATTTTTGACCCATTTACTTTTATTTTGGTTTGTCCATGTGAGAACATCTGAACATATATTTATTTTCAATTTAATATATTCACATAATATATGGTATACCTTTGCTAAAGTCGTTCCAATTGATTTCAAGAAAATACAATGTTTCCCGGCAGAAGAACAGATATAAATTTCATGTAGTATAACGCCGACCAAGATAGTAAACCCTATAGAATATAAGAATTTTATTAGTTATACCAAAAATATGATATAAAAGTCTTTTTACATTATCCTTGGTTGGTACACAACAAATCATAGACCGCAGATCATCATTTGTTGATATTTATTAACCTGACAACTATTCAAGTTCTTTTATTTACATAACCTTTAAATATATACTTTTTCTTATCATTCCATAATAAAATTATTTCTTATCATATAATATTAAGATTTTTCCATTATTTAGAAAAAAGAAAAAACCATTTCTAAAATTCCTTCCTCTTCTTTGCATCATGTGACTGGATACTGGGTGGGAATGAGGAGGAATACCATTTAATCCATAGGAAAAAAGAATTATTCAAAAAAAAAAAACCATGAAGAAATTTCTCATACTTTTCCTTTTTTTTTTTTTTTTTTTTTCTTGTTATAAAAACCAGTCAGGAAATGGCAGAAAAGATATCAAGGAAGAGGAGGGTATAAGAAAAGAACATATTACCGAAAGAGGAGTGGAGATTTTTGTGGAAGGCGGCAGAAAAAAAAAAAAAAAAACCAAAACAAGAAAAAAAAAAAAAAAAAGACTGACGACTACATGAACGTGTTGACGAGTAACGAGAATCCCATGAAATCTCATTGGGGAAACCCTTTTTAGACTTACACTAGACGATGACGCGTCCTTTTAGTACATTTGGTTCGGATATTACTTTTCTTTTCTTTTTTTTTTTTTTGAATATAACCGAACAAAAAAAAAGGCTAACACTACACCAATTCTACTGAGAAGATATTCACATAGTCGTCTTTAAAGCAAGGGTGGGTGTCACATCATTCCCCAACAAACACAACCCAATTCTATAGTCTACAATTCTAACAACAACAACAATACAAATGTCAGTATCTGACATTTACTACTGGTTTTGATGATACTATGCTGATTCGATACTATACTTTACTAATGGTACTTGTGCTGGTTGTGCTGTTGGTGACATTGGTACTAGTGATATACTCTTTTTTTTTTTTTTGGAGGGAAGAGGTTGAATTGGCTGTGGTGTTTTCGATAGGAGATTTTGCTATTCTTATACATACTCTTATGTCGTTTCTTTAGTTTCTTTTTTTTTTCTTGGTAACATTTTTTTTTTTTTTTTTTTTTTATTAGCTACTTGACTGTGCATGAATCAAAAGATATATATATATATATAAGTTATTTATACTAAAAGTAGTAAAGAAAAAGGATACTTTTTTCTTGTGATGCCGGTAGTCGGTAGTTGTTGGGTTTATTGAAGGAACTTAAATAGTATTCTATATAATGGGGTGATGTTGGTGGCGGGTAGGTGGTGATGATGTATAAAACAGCTCAAAATATTATAAGTTTTGATATGAAGTTTCATTTTTTTTTTGTATATCCTTTTAAAGTATTTCCAATTTTTATGAAAGAATGAATAAACACATCGGGGGTGGTTTGTAGTTGGTCTACAAAACACTTTTGTGGTTTAGATTTTCATTCATATTTTTATTGATAATTTTACTAAAAAACAAATGTTTTTTTTTTGATATCACTATCAATAGTACGACTGACTAACTCTGACAGGCCCGAAAATTATATTAAAGTAAAACATCATCTCTGATACAAAAGGGACGGTTACCATACAATTTTATACACGCTTATTTTAAGCAATATTATTGATTTCCTGTTAATCTTTATTCAATGTTATAGTTGAGATATAGATGGCACTAATGGGAGAATTTATTTATTTATCTTTTTTTTGAATCTTACCTGATTTTGGTAAATTTTTTTTTTCTATTATTTTTATTTTTTAAATACACGTAACATTCGAGAAATCGATTAATGATGCTTAATTTTAAAGAGTTCAACGGACACTTCAAAGAACGAGTATTAATATTAAAATGTATATCTTGTTCAAAAAGAAAGGGGCATCTCTATATTGCTGTGTTGATACGTTGATGAACAAAAACAATATCAGCCACCTGATGTCTCCTGCCCAGAGAGTGTAACCCTATCAATTTTAGTCTATTAACATAAGGAGGCAAAAGAAAGGGGTCATTATTCCATGGCAGCAGGTCTCTTAGCGCATAATGTACAAATCTTCGTTGGACAGAGATTCAACTCTGTTAATTTGAGACTTACAGTAATGGGAGGACCACAATAGTAATCGATAAAAATTCCCCTCCCCCCCCCCAAAAAAAAGAAAGCATTATTATAAAATAAATTGAAAAATAATAAACCGCCGAAGGTTGATGAAATTATCGCGTGTATACTGTGCAATATATTTTTACCGCCAAAATATATCAAAATAAGAATATTTTCATTCATTATATTTATTACGTTTTTTTTTTTTTTTTTTTCATTTTTTTTTTTTTTTATGTAAATATTAAAACTCATTCATAATTTTTAGAAATAAAAAAAAAAAAAGGTTGAATGAACTTTTAAAATTACAATTAGAAAAAAAAAAATGTTTTTTTTTGTTTTTTTTGTTCAAAAATTCTAATTAAAATATTAAATCAATAAAATCCCAAATAAATAATAAAACAAGAGAAGAAGAAGACGAAGAAGAAGAAGAAGAAGAAGAAGAAGACGAAGAAGAAGAAGAAGAAGAAGAAGAAGAAGAAGACGATAAGGTTAAGAACCAATTGAATAAATTCAAATAAAAAAAAAAAAAAATTTTTTTAAAAAAAAATAAAAACAAATAATAATAAATTAAGTGAGTATTATTAATATTTTCAAGTTCAAGGTTATTATCAAAAAACAACCCAGACGACGACCGCGACGCGACAATGACGACGACGACAGGAGGAGGCAAACGTGTTAATTTCTTTTAATACACTCTCTCCTCTCTTTTTTTTTTTGTCGGAATTTTTTTTTTTTTTTTTTTATTTTTTATTTAATTGTTTTGTGTTTGTTTTTGCATCAATAAAATTAAATAAAAACCGCGTGTATTTATGGCCTCTTTAAGAAATCTTTAAAAAGTTTGTTTTTTTTTCCCCCTCCATAAAATTATATACAAAATTATGGCAAAACCAGATTATTATCCATTAATAGAAAAATAAACAAGTACATATTTTTATTTGTAATTAAATTTTATATGTAACTTAGCTGTCCCTGTGTCCAAATTTCAAATAAATTTGTTTGTGCTGATTTTGTGTAGATTTGTAATTGTTTCGAATTTTCTTCTGCTAAAAAAACTTTTCCAGGAGGACCATAATGAACAAAACAAAAAAAAAAGAATTACACAAATCCAGGCATATGGTATCGAGTTTATAAAAAAAATCCTATTGTGAAGAAAAGCAATTTCAGTTTTTTCTCGAATTTTCCAATTTTCCGGGCAAAATTTTCAAATTTTTCTTTCCGTAAGAACCTTATTCGGACTACTACTAGTAGGAATATTTTAACGAAAAAACGAGTGAAATCGGTTCAACCGTTCTCAGAAAAACTGTCAAAACTCACAATATTTCAAGATTTTTTCTTCATAACTATGTTTTCTCTTTTCAAAATTTCCTCTAATTTGTAGGTAGCCCAGACCCTCATAGCATAAGTCTAATCTGCAAATTTTATTCAAATCGCTGTATTAGTTTTTAAAGAACATCTCAAAAAACTTTATGAACAGGCTTATTTTCTCCTAGGATTATTTCTTTCTCCACTATTCTTGGACCGATTTTACTGAAATTTAACATGGTATCGTCTATTTATGTAGTTAAGCAATATAATTAATTTGAACAAAATTGATTCACAAATTTTCTAATTAATTTTCTAAAAAAACGACACAACTTTCTGGTCACTCTGGTTTTTCCTTTATAACTTTGTTCCCCCTGGATTGATTTTGCTGAAATGTAATACCAGACAAAGTTAAGGAAGAAGCATCTTACATTGTAAATTTCATTAAAATCGAATAAGGCATTTTTGAGTTATCTTGTATACGGACGGACGGACGGACATGTATAAATCGATATAACTTTTGATTCTCTACACCTGATTCTCTTGAAACCTTTCTACGACGATTATTTCGATGTGTTACAAATGGAGTGACAAAACTAATATACCCTCTGGTAGGTACCTACCATAGGGCATGAAAGTTCAATTTCATCAATAACACACGAATTACGTTATTTTATAAATTGTTCAATAGTTGTTTGTTTATCCAACATATACAAAGTTACTTACTTACTTTACATATTGCAACAGAAAATAATCCAATGACATAACTTGTTTTAAATAAATCGATCGGTTTTAGTTGAAGTATATGCCACCTGGCTGCATCCTGTTGGATCAATTTTATTCAAATTTTGAAAGAAATAATTATTGATGGTTTATCTGTAATTTGCATTTCCTCCTCATTTTGAAAGAATGAGAAAATCACCAGCATAAAATTTACACTAAACTGTTACATTTTGAGGGTGCAGTGGAATGATTTCTGGATTTTCATCACTCGAAATATGATAATTTTGCTTATTGTCGTAACTATTTAGCTAGAAATGAGCTTCATGACGATAAAAAATGTGGATCATTTTGAAGTTGTTCAAGAGCCCAATTGGCATAAGAAAAAGTCATTTGATTTTATCAGTTGTGCAATATATCAAATATATTTTTGGTTGTGATATTGTTGAGACCTTTATTGGAATTCATCTCAAGAAGTTAAAAACAATTTTGGTATAATGTGTCATCCAACATGTGTCTTGCATCATGCATATTGTGTCTTCCAATTATTTCTACCAATTCATATATTTTCGATTAAATTCTTCATTCAGACTACTTTTGTCGAGTAAACTCAACTTTTTTTTTATCGAACGGAAATGCCATTCAAAATACACATCAAGATTTTTTTTTTTTTTAAAACCGCGTATATTCTAAAAACTCGAGTTACATTTTTTTAAGTTAATTATTGGCGAAAGTGAAGTTCGATTCAAGGCTAGATCATAATTTTGTAATCATGCGAAAACTAATACTATTATCTTTCGGTAAAGAAATAAAAATATAAATAAAATAAGAAAGAAATTATGTGAAAAATATTTAAAGCAAAATCTATGACTGTGAATTCTTCATGATGATGATGACGAAGTCGCGCTATAATAACATCTAAAAATAGTCATGAAATGAGACAAGTCATAAGGCGCCCGCGAAAAGAAAACTACTCTGAACGAATGGAATGGGGCGGCATAGAATGCAATATCACAAACGAATTAGGGCAGTAGTTAATAAAATATTATTTGTATATAAATTGTTGCATTTTTTATAAAATACAACCAGTATTCTGAGACATTCACAATATATACAAGTATGTACTATTTGTGAATACAATATAAATGTTGAGAGTTTAATTTTATGATAAAAATCATCTCTTGTATCATTTTGTATAAATTGTATTCGATTTGTTGGCGGTCAATCAGATAAATAAAAGAAATAAAAGCGGATAATATTTACAATATAAAAGAAAAAATGTACACTTTGTGTGTATTTTTTTTATTATAAGAGAAACATTTTTATTAAACTCGAATATAAAACAATAATCAAGATGAATACATTTTAAAGACTTCTTCTGTGTAAAAGAAAAAAAAAGAAGGAAATTGTATAAATTCTCTACAGAAGTTTTTAGTATTTAATTTAGAGTTACGCTGTACTTGCTCGCTTAAGTGCCTTATCAAGATTACAAAATTCACATCCTCTCTATTTTGTTTGAAAGTTTATTCGAAATTTGAATTATTAAATTTTTTGTATTTTGTTCTTGTTTTTTTTATTAAATAACTTATTTGGAAGTTGATAATGTGTTTTCTTAAGTCTCCCGAGGCACAGAGTATTCATTAAATGCTTCTTTTGCTAGTCACGAGAGTAGTTTAAAGGAATGCATTTTTTATACATTCGTATAAAGTAGGGCAGAAGTTATACAATTGACAATTGATTGTCGCTTTTATGGGTTACGTAAGGCAATCTGTCAATTGAAAGATGATAGCCTCAATCAAGTATTATTTAATCAATATTTCAAGTAATCGTCTGATTTTGAAGAGATCACTTTTGAAAATTTACAAGTTGATAACCACTGTCTATTCCACTGCAAGTTAGATTTCAGTTTCTAGTAAAATAGATGCTGTCAGACTATCTGTTTTGTTGTTATATGTTACGATAGTATAAAGTTTTGCCCACACTCAGATATCGCGAATTTATGGAATATTAAGTCTGTTTTATTTGCCATACCCTACCCTGGAGCAGAATAAGTGGCAAATAAAACGAGCAGGAGTAGGAGAAAGTTTTAATTCAAATATTTGTAGCGCTGCTTAACAATCATATTATAATGAAATGAGAAACTTTTAGCTAATACACTTTTTATGGTAGAAAACTGAACTAATTCGGGTGCAATAGTTTATACCTGCTCTGAAAGTAGTGTAGGATTTGCTCTTTTGTTGTTTTTGTTTTCAATGTAAAAATTTTCTCTACCCCAGAGCAAGTGGGGCAAATAAAACAGACCTATTATGATGAAGTTTATGAGTTCTTTTTTTTTAAATGTCTCTCTAAACATATCTAATGTCTAATTTTTGACAAAATTTATGAGAAGACAGTTAGTCTGAAGGCACATTTTTTTTAGAGTGGAATATTTGAAATATTAAACATTTTTAATAATCATTTAAGGCATAGGTATCCATATTTATTAGGTTTCCCTGCAAATCTACCTACTTTAAGTAAACAAACTGAAAGATGTTTGTTACTACATTTTCCATTCTTTTACGTAATTTCTATCAATCCGAAGCTACTGCTGCCCCTATGAATCGGTCTGGTACTAACCCCAGGGGTTCGACATTGCCCAGTTTGATAAACAACAATTTAAAAATGTAAAAACACATAGTATTAAAGAAAAAAACAACAGTTGAAATAGAATGGAAGAAGGAACAATAAAGATACAATCCTAAAATGTCTTTAAATAAAATCAGGAACCAGGAAACGAAAATGAAGTCGTGAAAATCTCAAGAAATTTCCAAGACTTCAAATTCAGAAGTCGTTTTTTTTTGTATTTTTTGAAGAACAATAAACAAAAAAAATAAACATTTATGTACACTCTGTATTATTTACTCATTCGATTTATCGTTCCATTTCCCTTTTTTTTTTTTTGCACAAAAACAAAGATTTCCAATTAAAAATGATGTTGTAATCATTTTGAGAAATTCTTGTTAACGTCTTTAAAATTGAATGAAGAGAAAACTCTATAATAAGGATTTGCAAGAATTCATGTTTTTTTTGTTTTGTTTTTACAATTCTATTCACCTTGGTTGGTTGGTTGGTTGGTTGGTGATGATGTGATAGTCGGTCAAACAAAATTTGATTGCATAACAAAACTCGAATCGAGTTGAAAAAGATCCGACTATATATAATCGAATATAATCAACATTATTGGCAAAATGAAGAAGAAAACCAAGAAAAATAATGACAATAATAGTTAGTTTTCCCGATGAACGACGATGTCGACGACCACACAATAATCAAAAGACCATAATAACAAATTTAAATCCAATTTCAAAAAATGCATTTATGTATAAATTTTTATTTTTTTTTTTTTCGTACAACAACACAAATAGGATTGGGATTGGGACTGTTAAAAAATACAGCGATTTTCGAAACTCTAGAGCAGTGGTTCCCAAAGTGTGTTCCGTGGGTAGGGGTTCCGCGTTACAAATTTTATTTCATTAAAAAACAAGCTATAGTGCGCTAACCACTATTGAAACTTCTATACGTATGTTCAAATTACGTTACCTTCTAAAAATCTGGTAATACGTTTGTGAGTTATCCTAACTGCAAATTATGAGGAAAATATGTAATACTAAAGACATATTAGCAGCTATAATCTCGATTATCTCACGATTTTCGATTAAAATTCGTTAATGGACCAGATTTTCTCAATTATTGAGGATATTTAACGTAGAATTTTGATCTGTTGAATAATTGAGAACCTTTTGTTCTCTGAGTGTGAAAAGCTTTAAAGCTTTCGCTTTTAAATCTGGTAATACCGCTCATATTTATAGATATAAACCGGGAAAAAGCGCAAATAAGAAGAAGACACATTATAAAATCACAGATTTGAATTTGGCGGTTCTAATTTTTTGTATTTTGAAGGAAATGGTTCTTTTTTTTTTTAAAAAAATATCATATTTTTAAATTTTTTCTTTAAGATTTTAAATGTTTTCATATTCATAAATAATTTTTTTTTACTTCCAAAATTTCCTAACCAAAAAAAGATTTTATAGAAAGCTTTGAGAAATGTCAAAGAATAATTGAGAATGAATTTTAATCCAGAAAAACAGAATGTGGTGTCGCATGATCTGGATTAAAAATAATCGACTGCATTAAATCGTGTAGTATGTCTAGGGCATAAGCAAAGTTTGAAAATTGTATCATTTCATACAAAAAATTTGAATTTTGTTCGGCAGCTACTCGAAGTTGTAATCTGATTCAATCTGAAATTCTAAAATAATACTTGTTTCATTTAATATCTCATTAAATTTTGAAAAGTCGTTGTTTAAAAAATATTCAGGGTTCCGCGATCATTCATTGGCAAACAATTTGGGGATTCCACGGCCAAAATAGTTTGGGAACCACTGCTCTAGAGTATCTTACCAAAGCTTTTGGTTACATAGAAAAGTTTTCATGGATTTCAGTGTGTTATCGCGAAAACCGTGTAATGAAAATACAGCACAGTGCTAAACGAGAATTGAATGTGTGGTTGTTGTGTTGTGTTATACCTTGGAAAGAAAATATCACGGTTTCTGTTTTTACCCGTTTTCTATTCGTTGGTTTGTTGTAACTGTTTTTATTATTATTAAACGACCAAATGTATTTTTTAAAAGCACAAAAGTCTTTATATTTTTTTAATATTGAGATATCATTCATTTCTATGGAATTAATTGTTGGAAACTTTTTTTTTTTATGGTGTCTTAAAAAAATATGGTAGCATTGTTTTAAAAAAAAAAAAAAACTTATGAACACCAAACAGCTTTTTAGTGTTCACCTTTTCCGATCAGCAGAGAGCATATTATTAGTAGTATTATTATTCATCTACAATAATATATCTTGTTAGATTTGTTGTTCCAGAGCTCTCCAGCCAGCACAAAACAAAAGGTAAATCTCTTCTATCTCAAGTCGAGGAAAAGAAAAAAAAAAACCGAAAAAGGTGAAACTATCATGGTCGGCGGCTTCATTAATTATGAAATTCTCTTGGTTTTGTGTTGTTTTATTTTCATTATATTTATTGAAAGTGGAAAAATTACATTCAGGCACAGTTTCATAGTTTTGTATAATTGGAAATATTTTCTCAATAAGAAGTCTTTTTTCTTTTAAACAAGAAAAACAGCTACAATTTCATTCGTGTTCGTTCAATTGTTTTTCCCAATAATTGGATAGTGTTAAATTGTTCCACATTTTCTTGTTGACAATTTACTATTTGTGAAATAATCAAAATTTGTTTTTTTTTTTTTTGTTATCTTGAATGAAATAATTGTATATTCGAATATTTACAATCGATTTCATGAAATTATAAAACATTTAAGGGGTTTTTTGCCTTTTTATTTTGTTTCGGCTGTCAACTGTCTAGTTACTACTATTTAATGAGCTATGGTGTTTTTTTTTTTTTTTTTTCATCGTTACTGACCCAAAATTTTATATTCTTAAAGGTATTTCGAAGATAATTGCTTTTTCAGTTTATTGTAAAAAAAAAAAAAAAAAGAAAAAAAAAGTTTGTCAGCTAGATGGCGAGCTAATGTGTTGTTGTCAAACTTATATAAGCTCTTTTATAAGGAGCTATCTACCTAGGCTGTTGAAAAAAGGTCTAAATTCGAATTTATCTTTCTAAGAAAATATTTTGATGGGAAGTAGTAAAACGTCAAAAAAGAAACGTAAATATCGAATATGTATACATATGTGTAGGGAATAAGATTTTTTTTAAGCGGTGGGACAGTTCAAACGGATCATCTAAAACTAGGGTGTCCAACCTTTTTGTTTCCCTGGGCCGCATTGGAAGAAGACATGGTGTTTTGGGCCACAAGTATATTACTATGTATAAATCCATATCATAAAATTAATGTGATACCTGGCATTGAAGTTGAGAAACTAAACCGTCTATATCTGGTTCGATTGATGCGGTTGCAATTCTCAGGAAGTTCTCAAAGTATTCATCCATGTTGGTTCTAATTTTACACTTAGTATGTTTTATTTTTCACTTAAGCGACCAGGTAACAAACAACAGAACAGTGTAGCTGAGCGAGCAAAGCAAATCGAAAGACAATTTACTATATAACGAAAGAGCTTTCTGTTCTGGTCCTGGTTCTGTTATTTGTTACTTGGCAGCTTTAGCACGAGAGCGCAAACACACAAATCATTCCTCAGAAAAATGGACATGCTTCAGTAACTTTGAATATTTTCGGGCCGCATTGATACTTGCTTTGGGCCGCAGGTTGGACAGTCCTGATTTAAAATCTACAAACAAAATGGGTTATTTAATGGCGATCAATTGACTTTTCATTAACGCAAAAAGACACGGGTTCGTTTTTGCAACAACAATATTAAAAAGGGATGAAAAGCATAAAGTGTTTCATTTTCATTCATACAACGAACATAAATTCAGAGAGTAACATATTGCGAAAAATCGCTGACTATTAAAAGAACATGTAAAAATCACAGTTCTTTTGATAGAGCAATAACAATCTGTACTTTAAAAATTCAGAGTTTTGAGTCATTTCTATTTAAATTCATACAATTTCAAAATGATTAGAACAAGTCTGATAATGAGAAAAAAAAAACTCTTGAAAAATTGATTTATTATCATTTATCAATAAAAATATTTCATAGTATTTACTTACTTTAGCGGTTCATTCGTTCTCTGGTGATTAAATTTAACGTATTTGTCCGTAAAAGATAAATAAATAAAAAATATAATGTATTAAAAATAAATTTCGAAAAAAAATCAAAAGAAATATGTTGTTTATGCTCTACGACGACGACGATGCGACATTGAAGCGGCGAAAATATAATTAGAAGCCAGTTAAGAAAAAAAAAAGTCCCAACATTTTCAATTTTCATTTTTAAATAATCTATTTTTAGATTAAAAATTGTCTGACAAATTGTCTAGCAAGCCAACAGGGTTATTAACTTTTCGGTATTTTCTAGGTTAATATTTATTATTCTATTATAAAATGTTTTACGAAAATATGATATTAGTAAACACTAACGAATTTAATACAGCTAATTAAAAAAAAAAAAAAAAAATCAGATTATATGAGTAATCTAAATATAAGAGAATACAATAAATGATAAATAAATAGTGCTATTATTTGCCATTCATAAATCTCACACAGCACTTCTTTTTTTTCCCTTCGTTTTCTCGTTTAGCGTAATTTAATTGATATAAAAATATATAATGAACTTTGTTGATCGATGGTTTTCTACAAAAATCTAATTCAATTATGTTTTATTTTATAGGCCAACAGAGCCTTCCGATGCCGCCTCGTCCATCAAGTAGTCAACCACAAACAGGAGTTACACAGTTGCCACCAACGACAGCTGGAGTTATTAGTAATAGTAATAATTTAGTGAATGCACAACAGCATCATCAACAGCAGCAACAACATCTTCATCATCTTCATCAGCAGCAGCAACAACAACAACAACAACAACAACAGCAACAACAACAGCAACAACAACAGCAACAGCAACAACAGCATCATCAGCAGCAGCAACAACAACAGCAGCATCATCTGCAACAGCAACAACAACAACATTTACCACCAAGCCAACATCAACAACAACAACCAACACCACAACAATTATTAGATTCATCCGGAGGTCCGGGATCTAGAACGCCTCAAACATCTGGTGGTTTACCAGGATTAGGCGGTGTTGGCTCAGGGTTAGGTTTAGGATTAGGAGTAGGAATTGGAGGTATTGGAACAGGTGGTGGTCCACCCACAAATCCTCAACAACAACAACAACAACAGCAACCACCAAGCTCATTACCAGGAACAATTCCTCCACATCAACAACAACAGCAACAACAGCAACCCGGTCAAACCGGAAATACAATGGCGGCACAAGGTAGTTATCAGACGCCACCGCCAATATCTCATATGCATGGTTATAAAATGGGACCGAGTCCAGGACAAGGTCCTGGGCCAGGTCCACAAAATATGCCTCCATATCCACCACCTCAGTCACAACAGTATTCACAAGGTAATCATCGGATTCATTTTGTTTGCATATTTTGAATGTCTTATTTCTATTAACTATATCCATTCCATTACATTTTGTTTTTTTTTTCCAATAATTAATTTCCAATTAACAATAATTACTAATCTTGTTTTGTGTGTATAAAATCCATTATGATTTATTTCTTGACTAATCAAATAACGAATCATAAATTCGCTAACCTTACATTCTTCCATAATTGTAAATAACAGCATCTAATTGTTCGTAAATGTCTTTTTTTTTTTTTCATTTCTTTGTTAACAAATTTAACAAAACAGGAAAAATTTTAGGCAATTATCCGCCACGTCCACAATATACAAGTAATTATGGTCCAACTGGACCACCAACAGGACAACCACCGCCTGCAAATAGTATGCCACCAGGACCTGGACAATATCCAGGTCGGCCGTTACCAAATCATGTTGGTGGACCGCATTCACAATTCCCTCCATACCAACAAAGTTGGGCGCCACCATCACCACAAGCACCGAGTATGATAAGTAATCATGTACAGGGTAAAGGGACACCACCGCCATCACAGGCGAATGTTGGTTCACCGCGACCTTTAAATTATTTAAAACAACATTTACAACATAAAGGCGGTTATGTGGGTGCACAGAGTCCAACACCACCTCAAGGATATGGAAATGGTCCTGGTATGCATCCGCCAATGGGTCCACCACATCATATGGGTCCGCCACTTGGTCCGACAAATATGGGTCCGCCAACATCAGCACCACAAAGTACACCTCCACCACCGCCACCACCAATACAAACATTACAAACTCCTGGTGGCGGTATTATAGGTGGTGTTGGTGGTATTCCCGGTTCAAATATTAATTCAGATGCTAGTTCAACACCTGATCTAAATAGTTTATCACAGGATAATGGTGTTAGCTCATCAGGATCATCGGCAGCTAGTTCACATCCTGTAACATCTGTTGTTACAACTGGTCCGGATGGTGCACCCTTAGATGAAGCTAGCCAACAAAGTACATTATCAAATGCTTCAGCAGGTAAGATTTATCAAAAATCTGTTAGGATAATGATGATTTTCTTTAAAATATGAATTTTCCATTTCCTTTTTCCAAATTTTAGCTTCTGGTGAAGATCCACAATGTGTAACACCGAAATCAAGAAAAAATGAACCATATAATCAAAGTCATTTGGCACCACCAAGTGCCTCACCTGGTGCTCATCCACATGGTGGTGATGATTTTGAAATGAATTCACCATCATCATGGTCACGAACAGCAGCTAGTCCTGTAAATATTTAAATTTCTTTTTGTGTAAATCTTCTTAAATTACTAATATTTGCTTCTTTTCTTTTTTGTCATTATCAAAAGGTATTTAATAGCCACGTTCCACAGGAAACGTATCGAACATCTTCTAAGGTAGTAGTTTTTAGCTTAAATTTAAAATTGGTTACTAGATACGAAAAATACACTGTCAAATTTATTCAATTCTTAATCGAATCAAGTTTTCATTTGAAAAAGTTTGTCATGGAATTTTGTGGAAGTTTTTCATAAAAGAAGAAGAATTTTATGGAATCAGTTCTTTTAAAAGTTTGACTTTTTCTCTGTTGTCTACTAATTAAATAAAATAATTAGTTTTTGATTGTATTTTTCGGTAATTCTAGTTTTAAAATCGATTAAAATAAATATACACAAAAAAAAAAAATCTATAAATTTTTTTTTCTAATATAATTTTATTTGTTTTTAGAAATCCGATAGCCTATGCAAATTATATGATATGGATGATAATCCTGATAGACGTGGATGGTTAGATAAATTACTTAGTTTTATGGAAGAGAGACGTACACCCATATCAGCTTGTCCTACAATATCAAAACAACCATTAGATTTATATAGGTTATATATGTTGGTTAAAGAACGTGGAGGATTCGTCGAGGTATGCAAGGTGCCGTAGTAGTTCCTTACTAACTTGTATTTGTTTAAGTATATTTCCCTCCCAGCAATAATTAACAAAAAAAAAAAAAAAAAAAAAAAATACAGCATTTTAATATGAAGGAAAACAACTAATTTTAAAAAATAGTATAAAAAATTAAATTAAAGTGCATGATGTGATTTTAGTTAGCCTCCTTTTTTTTGTTTTAAAATGATTTTGATTTAAAATTCATATATAAGAAAAGTATTTCTTTTTTTTTTTCGGGGGTAAGAGAGTACATTTTTTGTTATATTTAAATTAAAGCCTTTTTATACTTTATCGAAATTTTAATAATTCTACAAAAATTGTGTAATTTAATCAAAAAGACTTCTAAAGGAGTGAGATGTTGGATTTATAGTGAAAAAAATGAGCGTGTAGAAGTCTTAGACTATATTATTCAATGGCTATTTATAGTTTCACTATTTATCTGTGTTCGGGAAAACATCATTGACAAATAAATGGATAAGAATTGATTAATCTTCCTGTCACTAACGGACAACATGAATCAAGGAATGAAAGATTGTGTATCCTGGCCAGTTTTCGTGTCGTATTGCCTGCTTGTTATCATGGTTGTCATTTTACTTAAAACAATCTAGAGCACAAAACTACTGCTGAAAGTTTTATACAGAATAAGTTGATTTAATCAAAATGTGTTTACAAGAATTCCGAACTTTTGTTCGGAAGAACAACTAAAATCTACTTTATTTGCCCCTTTTCTTCAGGCATAATGGTTCCATTAACTATATAGTATATCTGTCTACTTCAAATTTGGTTAAAATTAAATTCATATAACATTTTGTTCATCAGCAGCTACCCGAAATTCTAAGTTCAGTTAATTTTTCGGACACTATTGTTCTTTCATTTAAAAAAAAATTCCTGATAGGAAATTGTATTGAAATCAATTCGATTCTCAATATATCCTTTCATTCTTCCAAAAACTACAAAAGTCGAACTTTGGTGTGGTTGCCTATCGGAAAACGATCGAATCGTCCAACCAAACCGTTTTCAGTTGTAGCAAAATTCCTTTTAATCAATTTTATTTGTATCATCGATTCAAGTAACTTAAATATAGAAGTTAAAAATATTTATGCTAAAAAGAATATTTTGTTTGTATTGGGTCACTGATTACGTATATGCGCAAAAAAAAATCAGTTTCAAGTATGAGAAAGCAGCGTAATCTTTCGTTTCGTGAATAACAAATTACGTGAGTATTTTTCGTTAAAATATCTTTCAACATCGTACATCGGGTATTATTAGCGACTGATTTTAGTAAGACATATGTTTTACTGTGTTTAGCAGCTTTAAAAGACTTTCAAGATTTATCAAGTATGCAATCTACTAGCCTACTATGATCTACCGGATAAAAGCAGCAGGTAGCTTTATGTTTAAAATGGTGTCGTCAATAAAAAGCTATCTATATAAGAAGGCTATTTTTTTTAAATATCATAATTTCTAAATTTTTGGCTATTTAAAGCGTTTGACGTTTGCTTTTATTAACAGAATTAGTAATTCGTAAATTCGTATTTCTTAAAAAAAAAAAAAAAAAATGCTTTTTTGCTGAGCAAAATAAAATTAAATAAAAGAATTTATCTTATTTTATTTAATTTTAAGAGGTGAAAAAAAACGAGAGTAAGTTTTTTGATCGGTTTTGACAAAATTTGATTTTTTTTTTAATATGTCGAAAAAGAAACCTATCAAATGTTTACTCAAAAACAAACAATTATTTATTTTCAATAAAAAACAATTTTACTTATGAATTTTTTCCATTTTGTTTTTTTGTTTGTTTTATAATTTAGGTTACCAAAAGTAAAACATGGAAAGATATTGCCGGTTTATTAGGAATTGGTGCAAGCAGTAGTGCAGCGTATACGTTAAGAAAACATTATACAAAAAATTTACTAGCATTCGAATGTCATTTTGATCGTGGCGGTGTTGATCCACTACCAATAATCCAGCAAGTTGAGGCTGGATCAAAAAAGAAATCCGCCAAAGCAGCATCAGTACCATCACCAGGTAGTTAAATTTTTTATATTTGAACAAAATTTTTGATCTTTGTGTGTGTGTGTGTTTTTGTGTCTCTTTCGAATAAAAGTAGGCTCATCAAATTCACAAGATTCATTTCCACCGCCGGGTGCAACACCAACATCAATGGATGGTTATCCTGGTTATCCTGGAAATTATCCACCAGGTGGTACGCAACAAGATTATCCGACACCACCGCAAATGCAAAGGCCGCCATCACAACAAAATAATGCACAGACGCCTCATACAGGTTCGTTTTTTTTTTTTTTTTTTTTAAGGAATTAATTAAAAGATAAAAATAAAAACAATTTTTAAATTTTTTATTTAATTTTTAATTTTGTTCTGTTTTGTTTTACTAATTTTGTTTTTTTTTTTGTTGTTTTACTAACATTTTTTGTTTTATTTTGTTTTTTTTAATTTTAAGTTTGTGGAATAAGAAGAATGACTTAAAAATAAATAATTAAATTAATTTTCTGATGGTTTTTTTTTTGTTTCGTATAAAATTTCAATTAAATGAAAAAAAACACGATTTCACAAAAAAATATTAATTAATTATAATTATTTGTCTGCATGCTGCTGTTAATAATTAAAACAAATTAAAAATGCACATTTTAGAGTAGTGAAAAAATTTGTTTTTTTTTAAATAATTTAAGAAGAAACAAAACAAAAAAAAACAGCAAATGCAGATTTATTTATTTATTTATTTTTAATTAGTTTTTAATGTACAAAGTGATTGCTTTCAACAATTTTATTATTAATAATTAAAACGAGTAATAAGTTAATTTTTTAAGATAACTGCCTTGTTTTCCCATATTTTACACGAAGTTGGACATTCTTTTAACTATCAATAGGTGTGTGTGTGTGTTTTTTTTTTCATTATCCTCTACTCCGGACCAAATTACTAGAGATGAAAAAAATGATTAAAACGCGCCACGTAAACGGTCAAATTTGTTTGTCAAACTTCACGTTTTCAGCGCAGACGATCAAACCGAAGATCAAACAAATTTGTCAAACTTGCCCGTAATTTCAGTTTTCGGTGACGTTCGTGTCTTACGATTTATCATGTACAATGAGTAAATATAAGCGACGATTGAGATCGTGTTTGATAAACACCGCCGCACACTATCAAATCTAAATTAGAGATGACTCAAACCAAGCTGTTTATGTTTAAAGAATACCAACAGATTGTTATTGTTCTTTCAAAAGAACTGTGATTTTTATTTGTTTTTTTCCTTATATTCTGTGATTTTTTGCTAGGGATCGATTTTTGACACCATCTCTACTAGGGGGAAGTACAAAAACAATATTTCAATCTAAAATTATGTTCTGTTCTGGAGAAACTAGCGAAAACGAGTTTAATGTTAGATGATGAAAAACATTGTGGAAATTGAAATTTGTGCGTTAGTTTAAATTTTATTCGAACTACGACGAAGGCTGTATATGTGGAGACTTGCTTTACTCTTGGTACTACTTATAATTTCTGTATTATGTTCTTGATTCATTTTAATGGAGAGGACACGGTGTATTAGGCAATTTTTTCAGAAGCTTTATCTTTAGTGAAAGAATAGTAACACTTCTATTCGACTTTTAGAAATATTATTGGCCTTAGTCAATCGGAAATCATTTTGGATATGTTTCTTCTAATTGATGTACTTTTATTTTATATTGTGTTAAAAATTTCGCGTCAATTTTTTTTAACCGTTGGAAAACTAATTTTTTTTTTTGATAATAATGAATTTTGTAAATATTTTTAAAAACTTAGCTTTTTCACATTTTAGAATTAGATTTTAAGAACTACAAAAAAAAAACAAAATTCTTTAGGAAAAAAGGCTTTACAAAAATAGCATAAAAAATCCTTCTTAATTGACTTTTTGGACGTTGATTTTCTTTTGATTTTTAAGCTTTTCTTAGTTAATTTTGTTTAGTTTTTGGAAATGGAGATCTGTAAATTTACGTTTTTGTAGGTTCCTGGATTACATTTTTTGTTTATTTTTGTGTTTTTTTTTGTTTTGTTTAAATTATTAGTCATTCTCCTTATTCCATTTTGTAAATAAAAAAAAAAGAGACATAAATATGAAAATATTAAAAATTATGCATTAATTTATGTTTCTGTGAAGAAGTTTTATTAAATATGTTGCTTTTTTTTTTAAATCATTCATCAAACATTAAAAGAAAAAATATTTAAACAGTCTGTTTAAGAGGAAAGACATGCAAAATTTACTTACAATGTGAGTGAGATAAGCGCTCGTTTAGCTCACTCACAACGCTAGATGATTTTGCATGCCTTGTCGGTAAAGTATAGGTAATGGATAAAATATGGAAAGCTAGCGAAGTAGCCAGAATAACCAAAAACATACTGAAACAATCTTAAAAGCCTTGTCTTTCTTATAGTATTTGTGCATTGCCATATAAATTTCAACACATGCTTTTTTGCTTACATTATATTTCTTTTTCATCAATATGTACAATATGTAGCTATCTCGATGCCAGCAGTAAATAGACAATTGTTTGAAAAAGAACAGTCAAAATTTGAAAAACGGCGGTACGATAAGAATAAAAAGTTTCCATACTTTATCATTAGTTACACTTTGCTCGTCGGTGATGCAAATTTTGGATATAAGAAAACAATGGATCCGTTCAAAATACTTACGATAATAGTTATTGATAAATCGGTCTGGAGCCTAATTAATTGAAGCTGATATGAAATTGGTTAAAAATTCACACATACATACATTTAAATCTACATGCTTGCATGCCCATTCATCTGGAAGTTTTCAAAGATAGTATCTGGCTGTCTTTCTTTTTCTGCGATTCACAAGGAACTGATTGTTTAATGGCCTAATAGAATAGAATAATTTTGTTTAAATCGATTTAATAATTAGGTACATATTCAAACACAAATAATTAATACAACATTTAGTAAAACAAATCCCTTAATTACTGATCTTAATTAATTTCTATTCGATCTCTGAGCACCAATTGTTTCAGATATTTGTCAAATTTGATTTCTTTATTTCTTTATTTAACATCGTTCCAAGGAGTCAAAGGAGTCATACTTTTGGGAGTGTCCATTAGTTGTCGCTACTCAAAAAAGGCGTCTATAATACCACACGTCTTCATGTGTGATGAATGGATTTCAGTGAATAAAAATTCTTCTCGAACAGACTGTGAAATTAAATTAAAGACAAATTTATTTTATACTTTTGTAGAAATGAAAAATAACAGAAATTCAAAGAAAATTACCAAAAATGACAAAAAATTGATCAAAACTTATGTTTTTTTTTTCTCTTCTCTCAAAAATAAAGATATTTTTGAATTTATTTTATTTTATTTAAATTTATTTCTTTATTGTTTTTCTTTAAGAAATTTTAAAAAACGAAATTTTTTGTGTATTTTTAAAAAATCTTCACGGTTTTTGTGTGTTTTTTGTGTTGTTGGTTAATAAGAAAAACAAAAAATCTTGTATCAAAAACTATCTCGTTCAATTTTGCAACCTCAGGTAATACGCCGCAACAAACTGCTGGTGGTGACAATGTAAGTGTGAGCAATCCATTTGACGAGCCGGTTATTGGCACATCTTCCCGTGGCCCATATCAACAGGGTAGTGCCACATATCCTCCGGTGTCGCGGCCACAAGGTACAAACAAACAAAAAAAAAAAAAAAAAAAAAAACATAAAAATGACACGAAAACAGAAGTTGTGATTGAATTATTTGGAATGAAAATTCATTAAAATGAAATAATTATGAAAATTATTAAAAAAAAAAAAAAAAAAAACTAAATTTTCCACAAATATTTTCATTTAATTTTTTTTATTTTTTTTCTTAAGTAATAATTTTTGTCGAATTTTATCATTTTTTGTGAGATAATTTTTCTTTCTGTCTGTCTGTTTTCTCCCACCCCCACCCCCCGAAAAAAGTAAATCAATTTGAAATATTTAAAATGGAAAATTTTCCGAATTTTTGTACATTTTCTTTTTATTTTGTAAAATAAATCAATTTTTTTTTTTTTTTTGCCATATCTCATTAGAAATAGTGCATGCCTTCATTTTGTTTTGTTGTAGTAGTTTGCTTACAATTTTAGTAGAAAAAATAAACTTTTTTCATTAAATAATAAAGGATTAAAAATCAAATATCTTATGTTTTGTGAGGATGATTCCTGTAAGGAGGTTACATTAATCCTCTTCAAACAACTGGGATCTCTTGAACTCAATTAAATTTACCCGTAAAGGAATGGATTCGTTGTATCCTTTCCTATTCGTACTTGTTTTGAATTAATGACTATTTGGTATTCTCGTGCAGGCAGTCTCGACTATTATTTTTATTGCATTTATGATTGTGAAATCGTTAAAGTTTTAAATATATTTCTGCGTAACTTAAAGTCGAGTTCCAGGAGCATTTTAGTCCTTGTCAAATGATTAAAATGCTAGGCATTGTGATACAGGGTTCTGCTTCATGAATGAATTACATATGGATGAAAATATGTCAACAGAACACGTTTTCTGTGAATGCCTGGTCTGTTATACTAGGTACGTTTGCTTTGAGTAAGAAACGAGTCTATTCCATTCTAAATGATTTAGAGATAATGCAAAAAAACCATAGGTCAACCTCGATAATAGTATTCATTGATTTTACTATCTCTATTCCTGCGAAAACTATCTGGAAGATAATTTTGATTTCGATTTTATACTTCCTGACTCTTTTTTTTTTTGATAATCAGCACAAAAGTAACTGCATTTCAATCATTATGGAGTTCTTTTTGTTGATCTATTTTGGGGTATTTCCTTTGATACTTGAATACTTTCGCTGGGAATACAACTGTTTCCCGAATTCGGTGGAATATAGATTTTATGTAGTTTCTCATATTCACAAACTATTTTGAATAAAATATTCATATTTCAAATTAATTTTAAATGGTTTCGAGTTGGTTCCATGTTTCTGGAATTTTGCCAGTTTTAGAAAAGAAAAATGGGAATCAAAATCAATGAAATAAAGTGGAATAGACTTGTTTTGCATCTAATTAGAGACACATATTAATCGAAAGTTTGAGATATCCTGACAGTTGATTCTTTTTCCTATTTATATTGGAAAAAAACTTGACGAAATAATGAAAAACAGTTTTGTTAGAAGCTTTGTTGTTTACATCTGATATTTATTCGCCGAATTTCTGTTTGATAATAGCTGTGTTTTATTCATCTTTTTCTTTGAAAAAAATTCAACTTTTTCGATCATTTTTTAAATAAATTTTGCGTAAATCAAATAAATACTAATACAGCTAATGAAATGTAAATGCATTTGCAATTTCTTCTTTTTTTTTTTTTTTATATGAAAGTAGAATTTATGTCAAGTTTTTTATAGAATTTTATTTGATGGATAAATGTCAGAAGTAAACAAGTTATAAATTTTGGTAAATTAGTAAATATTTTTAACTAGCTTAAAATTAAGTATAATAGTTGCTTGTTTTTGTTTAAAGGTGCCTTCAAATTGTCTTCTTTATCATATGTTTTTATCCATAAATTTCATCACTAAAAGCATATCCTCATTGTCATGCCAATATATGTTCCTTATGAGCACACGCTAAGAGAGCGTTTTTGATAAAATTTATACAAAGGCCGGCATATGGCAAAACACAGATAGTCTGAAGGCACTTGAAAACACACTTAGTAGTAATATAAAAAGAAAACAAATCACAATTTTTTGCACTAAAATTCTAAAAGTATTTTTATTTTTTTTTTTTTTAAATATTTAATATTGTTTTAATTATTTTAATTAATTTATTTAATTATTATAATTATTATTTTTTTTATTGTCTTAAAATAAATTACAATTAAAAAATTATTATTAATTAAAAAATTTATCGATGTTTTTAAAACTACAAAAAAAAAAAAAAGAAAAAATTCTTAAACTATTTTTTTTAATCATTTTTTTCCTTTTCTAAAATTTTCTCCAATATTTTTGTCGCGAATTAGGTCCACCCTATCAAGGACAACCTGGTTATAATCAATATGGAGCAACTGAACAATATGGACCAACACCTGGTCCGCCTGGTCAATATCCACCAACGCAAGGTCAATTTCCACCACCAAATCGAACAATGTATCCGCCGTATGTACCCGAAAGTGATACGTGAGTATTCACTTTTTGAATGAATTCTCAATTCTGAATTAATTATGAAATTAATATGGATTTTTTTTCTTCTTCTTTTTTATTTATTTTAGTAATACACCTCCAACATCAGGTACATATGGATCTTATGTTCCTCCGCCACGACCATATAATCAACCGCCAGGAACTGTTGGTGCACAACAGCCGACACCAGGTGGTACACCAGGAACACCAGCTGGTGGGGCACAAACAGTTCCACCACCAGGTACACCAGGAACATATCCTCCACCGCCACCACAACAAGATTATTATAGACAACCAGAACAGGTATGTGCTTCTTTTTTTTTTAAATACTTTTTTTGGTAATCATTTTTTTTAGATATCAGGAAGTTTTTCAAGAAAACTTGTGAATTTTTTTTTTAATACATTGTTTTATTGTATTTGAATGTTGCATTTTAATATAAGAAAAAAAATGGAGAGGAAAAAAAATTATAGCTGACGACGAAAGATGCTAAAAATCCAACGAAAAGAATTCGAATTAATATGCAGTTTGTAGGACGGACGACGAATATGAAGAAAATCTGGAAGAAATCATTTTAAAAGTTGGATGGAGAGTTCATTTCAAGTTCTAAGAAATAGCTAATTGCTGTTTTGATGTTCTCTATGACGACCATTTGATGACAGTTTTTTAGGCTGTTAATGAAAGAATGTAGATTACGCTTTCCCATATTTCAAATTGGTTTTTTTCTGCGCACCTACGTCACGCGAGAGACATGAAATACATTGTTAAAATAAAGATTATTTTTTGGAAGGAAATGACACGTGATGCCATAAAAGTATGAAAATATAAATTCAAAATGGCCGACATACGCAATGTGTAACTTTTAAGGAGCCCACGAATGAAAGAATATACAGATTACGCCATGCACATGTCCACCATTTTAAATATTTATTTTGATACTTTTTTGACATCACATGTGATTTTTTTTCTTTCAAATAATCGTAATTTTTCACATAAACAATGTATTTCAAGTCCCCTGTTACGTAGGTGAACAGAAAAAATCAGTTTGAAATATGGGAAGGCGTAATTTGTATATTTTTCACTCATGTAAGGAGCCTACACACGTTCAATGTTACTTGTCAATGTTACTTGAATAACTCGTGTTTCAAGTAACATTGATCGTCGTTTGGATGGTCTTCAATGCTCTTGTGTGGAGGCAATTTCCATCAATGACGAAAATGTTCATCAATAATACTTATCAAGTAACATTCAACGTGTGTAGGCTCCTTTATATTATTTCATTCATGAACCACGTTCTCGTTTGAATTTTAACTACTTGAAATAGTATTAACTTAGTATTCGATGACACACATCTGGTATACTTGATGATTTTCCTAATCCATGACGGGATGAATACCTTATGTGTCTGCCTCTATTATAAAGTACAGAGCATACTTATAGGATCATAATCGGAATTCCAATTGTGTTACTTAATAAATCTTCTATTTTTGGGACCCACAACAGTGTAGAATCATGTTAATCCTTTGAACTGACGACATTGGATTGGATTTGAAAGTAAAATGATTTCTTCTAGATTTTTGGACATTGTTTGTTTCTTCTGCATATTATTTTCTTTTTCTTTTTTTTGTATAAATTGAAATTTTTATCAAAAATTCAAAATCAAAAAAGAAATTTTTTTTAAAAATTGAAATTTTTGGCAAATTTTATTTTCTTAAATCATTTTTTGTTATCAATGTTTTTTTTTGTTTGTTTGTTTGTTTGTTTTTTTGAATGTTCTCTCTTTCGTTGTTATTTTTTTTATGTAGATGTCAAAACCTCCTTCCTCGTCGAATTCAATTAATATGAGTTCGCAACTAGCGCGTCAGCTTGTAGCCCCAATGTCTCCTGCTAAATCGTCCTATCATCACAACGTATGTGTATTATAAGATTGTCTCTTCTTCTTTTAACTCTTCTCTATTACACGCTATTATTATTTATTTAATTTTTTTTTTCGTTTTTGTTTTAATTAATATTTTTAATTCACGCAAATACACGTAAAAATGCTGCAATTAAAATAAATTAATTGTACGAATTTTTATTTAGTTACTAATTAAAATGTTATTTTCCATTTTTTTTTTTTTTTTATTAATCACTTTAATTAAATAATTTTGGATTTATATATTTTTTCTAGTAGAAGAAAATTATTTAATAAAGTTCATTTCATTTTAACGAAAAATCATAGTCGTCTGTGCAAAAAAAATTAATTTTAATAATTTTTAGTAGGCTGTGCAAAAAATAAATTTTCATAATTTTTTCAATTTCACAAAGTGAGCTGAAGTTTTGACAACCAAAAAAGAATAATTAATTTGGTTTCTTTTGAGAATTATACAAGGATCGATATAAGATAGAGAAGAAAGCCTGAAGAATTTTCTGAAGACTAGAAGAAACTCGTGTTTAATACTTCACAGAAAGGATATTCATAATGGCAAGCAGAAATTCATTTTTATCTCTTTAAACTTGTGACAGATAGTATTTTATCCGGGAGTTACTGGATTTCTTCAATTCTAGTCAATGGAATTCGTGTATTGCGACGAAATTAATTGATTTTAGAACTCCAGTTTCTGAGACACGATCCAGACGTGTGATGTGTTAGAATCTGGATAAATTTCTGTCAAAATTTTTTTTAGTATCTAAGTTTTTTCGAGTACTACTTTCCGGTTTTGTTCGGGTTTCTTTATTACGGAATCTTACGGATATAAAATATATAAAATGAAATGAACTATATTAATTTCGGTAGTGGTGGATATATTTATTAATCAATAATTGTAATAATGTCTTACAAGAGATTCTTCTTCTCACAAATTTTCCATATCTAATATTTTGTTTCTAAAAGAAAATTTTTGTTTTGGGATTTTGTTTTTCTCTTCTCTTAAATGTGTTTATATTTTGATTTTAAAAATGGTGGTAGGAATAATTTTTTAAAATCTTTTCTAGTTTAATAAATAAATTCGGGAGAAAAATCTCTTTTTTTCTCGTAGGAGGTTCTTTAAAAAATTAAATTTCATTAATTTTTTTTGTTTTGTATTTTTTTTTTTTTATAGAATGCACAACCAAGAAGACATCCAGATTTTGCTAAAGATTCACAACCTTATCCACCATATGGTCAAAGACCTCAAATTTATGGTAAAAAAATTCAAAATAAATCAAATTTAATTTAAATTAATCGTTTTTTTTTTTTCGTTTTAGGAGGATGGCAAAATAATACTGGTCAATATCGTGGTCAATATCCATCACAGCCAGGACCACAACCATGGGGTGCTGCTTCAAATCAACGTCCAACTGGTCCACCAGTACCAGGACAACAAGCAGCCGCTGCTGCAGCAGCTGCAGCACAATGGGAACAACAACATCGTTATCCACCAGTACAGGGTCAACAAGGACCATATCCAAATCCAGCAAATCAACCACAATGGAACAGTATAAGTGGTGGTCCAACACCGACTAGTCAAAATTCACCATTACGTCCGCCACAACGTACTAGCGGTAAACCGTTTAGTATGCCACCACCACAAGGTGGTGCTGGTGGTAAACAGGGTGGTCCACAACAACAAATTGGTGGTTATCCACCGGGTGTACCAATTGGCCAACCACAAAAACGTGATATTGTATTTCCACCAGATAGTGTGGAAGCAACAACACCAGTTTTATATAGACGAAAACGTTTGGCACGTAATGATGTTTGCCCGATTGATCCATGGCGTGTCTTTATGTCATTAAGATCTGGTCTGCTGGCAGAAAGTACATGGGCATTAGATATTCTTAATATATTATTATTTGATGATACCGCGGTGCATTATTTCGGTTTAACACATTTACCTGGACTATTAAATTTATTATTAGATCATTTTCAAAAGAATTTATCCGATATGTTCGATCCGGATGATGATAATAAACATGCATATGGATGGAATTGTTTTCATAATAATAAAAATAATAAACAAATAAATAATTATAATCATAATAGTGTTGGTAGTAGTACTGGTCGATGTAGTCAAATAAATGATAATAATAATAAAAATAATAATAGTAATAATAATAACAATAATAATAATAATGATGATGATGACGACGTTGATTTAGGACAAGTTACCAATGTACCAAATCCAGATGAACGTATACTAATACTTACCTCAACACCAAATTATACAATGATAACACGTAAAGGTATACCAGTACGGATACAAAATGCTGATGATGATATATTTGTATCGGAATTACCAAAAAAATGGGATTATGATGCAAATAAAAATTATCAATTAACAACACCAATCGGTAGTGATCCATGGACATTTGGACATATCGTAAGGCATCCACATGATGATCTTATTGATGTATTTAAAGCTGAAATTGTTAACATTCCATTTGCACGTTATATAAAAAATGATACTAAAAAAGACAAAATATTAAATATAAATCGTGATCATCTTGATGATGGTGGTGGTGGTGGTTCTGGTATTGATGAAAATCTTAATACACAAAATGATGATGAAAATGGTGGTGATGTTAAAACTGCAATAATAACAATTAAAAATGATGTTAATATTGATGAGAACGAGGATGATGATGATGATGAGACGCATACAAATGATGGTGATGATAATGATTCAATTGATAATGAAAATGATGATGACGAAGATGAGGATGAATGTAATATATTAAAAAGAAATAAACGTTGTAATTCAATATTTGGTCGTAAAAATAGCACTAATATAAATATGAATAATAATAATAAACGTCGGTCATGTTCTAAAAATGGCCTAACCGAATCAAGTGCTAGTAAACGTGCTAAACTGAAAGATGATAAAGCAACAATAATAACGACAACAACAACAACAGTTGTATCATCAATTTCAGCAACAACAATAACAACATCAAAATGGTTGGATAATAATACAAAATTAGATATTAAAAATGAAATAATTAAACAAGAGATAATATTTGATGCTAAGAATACTATGAAAAAGGAACCAATCGATAGTGATTGTCGTGAAGTTGATATGGAATTGGAACCTCGTATATTACCGAATGGTCCACAACAACAGCAACAGCAACAGCAACAAACGAATACAGATGATACAATATGTGATGATAAAACAATTATTGATGTTAAAGAAACTACTCAATCATCAATAACATCATTAACATCGGCTGTATCATCAGCATCAATTACATCTGGTGGTGGTTCCTCTGATGATGATAATAGTATTTCAAATAATAATAATAATTTAAAAAATAATTTAAAATTAAAATTAGAAAAAGATCCGAAATTCAATCCAATCGAAACTGTACGTGATCCAGCATCAATATTAAAACGTCGCCGTATAACAGAATACGAAGATGAATGTTATACACGTGATGAATCAAGTTTATATTTAGTTAATGAATCCCATGATACATTGGCACGTCGGTGTATATGTATCTCAAATATATTTAGAAATTTAACATTTGTTCCTGGCAATGAAACTGTATTAGCAAAATCATCAACGTTCCTAGCATTATTAGGTAAATTACTTTTATTAAATCATGAACATTTAATAAGAGCCCAAAAAACTCGAAACTATGATCGTGAAGAGGATACAGATTTTGCAGATTCATGTAGTTCATTACAAGGTGAACAGGAATGGTGGTGGGATTATTTAATACAAATCCGTGAAAATATGTTAGTAGCTGTTGCGAATATAGCTGGTCATTTAGAATTATCACGTTATGAAGAGATCATAACACGACCGGTACTTGATGGTTTATTACATTGGGCTGTATGTCCATCGGCACATGGTCAAGATCCATTTCCATCATGTGGACCAAATTCATCATTATCACCACAACGTTTAGCATTAGAAGCACTATGTAAATTATGTGTAACAGATGCTAATGTTGATTTAGTTATAGCGACACCACCATTTTCACGTTTAGAAAAATTATGTTCGGTATTAACACGACATTTATGTCGTAACGAAGATCAAGTGTTGCGTGAATTTTCTGTTAATCTATTACATTATTTAGCAGCTGCTGATAGTTCAATGTCACGTACAGTTGCATTACAATCACCATGTATATCATATTTGGTTGCATTCATTGAACAAGCCGAACAAACAGCATTGGGTGTTGCAAATCAACATGGTATAAATTATTTACGTGAAAATCCAGATTCAATGGGTACTAGTTTAGATATGTTAAGACGTGCTGCCGGTACATTATTACATTTATCAAAACACCCAGATAATCGACCATTATTTATGCAACAAGAACAACGTCTATTGGGTTTAGTTATGAGCCATATATTAGATCAACAAGTTGCATTAATTATATCAAGAGTATTATTTCAAGTATCACGTGGTATTATAAGTGGTTGTGGTCAATCAACATCATCGAGTGATTATAAATCATTAAATCATAGACGACAGCAAAGAAAGACAAATTTATTGAATTCAAATGGACAAATGTTAATCGGAAATGATATTAATTTGATTTGTGGTAATAATAATAATAATATTAATAATAATAATAATAATAATAATAATAATAATAATAGTAATCAACAAATATTATCATTTGGTGGTAGTCATTCCAATACATCAACAACTACTAATCTAAATAATCTTAATAATATGAATATGAATAATCTTAATAGTAATAATAATACATGTAATATTACGACTGGATTAAATAATAATACGACTAATAATGAAATATTATCAAATACAAATAATACGACGATATTGATGAGTTCTGCAACAGTATCATCAATTTCTTCATCATCATCATCATCATTATCATCTTCATCTTCTACAATATTACCACCATTATCAGGTACAACAACAACAATCGGAAATTGTAATATCAATAATACAATAAATTGTAGTAATAGTAATAGCAGCAGTATAAGCAGTAATAGTAATAGTAGCTGTAGTAGTATTATAAGTGGAAATATTATTGATGATAATGCAACAACAGCAGCAACAACAACAACAACAGCTAAAATGATTTCAACAAATCTACAATCTACTATCGATAGTGTTGGTAGTGGTGCTGGTGGTGGTGGTGGTGGTGGTTGCGATGTTTCTGCAACAACTATATTAACTGCTACGACATCATCATTAACATCATCAACAACAACAACTCAATTGCCAATGACATTAACGTCTGGATTAAATTTAAATAATAATAATAATAGTCTTAATAGTAATATCAATAATAGTGGGAAAAATTTAACTAGTATAAATAATAGCAGCAGCAGCAGCAGCAGCAGCAACAACAACAACAGTAATAGTAATAATTTTAATATTATTAGCAGTGGTGTTGATATAACCACCAAAACAAATATTAATTGTAATAGCAGTAATAATAATAATGATAATAGTAATAATAATAATAGTAGTAATAGTAGTACTAGTAGTAGTAGTAGTAGTAGCAGTAGTAGTAATAATAGTAATAACAGCGGCAATAGTGGTAATAATAATAATAATAATAATAAAAATAATATTAGTACAACAACAACAGCATCAACTACAACAGCAACTACTACAACAACAAATAGTAGTAGTAATAGTAATAATAATAATAATAATAATAATAATAATAACACTAGTAATTCAACAACGCCCACAACCGCTGCTGTTGCGTAGTGGAAAAAATGATTACTTTTAAAATGCTTAAAAAAGGAGGAGGAGGAAACAGTTGAAACTTAAAAAAAGGAAATTTAAAAAATTAAGAAAATTATTATTATTAATAAAAAAAAAAAAAAAAAAAATCATTCACAAAGAAAACTGTTGAAACAATTATTTACGAACTTTTTAAATGTATAAAAAAAAAATTAATTATAAAACAAACAAAAAAAAAAAATTAAATGAATATATACAAATTATATATAAAAAAGAAAACAAAATGAAAATTCTTATTAATTATAAATATATAAAAGAAAAATTAAGAAAATGAGAAAAACAATGTTGTGTTAAAGAACGAAAAAATAAAAACAAATTTTTAATATTTAAACTTAAAAAAAAAACAAACAAACAAACAAACAAAACATTAAATTGTAAAATTAATTAATTAATTATATTAATCTTTATATTTTTTTGTTGAGTATTTTTTTTTTTATTTTTATTTTTAGTTTTATTTTTAATATTTTTTTTTTTTTTTTCTTGAACAAAATAGTTTTTAGTAACCATTTTTTTTTTGTTCATACATTTTTTTTATTCCTCGTTGTGTAAGGAAACTTTTTTTTTTACATATATATATATAAAATAAAGAAGAAGAAGACAATTATGAAAAATTTAATATTATTAAAAAAAAAAAATTGTATGAAAGAATATTATTCTTCTTCGACGAAGGGAAAAACAAATATTTAAATATTTTAATAAAAAAAAAACTACCTTTTTAATTTATTATATTAATTATTATTAAATAAACAAAAAAAAAAGAAAAAAAACAAATTGAATATTAAAAAAATTAAAGAAAAAAAGAAAATGGCTGTTGTTATCAATCGCTGTTGTTTTTTTGATCTAAAAAAATGGATAGATACTAAAAAAAAAGAAAAGAAAACTAAAAAAATTAAAAATTAATTTTAAAAGAAAAACAATTGTATATTTTCCAATAAATAATAATAATAATAAAAAAAAACTAAAGAAAATGTATTTTAAATTTTTTGAAAGAAAAAAAAAAAAAAATCAGCTTTATTTGTAAGAAAAAATTAAAGAAAACAAAAGAAAGTGTTGCTGCACACACACACACATAAAAAATGAAAATTTTAACTAATTTTTAATTAAATATTATTAATTAAAGCGAAAAATAAAAATATAAAATTTGTAAGAAATTGTTTTTCTTTTGATTTTTATTTTTAATTGTAAAAAAAAAAAAAAAAATTCATTTTTTTTGTTTTTGACGCCATTTTGTTGTGTGGTGTCTCTGAACAAAGAAAAAGGAGAGAACAAATTGTATAGAAATATGTTGTGTGTGGGAACGGGCGGAAATGAATGTGTTTTTTTTCTTCTTCTTTTTGTATTTAATTTTTGCTTGTAATTTTAAGAATTTTAATTAAAAATTTATATTAAAAAAAAACAAAATTAGTTTCAAATTTATATATTATAAAAAAAAAAAAAAAAAAAAAGATCATAAATTTGAAAAGATGAAATATTAAACTAAAAAAAAAAAAAAACGTATAAATTAAAAAAAAAGAGAAAATATAGAAATTTTGTGAGTAAAAAATTGTGTGTGAACGACGAGAAAGAAACAAAAATGGAGGATATCGGTGTTAATAAATCTTTTATTTTTTATTTTTGATTAATTCTTTATTGTGCGCGAAAAATAAATAATTATAATTAATTAATTTGATTTTTTTTTTTTTTAAATCTATCATTCTTTCTTTTTATACATATAAATAAAGTATATTTAAAAAAAAAAAAAACACGACGAAAAGAAAAAAAATTGTTTTTTTTTCTGTTATTTTTTTTCTTCGAAAATATATCGTTTTTTTCCTTATTTTCATTTTAATTTAATTTTTTTTTTTTTTTTTTTAATTATTTTGTACACACAATAAAAATATAAATATAAATATAAATATAAATATATATATATTTTTTTTTTTTTAAACTAAGTGATATTATTGTAAGATAAGAGGAAGAGGCAAGAGAGAAACGACGGTGTAAAAGCAAAAAGAACGAAAGTTAGATTTTTTTTTGTTTGTGTATTTAAAAAATGAAACAAGAAAATTATTCAACACAAAGAAAGAAAAAATTAAATAATATTTAATAATTATTTAAACAAGAAAAAAAACAAATTTTCTTTTTCTTTGAATAAAATTTGATAATTAATTATATATAATATATAAAAAAAAAAGATAAACAGAAAAAAAAAATAATTAAAAAAAAAAAAAATGGAAAATACAAAAAAAAAACTAAAAAAAAAAAAAAAACAAAAATGTGTAAAAATTTAATTAAAAATTTTCAATAGACAAAAATGTGTTAAGAATTATTATTAATTTAAAAATGAAAATAATAAATAAAAAATGAAACAAAAAAATGAAAAACAAAAGTAAAATAAAAAAAAAAAAAAAAAAATCTGTAATTTTTTTTTTTTTTTTTTAAAAAAAAGGGTTCATATTATATATATAAAAATAAATATTAAAAAAGAAAAAAAAAAGGAATATTTTTTTTTTTTTTATATTAATTCAAGAAAGTATTTATTGTGTGTGTCCATTCATCTGGCAACATTGGGTAGATTCAAGAATTCAGCTGCCTGCAAAACAAGATGCAGTCAATTGACATTCATTTGCAGGCAAAGTTGGCTGTTATTATTGAATTTTTGAACGAATGACTGCAGAGTAATTGACAGCTAATTACTAACAGCAAGGCAATTGCGGTAAATTATTAATTATTTCTACAAAATTTATTAATTTTTATACTCCCTCTTCCATTATTACAACATATGACGAAATCCTTATATTACCATTTGCAATCAGAGCAAACGAAACCAATTGACTTCAGCAACTGCGGGCAAATGCTGCATTCAACTGAATATTCGAACATCTGCTTTGACTGCTTGTCAAATTTTCTGAATTTTTGAACGCCTGGCTGCTTCACCTGCACAGCCGACTGAATTCTTGAATCTGCCCATTGTATTGGATATCGCAAAAAGTTTAAGGCGTTTTTTGTAATAGATGGCTTTAGAGCCGCATAACTTTAGTAGTTCTAACCCTATCATATTATATTATAGCGCGATTGAAAGGCAACATTTCATAGAATATTTAAATTAAATTGTGAAAATCAGTCAGAAGTAATGGCGGTAATTGGGTTTTAAAAATGAACCAAAATTCTGAAAAATTCGCTGTATTTTACAATATCACTTCGGTACCAAGGCGATAGAGCTTCGCAGGTTTTTGAAAAATTTTGTAGTGTTTATGGTGAAGATGCTCTATCAAAATCAGCAGCAAGTAAATGGTTCGCTAGTTTCCGCTCTGGAAATTTCGATGTTAAAGGCGCACTCTGGTGGGCCAATCATTGTAAAAGTCGATGAAATTCTCCAAAAAATTGAGGAAGATCGGCACATTTCATCTTAGGACATTGCTGAGAACCTAAAGAATGATCAAAAAATAGCTTTGAACCATTTGCGTAAGGCTGGATCCAAAAGGAAGCTCGATATTTGGCTTCCACATGAATTAACAGTGAAAAATTTAATGAACTGAATTTCCATCTGCGAATCGTTGCTGAAACGAAACGAAATCGATCGATTTTTGAAAAGATTGATAACAGGTAATGAAAAGTGGATCACATATGACTATATTGTGCGAAAAATATCGTGGTCCAAGAAGAATGAAGCTGCACAAACGGTGGCAAAGCCAGGACTAACCCACGTAAGGAAATGCTTTGTGTTTGGTGGAATTGGAAGGGAATCGTACATCATGAACTGCTCCAACCTGGCCAGAGGATTGATTCCACTCTCTACTGTCAACAACTAATGCGATTAAAGCATGCAAGTGAGGGGTAAAGCGGCCACCATCGATCAATAGGAAAGGCGTCACCTACCATCATGACTACACACATCTTTAATGACTAGGCAAGAATTGAGAGAGCTTGGCTGGGAAGTTTTGATGCATCCACCATATAGTGCGGACCTTGTTCCATCTGACTACCATTTGTTTTGGTCTCTGCAGAATTCCTTTAATGGTGTAAAAGTGATTTCAAAAGAGCCCTGTGAAAATCACTTGGTTCAGTTCTTCGCCCAGAAATCCCAGAAATTCTAGTGATGGCATAATGGTTATACCAGAAAAATGGCATTTTTATTTAAAAAAAAAAGTAAAGAATGAATCACGCTATAGAATGCCACTCTAGTATTGCTATAAAATGATTTATCTGTCCTTCATAAATATTATAAAGAACAATTATTTCAGGCGTGGAAACCTTTTGGGGTAGGTTTAAGCAAATAATTCCGCGTAAGAAGTTTTATGTAATTATTTTGTAAAATGCCTAGAGCCGCAGTCGTCACTGTTACGATGTAATAGAAACAGCACTCTTTAGTCTTTCTTCTGTATCCAGTTTTGTAGACAAGAATGTTCACTGTTTATGCCCTATGGTAGGTACTACCAGAGGGTATATTAGTTTTGTCACTCCATTTGTAACACATCGAAATAATCGTTGTAGAAAGGTTTTAATGGTATGGTTGTGTCAGGAATCAAAAGTTATATCGATTTATGAATGCCCGTCCGTCCGTCCGTATACAAGATAACTCAAAAACGCGTTATCGGATTTTGATAATATTTACGATGTGAGTTGCTTATTCCTTAGCTTGGTTTGGAATTGCATTTGAGCAAAATCGATCCAGGGGGAGCAAAGTTATAAAGGAAAAACTAGGGTGACCAGAAAGTTTTGTCGTTTTTTTGTTTATGGTTTTTCGGGTTTAATTGGAAAATTTGTAAATCAATTTTGTTTTAATTAATTACATAGGTTAACTACATAAATAGATGATATCATGTTAAATTTCAATCAAATCGGTCCAACGATAAAAGAGAAAGAATTAATCCTAGGAGAACATAACCCTCTTTACAACGTTTTTTTGATCTAATTTAAAATCTAATGCATAATGCAAAACAAAATAATAAAACGGTAGAACAATTCTATACTGAAATAATAGAAGTTTTGTCTACTGCCAATAATCACTAACAAATTCATGAGTCTGATAATAATGTTATAAAAGCAAAAAGAGTTTTATATTTGGAAATGTGTCTCAATGTCTTTTTAACAGGTTTAAGAGAACCATTAGGTTCTACTGTCAGAGCTATGAAACCGGAAACATTGGCAGAAGCATTCTCGTTTTGTATAAAAGAACAAAATGTTTTCTACATGAAATCTTTTAACCGACCTAACAATAGAAACGTACCAATTCAAAAAGTTTCAAATCCCAATTTCATACCTCGCCAACTAATTCGACCTCAACAAACATTCTTACCGTTCAATAGATTTGAAAGACCCAACAACATTGTGTTCCCCATAAAGGAAAAGGTTATCGATGTTTCAAATGTAACAAGTTTGGGCATGTGGCTCGAGATTGTGAAAGCTCAAAAGAAGTAAATAACATAGCACTAAAGAATTCTTTAGAAAACTCATTAACAGCAAAGAACTTGCCGAAAATGCATGTTAATGTAAAAATTGAAAATTTAGAAATAAATGCCTTGGTCGATACCGGTAGTGATGTCACATTAATGAAATGGTCAACATATACAATGTTAGCAGAAAAGTACAGTATTGATTGCAAAGGAATTACATTAAGCGGATTTGGTAATACACTTCGACATACCCTGGGTTCATTTATGGCAACATTTAGTATTGACGATAGTGACTTCGAAATTACTTGTCACATAGTTTCAGATGAATGGATTTCAGCCGATATGTTGATTGGAAAGAATTTGTTAAATAATTCACAAATTCTTATAGCAGATGGAAAAGTAATTATTAAAAGTTTACATAATAATAATGAATTTCTTTTTAGTACTGATAATCCACTGAAATCGATTGACGTTATGGAACTTACAAAGACACATAATAGTTTGGAATGCATCGAAGATATCGATGACAAAAGTCTAGCTAAGGATATCGAAACAATAATTAAAAATTATAACCCGAAGAAGCCCGAAAAGTCCAGTATACAGATGAAAATATTTTTAGAAAATGATCAACCGGTCTACCTTCCACCAAGAAGGCTAGCCCCATTAGAAAAAAACATAGTCAACAAGGAAATTGATGAATGGCTTAAAAATGGAGTAATTACGCATAGCAGTTCAAATTATGCTAGCCCAATTGTTATTGTAAAAAAGAAAGACGGAAGTAATCGCATATGCATTGATTTTCGTAAACTTAATATGAAAATTATAAAAGACAGGTACCCACTGCCTTTAATAGAAGAACTTTTAGATACACTTTATGAAAGTCGAGTATTTAGTACACTAGACCTACGAAATGGTTTTTTCCACGTAGATATATCAGAAGAATGCCGTAAATATACCGCTTTCGTCACACCAACAGGTCATTTCGAGTTCTTAAAAGCTCCATTCGGACTATGCAATTCACCAGCCGCATTCCAAAGGTTTATAAATACAGTTTTTCACAATCTTATTCGAAATGGAACAATGCTTGTGTATATGGATGATATAATTATACCAGCAATGAACGAAAAAGAAAATATTGTCAAATTGCAGAAAGTTCTGAATATAGCAGCTGAGAATGGACTGATAATTAAATGGTCGAAATGCCAATTTTTGAAAAGAAAAATACATTTTCTGGGTCATATCGTTGAAAATGGATCAATAAAACCATCGCTAGAAAAAACCAAAGCAGTACGAAAATATCCAATTCCAACAAGTATGAAAGAAGTACAAAGTTTTCTTGGTCTGACAGGTTTTTTCAGAAAATTTATCCAAGATTATTCTATTATTGCCAAGCCGTTGAGCGATCTTACAAGAAAAGATACTAAGTTTGTATTCGGTGAATCACAAAAACTTTCTTTTGAAATGTTAAAGGAAAAACTCCTAAAAGAACCTGTATTAAAGCTTTTTAATCCAACACTTGAAACCGAACTTCACACGGATGCAAGTCATATTGGAGGAGGTGCAGTATTACTGCAAAGATGTTCCGATGATCAATTATTTCATCCTGTGTATTTCGTTAGCTTCAAGATGAGCGAAACGGAATCAAGATATTCAAGCTATGAACTTGAAGTTCTAGCTATAATACGATCTTTGAAGAGATTGAGATCCTATTTATTAGGTTTAAATTTTAAAGTTTTCACTGATTGTAAAGCTTTCTATTTGACAATGAAAAAAAAAGAGCTTTGCGCTCGTGTTGCAAAGTGGGCTCTTATAATCGAAGAATTCGGATGTGAAGTTTATCATCGCCCCGGAAAATCCATGCAACACGTAGATGCTTTAAGTCGATTTCCGACAATAATGATGATTGAAGACGGAATAATTGAAAGAATACGAAAAGCGCAAAGAGATGATGAAAAGTGTGAAGCCATAATAAAAGTTATTGAAAAGGAAAACTATAAAGATTATGTTATGCGAAATGATCTGCTTTACGTATTCAAAGATGGAAATTACCTATTGGTACTACCAAAACAAATGCAACGAGAAATAATATCAAAAATGCATGCCAATGGCCATATCAACAAAAAGAAAACAATCGTTATGATACAAAATGATTATTTTATATCCAGTTTAGACAAGAAAGTAACATCAATTATAAATAACTGTGTACAATGCATATTAGCAGCGCGGAAATCTGCAAAATTGAAGGACTACTGAACGCAATAGAAAAGTTTGACGTTCCTCTGCATACTTATAACGTAGACCATCTTGGACCTTTGCCTTCTACAGCCAAGAATTATAAGTACATTTTTGTAGTAGTAGATGCTTTCACGAAATTTACATGGCTGTATCCAGTTAAATCTACAACCTCTCAAGAAACTATAGACAAACTAAAGTTGCAAAGTAATATTTTCGGGAATCCATCTCGAATTATTAGCGACAGAGGAGCAGCATTCATTTCAACGCAATTTAAGGATTATTGTGAAGAGAATAACATCACTCATGTAAAGGTAACAACAGGCGTTCCCAGAGGAAACGGACAAGTAGAACGCATGAATCGCACTATAATTAATGTGTTATCAAAACTTTCAATTGAAGATCCACAAAAATGGTTCAAAAATGTTGCAACAGTCCAATTGATGATAAATTCAACAGTTTGTAGAAGTACCAGCAGAACACCTTTTGAACTTCTAACTGGAGTAAAAATGAAAACAATACAAAACGATAATATTGCAGAGATAATCGAACAGGAAATAATTAATGAATTCGAGGAAGATAGATTGCAACTTCGGAAAGATGCCAAGGAGCAAATTTCAATCGTACAAAAGGAAAACCAGAAAACTTATAACAAGAAAAGAAAAATTGCACACGAATACTCAATTGGTGATATGGTGGCGACGAAACGAACACAGTTTGGTCCAGGGTTAAAACTATTCCCAAAATTTTTAGGTCCCTATCAAATTGTGAAAACAAAAGGAAACGATAGATATGATTTGAAGAAAGTTGGCAGCTGCGAAGGGCCGGCGTCGACATCAGCATCAGCAGATCACTTGAAACCATGGGTTGGAACATATTACGAAGATGAAAGTACATCATCTGAGTCAGATGATTAGTCAGGATGGCCGAATGTAGGATTGTATATAGCACTGACTATATTTTACTGGTGCAATAAAATTACGGGACAGAAAATAACTGAATTACGATCAGTCGATATTTTAAATTTAATGAAAAGGCATTATTGGAAAAGCAACGAAATCGAAAAGTTAAGTTTTTAAGCAAAGTAAATTGTAAAGCTAATTCTCATTGTAATTTTTTTTCTATTTTTCTAAATTAAATTTCATTTAACTCATTAATATTTTTATAATTATTTGTTTATAATTAATAAACATTTTTTTGAATTAACGCGTGTTACATTTTTTTTAAAACAAAACCTACATTTATATAAAAGCAATACAGATAAAACCAAACCTTTTTCTATCTGAAGGAATTTATCACGCAAAAATTGGTATAGTACAGTGGAAATATTGAATAAATCCAATTCTGATGAAAGTTTAGTCCTTGAACAACCCTTAAAAGTTGATCAATTCACTAATACAGATTTCTGCGAATAAAACAATTTCAATATCTTTTATAATAACGATAATTTCGATATATTAGCTCCAAATAATATATCTAACCTAATACGCACATCTCATCTTAACGAAGAAGAAAAGGAAAGCATTTTTAAAACATGCAAAGAATTTGAAGATATATTTTTCAAAGAAGGTCAAAACCTTACTTTTACAAATCAAATAAAGCATTCCATTAAAACAATCGATGATATTCCTATATGCACTAAATCGTACAGATACCCACACGTTCATAAAAGTGAAGTTCAAACTCAAATCAAACAAATGTTGGACCAAGATATAATAAAACCCAGTTATTCACCGTGGAGCTCTCCTATTTGGACAGTACCAAAAAAGAAAGATGCCTGCGGCAAACAGAAATGGCGACTTGTTATAGACTATCGAAAACTTAACGAAAAGACTGTTAGCGATAGATATCCACTACCCAATATAAATGATATATTGGACAAATTAGGAAAGTGTATGTATTTCACTACTCTTGATTTGGCTAGCGGTTTCCATCAGATTGAAATAAACTCTCGCGATGCTGAAAAAACAGCGTTTACAGTTGAAAGTGGTCATTATGAATATCTCAGAATACCTTTTGGTTTAAAAAACGCACCCTCTACATTCCAAAGAGTCATGGACAATGTTTTAAAAGATATTCAAGGTAAAATTTGTTTAGTATATTTAGACGACATTATAGTATTTTCAATTTCCATGCAAGAGCATGCAGAAAATCTAAAGAAAGTATTCTCTAAATTGCGCGAAGCAAATCTTAAAGTTCAACTTGATAAATCTGAATTTCTCCACAGAGAAATAGCTTTCTTAGGACACATAGTCAGTGATCATGGTGTTAAACCAAACCCAGATAAAATAAAAGCAATTCGAGATTTTCAAATACCCCGTACGCAAAAAGAAATAAAATCATTTTTAGGATTATTAGGATACTACCGCGAGTTTATCCAAGACTTCGCGAAATTAACCAAACCTTTAACAGAATGTTTAAAGAAAGGTAAAATAATCCACTTAAATGAAAGGTACACTAAAACTTTCGAAATGTGTAAAGACATTTTAATGAATGACCCAATTCTTGATTTTTCCAAACCATTCGTATTAACCACTGACGCAAGCAATTACACTATAGGTGCAGTGTTATCCCAAGTTCCAAGCCTATATGTTATACCAGTAGAACTTTAAATAGTTCTGAAATTAATTATTCCACAATTGAAAAGGAATTATTGACTATAGTTTGGGCTACGAAATACTTTCGCCCATATCTATTTGGTCACAAATTCAAAATTGTGACAAACCATAAACCACTTCTATGGTTGATGAGTTTAAAGGACCCGAATTCTAAATTAGTCCGTTGGAGACATAAACTTGAAGAATTCGAGTTTATACAAAATTCTTTTCTAAAAGTGAAACATTCAAACTAATTCGCTGTATGGAAATATTAACAGATATTACTGAGAATGACGAACAAGATAAAATAATAAATGATTAGCATGCAAAAAAATAATCATAGAGGAATTAACGAAACGCTATCACATTTAAAACGAGAATATTACTTCCCATTTATGAGAACAAAGATAACTCAAACTATTAATAATTGCGAAAAATGTCAATTATTAAAATATAATAGAAATCCACCTAAGGTACAGTTCGAAAAACCTCAAATTCCTTTAATACCTTTGGACATCCATCCATATAGATATTTATACCATTCATGGTAAATCAATATTAACTATTATTGATAAATTTTCACAGTTTGCAGCATCAGGTAAACTATACCTTGTCGTAATAGTTTAAACATAATCAAATCAATTAAACATTTCATAAGCCTGCACGGCATTCCTAAGAAATTAATTTCTGATCAAGGAACAGAATTTACAATATCGATTTTCATATCACTTCGTTTCAACAAAATAGTAGTAATTCTCCCGTAGAACGGTTACATTCCACTTTAACCGAAATATATAGAATAATTTTCGATAAGCAAAAGGAAAAAGATCATGATGATATCTTAAATGAGACTCTGATCACGTATAACAATGCGATAAATTCCACTACCAATCTAACACCATATGAACTCTTTTATGGTAGAACTTATAAATTTATTAACAACATAAATTTTAATGACCGACATGAATATTTGAAGAAATTAAATGAATTTCAAGCTGAATTATTTCCTTTAATACAAAACAAAATTCAGGAAAAAAGCAATAGGAATTTAGATAAGTTAAACCAAAGTAGAGAAACTCCAATTGAGTTTAAAGAAAATGAAACTATATATAGAAAAGAATGTAGGCGTAATAAATTAACATCTAGATTTGGCAAACATAAGGTTAAAAAGAATAATAAAGTTGTAGTTATTACCAAAGACAATAAAAAATTGCACAAATCAAGAATTAAAAGAAAACATAAATTACAGGTTACTAACGACATACGGACAGAAAATGGAGATAGTATGTTTTCGGCAGTTATTTTGTAAACTTCAATTGACTAGTAAATAAAATTTGTATTGAATAAAAGAACTTCGTTTTTTTTTTCAATACCTATTTTAATCGAAACATATCTCGCGTGAAAACAAAATTAGGTATATTTATTATTTTTCAATTTTCAATTATTTGTAGTTTCTTTTTCTCATAAAATAAATGTACAAAATTTTAAAATTTATTTTTAAATGAAATATATTAATTGAATATATTTTATTGCTGTTGAAAAGCAAGGAAATAAAAATATTTGAAATTGTTTGAATATTAGTTAAAAATTTTGATTGGTATATAATTCGCTACCTCGTAATACAACTTTTACTATAAGTAGAAAATCAAACGGTGAACAATCTAACAGTAGCCGTTCGGCAAGCCACCTATGTTTCTCTGACCACATCGATCACATTTGAATGGTTTTTTTAGAAAGAGCAAACCGTTTGAATGTGATCGAATGTGGGTAAACAAATATAGGTGGCTGCGTAGCGTCTACTGACATTAAATATATGAAACAGGCAGTGAACAATCTGGAAGCTGAAGAGAAATTGGAAGCGATCCTTCCAATACCTCCCATGAATGAAAGAATATACGGACTGCCCCATGCGCGTGTTGGCAATTTTGAATTTTTTTACTTTCCCGATAAACGAATGCTTTTTTTGTCTAAAAACGACAAAATTTTATCCGCACGATTCAGACTAAACTGCTGGGCCAATTTCGATAAAATTTACACTAACTTAGATCTGATTAGTTTTTGGGCCATATTCGACTATGGCAACACGGTCTAAGAATACGTTTTGTCCAAATATAGTCTATTTACTTTCCCGATAAACGAATGTTTATAGGAAAGTACTATAATCGTGCGAATACCTACTAAAAGGCCACTAAAAAGATAGGATGCGACTCCCGTCTGTGGAGGTTACAGGAATGCGAAATAAAAAAACTTTAATAATTTGGCCAATACTAGTCACATTTTCATGAAACTTGAAATGTACATTTAGAATAGGAGAACTGAAATGAATATTTGATGACATTATTGGGAAAGTTCCATAGTGGTCCGGCCGATATAGAGAAAATGTAAATTCACTACTATGGTTTGCTTTGCTCATTTTTGTTTAGTTTTTCTTTATTTTACTTCGTCTCTTTTATAAGTGACTGGTATCCCCCTGGTAGCCTTTTCCATATGGCAGGAAGTGTTTTTAGAAGCAAATATAGGAACTGGGGAAAAAGCTGATTATAAAGAATTTTTTTACATTCATAAAATAAATTTTAATTAACATAAAAATAAATTATTTATATTTTTGTTTTTATTATAATTTGGTATTTTTTTTTTTTAAATACATAAAAACAATAATTAATTCAACAAAAAAATAAATAAATATTGTTTTTGAATTTTATAAATGTTTTATTTTAATTCCATGTGCGTGAGACATGTTTTCTATTTTTTTTTTTTTTTTTTTTAATTCTAAATTATTAAATTTTGTTTTGAAATATTTTAGTTTTTTTATTACAAAAAAAAAGTTTTCTAAAATTTATTTTTATTTTTCTTGATTTAATTTTTAAGTTGCTAATCGCTTTCTTTTTCCATATTTCAATTTAATTGAATTCCTATTTATTTTTTATTTTTGTAAATTTAAAAATTTTTAATTTTTGAAAAAAAAAAGCGGTTAAAAAAACGTTTAAATTGAGAAAGGACCACAAACTGTGTGTGTGCTCACCATTGATGGTGGAAAAAAGAATTTGAAATGATTTTTAATCGACTGTTTTCAATGAAGGGCGTGAAACTTATTTAATTCCGCCCACTTTTAATGTAGTTGTCAGCTTTTAACAATAGTTACCAAGTTTCATTTTTTTGGGATATATATATGTCTGAAATTATAGCGGAATTTTTTCTTAATTGTGAGCGTTAGAAGTGAAAATGTGATATTAGCCTATTCATAGCACGCCGGAACAGAGAATCGTTTGAGATATGTTTCTGTCCAGCTGTGTTTAGGAGCACGCTCGGTACATATTTGAAAATCCCCAAAATAGCGCTCTTCTACAAATGAACATTTTCGTAAATTTAAACTTCTCGTGGCTTGGGTGAACCCGAATCTCACATCTTTTTTTCTTCTAATCACAATGAAAAATTAATGATCTCTCTAGCGTTGGAGATAAAGATTATTAGTTAGACCTGCAGGTCATTCATTTGAAACTTATCTCGACTTTTATTGTGTACACAGACTCAAACGACGACGAGACCGATAAAATCTGTTTATAAATTCTTATTCGTTTTTTTTTTTATTGGAATCTGTAAAAAAGGCACACTAAAATAATAAAAGAAATGTTTATAATATTTTTTGAAAGACAATTAATTGATTTTATATAAATTTTTAACTTAACAATTTTCTTTTTGAAAAGAAAATTTAAACAGTTTTACGCCCGACGCACACTTGAGCTAAGCGAGCTACAATACTTAAGCTAAGTTTCTCGCTGCTAGTGAAAAATTCAGCATTTACATTGCTCGTCGCACACTTCAGTGAAACTTTGAAATTACGTCACCTGATCATGAGCGACTCGAACTAAAATCGTTCACGTAGTTCAGACCTTAACTACGTGAACGAGCTTCGCTGGCATTGCTGACACTAACTTATACGTACTTTCAGCATTATACAGTATAGAATCGATGCTTGCAAAAGAGGAGTATGTCTTCTTTATTTTGTGGTAGTATCTTGTCGACACAAATGTTAAGTGTCAAGTGGAAAAAGGTCATCGTTACTGTACTCGCATTCGTTACTATATCTCTCTGACGGCTCAAATAGAACTGATGGAATGAATTTACTAAAAATATCACCGCGTAACTTAGTTCAAGTATGCAACGGGATTAGCGAGCCCAGCTAAGCTATGTAACTACAGCGAAGCTCGCCCGCATAGCTTAGCTCAAGTGTGCGGCGAGCCTTATGAGGTTTCTTTCTTTTTTTCTTACTGAAAATTCTGTTCCTTTTTTTTTTTTGTTTTATTTTTGGTTTTTTTCTTTTTTTTTGAGAAAAGTAGAAAATTCCATGTTTTCTTTTCTTTCTTTTTTTTTTTTATTTAAAAAAGCTAAGCGATTACATTTTATTTAAAAAAAAAAAAAAAACTAAAAAATTTCTACAACTTAAAATGAAAAAGCTTTCTTTTTCGTAAAAATTACACAATTTTTAATGTTTATTTTTTTTTTTTCTTAATAATTTTATTAATTTTTAATTTTTTCTTAATTAAAAAAATTGTGTATAAAAATGCTAACGCTTAATAATAAAAATTCTCTTTTTTTTTTGTTTGTTTTTGATTTTTAAATATGTCATATTTTTAATTTTTTTATTTTTTTATTTTTTTTTTTTTTATTACTACTTTTTTTTAAATAATTTAATTAAATAATTTATGAAGATAAAGAAAAAAAAAAAAAAAAAATAATTAATAAATTTCTTTTTTGTTTTTCTTTTTAACAAAATTTTTCTAGGAAAAAATGTGTTAAAAATTAGAAGAGAAAATATTTTTAAATTAAATATTTTTAATTAACTAAAAATGAAAAAAAAAAAAAAAAAACGATTAAAATATAAAAACAGGTTAATTTGAAAATAAATATTTGTTTGGACATTTTTTTTTGGATACAATGAAACACGCGTAGCTAATTTTGGCAATTATCTTTAGGCGGAAAACTCTGTTCCATAAATAATTGTGTGGAAAATTATTCCAGAAAATGAAAATTACCTCTTAACCAATAAGACCTGACGTTGCGCGCCGGTGGAGGTATTGGGAGATAATTTCTAAATAAATTTAAAAGTTTTTTTTTCCAATTAGGAGGTTTCACTGTATTTTTCTTTTTGTTTAATTTCCAAACAAAAGGAAATTATGAATTTTTGTAATATTTTTATTAATTTTTACGTTTTCTCTTATTTATAATTAATTTTTTGTTTGTTTTGTTTTTGGTGGATAAAGAAGACTAGGCTTTGGAAGTGTTATGTATATTTGTTTTCTTTGATTTCTTCGTTTTCTTTTGAATTAAATTTTTCTTCCTATTGAACTGCGTTTTTTTTTTTCTTTTTGGTTGTTTCATCTTCATTTCTTCATACTATTTACCAAAATCCAGAAGATTTTCCGCCTGGTGGATTTTTAACACGAATACAAGCTCGATTTCCGCCTTTATCAAGTTCCTCTGAAAATTTAATGAAATTTAGAAGAGAACAGAATATAAAAACTAATTTATTAAAAAAAAAAAAAAAAAAAAAGTAATTAATTTAATTTTCCTTAGGGAACAACAACTTCGTGGTTTAAAATACATACAAATGTCATTTTGATATCGAAAAAGATTGACGATTATCATGCCTACCATGGGTAGGCATTATGTACAGTGGACAGGTGATTATCACCTATTTGAAAGTGATCGCCGCATGTTTCAGCATTATGGAAGGTGATTAAGTTCTAAAACTATATAAAAGCGACAGGGTTTCAGCTGTCACCTCAAATTCATCACAGAATTACCACAAATGCTATTCTCTAGTATAACTCCTGTGGGTAACGTGACAGTTTTCCTATTGTATCATTCTTTTTTCTCGATCAAGGAATATCTAGGAATCGAATAACTCGATCTGAACCAAATCGTATATCGAAAAAGAATAGAATACGATTGTACGAATTGTACGATTTTAAATACGGAAATTTTTCTACGAGAATACAACTTGTTTTGTTCAAAGTCGTAAGAACAAAAAATAAATCTATAACGACATAAATTCGAAGTCGATACGGATTGTAGAATAAGGTCGTAAATATGGTGAAAATGTACACAAAGTGATTTGAAACGAATACAAGTGTTTCAGGTTTTACCCACGCGAGCAAAAACATTTTTCGAGTTTGGTGGATAGTCAGCTTTACGTGCACTAGTAGAGCAAAGAATGTGTAGCGCTTACTACACCCCCCCCCTCTGTATGTAGATACTATTAGGCCGTTCATAACGCTTGTTTCGAATCGAGAATTTGTACGTGGAATCTTTTTCAATCGATTAGTAGGAAATTTTAAGAATGGAAATTAATTTAAAAATGCAATTTAGTAAATGTTAAAACATATTTTTCTTTTTATTTTGTTTAGCGTAAAAAATTTGTTTAGGCACATTATGAAAAAGCGTTTCCTTTAAAATAAGAAGCTATTTAGTTTTTTAAAGCACTTAATTTTTTTATTGACAAAAAGAAAATCACAAAAGCACACAGTTTTAGTTGTCGTACAAATTCTCGATTCGTTCAAGAATGTATCGAATTCGATAAGAAAAAAAAAATATATATAAAATGCAAATATTAGAATTTCTTCAAAAACTTGAATAATTTTCTTATGAACCAAAGAAGTCATCATTGTCACACACACCCACACAAGCAAACTATAAATATTCTTATTAAATTTCTTTAATTACCACTTAATGAAAATGTTGATTCTTGTAAATTTTTCTGTCCATCAGTACGTGGTCCCCGACATGATGGTGTACTTGCCTCGGATACTTCACCGGGCATCGATATTGGTGTACCCTTCAAAATTCTTACCATCGGTTCATTATTAGTTGGTATCTCAATTTGTAGTGCTTCACTAATATCCAAATTTCGAATACCATTTGTAATCTCTTCCGGTTTTTGGATACCATTCAAAATATCATAAACAAACGGTGGATTACATGGTGTTTCAATGAAATTTCCATGACCCTCAGCGACACGTATTAAACCATTTTCAGCACATACACGTCCACGGACAATAACAATTTCCGGTACACCATGTACTGTCATACCTTCGAATATATTAAAATCGCATGCATGATGATGAGTTTCAGCGGAAATTTTACGTGTTGCATGGGGATCCCAAATAACAATATCAGCATCTGAACCGGTTGCAATACGTCCCTTACGTGGATATAAATTGAAAATTCTTGCCGAATTTGTACTTGTTATGGCAACAAATCGGCATGGATCTAGAAGACCAGCATGAACACCTTTCTCCCATACAATCGACATACGATCTTCAACTCCGTTAACACCGTTCGGAATTTTCGAGAAATCTTTTAAACCCAATTCTTTTTGTGCACGATTAAATGTACAATTATCACTGCCAGTCGTTTGAAGATCATCACTGAGGTAGAGAGAGAGACAAAAAAAGAAAAATAAGAAGATTAAATTAAGCAAAAATTTACTTTAAAAATAAAAACTGCAAAAAAAATGTTTAGCTTTAATTTTGTTAAAAGACGGGACGATACAAACATCGATTAAGCGGATTTGTCGACAGCTTACAATTGCGATTAAGAGTATTATTTGGGTGTTAGTTTTCGATATCTCCTTGCTGTTCATTATGCAATATTAATTTTAAACTATTTTAATTGATAGAAAATGACCTTAAAACCATTAAAACAATTAACATTTTAATCCAAATTCCATTAACATGAACATGAAATGAATGTGAAACATTAAAAGTTTTACCAAAGATCCTATAGTAGTACTATAGGGTCTTTGGTTTTACCTTTTATCTTACTTTCTTATACTTAAATTATGAGTGTTTCAGAAATACTATCTGTTTTTTTTTTTGTTATAACATTTCAATATGTATTATCTAACCCCACGACTCCATTGAACTTATTTCAAGACTTATTTTCAGTCGGACTGACAAAAAACTCCAATTTTTAGAGTCTCCACAAGACTTCTTTTCAGTCCGACTAAAAATAGGTCTTCAAATAAGTCGTATGGAGTCGTGTGGTAAGCTTAACGATTTTGTATCAAATTAGAAAACAGTTGTTGAAGTAATTTTCTACTCTCTCTAAATCAAAATTGGCTAAATTCTGAAGTTTGATTGTAGTTATTAGTAAAGCTCCTCTGTCAGTATTTTTGTCAGTTTTTATATGACAGTGATGTCAGCGAAGTATAATATACTCTTGGGTAATGTCTAGCGACTAAGCTTGACAGTGCACTAGTTAACACTGATGGCTTGAACATTTTTTTCCATCGTGTAATCATAAAGTTTTTTCACTGATCCAAATCAATTATGAACGCTGATAACTAAAAAATTTCTACCTATAATTCCTAGTGGCTACAATCTAGTTGTTCAATCTAGCTGGGCTCAATAGGAGTCTAGCAAAATTTGGGTTTAGAGGTAAATTGGCTACATTTTAAATATAAAAAATGCTAAAAACAAATGGGATTAATGGAAGTTCTAGAAATAGACATTGATGAGAGGTTAATGTACGAAAACTTTGTAGGTAGACATGTGGTATAGATGTGGGCCAGATACTATAGTAAAGTAATTGATATCGTTATGAAAACAAACACAATAATGATCGTAAGACGATTTTATATTGTGCTGGCATTTGAAAAATTCGAATTTCAACCTCCAAATCCAACTGCACAACAGAAACCTCTAACAAATACGAAAACGCATTTGTTATCCTGATATTTCAACATATATAGGGGAATCAGTCTAAATCAAAATTGTGTTTAAAATTTATAAAACTATTTTCGTTTTTCCTCCAAAATAAAGTGCAGAACAAAAAACTTACAACTTAAACTTTTACTTACTACGCCAATGATTTCATTAATTGTCTTGGCGTATCGCCTTGTTCTCGAATTGGTGGACTTTTAATGAAATAAACTAAATCTTTCGATGATTTAATATCATTCATACAACGACCAAGTGAACTGGCTAACGTTTCACCAAATACACAATATCCATTCCTTCGGGCACGTGTAATCTCATCAGCTGACATTTTACTTGTTACACGTGTAATATAAAGTGGAGTTTTCATCTAAATGGGACGCATAAGAAAAGAAATAATACCAGTATAGCTCTAGTTAGTGAATTTTTAAATGTTATTTTTTTTTTTTTTATTAGTTTTATAATTTAAATTAAGTGAAAATGAAAAAAAAAAAAAAAAACAAACAAAAAGCATGCAAAACAAATTACTTCTACCAACGTCGGTACTACGACGATCTCATTTGAGCCTTTTCGCCTTCTCAACGATAATTATAAAAGCGTATTAGAAATTTTCCTTACGTTTTTTTTTTTGTTTGGTTGTACATTTTTACTTACTTTGCTAAGAAACGCATTAAAAATTCTGGTGTATTTGGATCTGGTCTTAACGGTGGACTAAGTACATGAGCGGCTGCATGATGCCAACATTCATGTGTATAATTTGTACCGTCTGTTCCTAGTGCAGCCGCCAATGTTTCACCGTAAATTGGTAATTTTTCATAACGTTTTCTTGCTCGTAAAACTTCGATAGCTGCCGATTTACTCATAACATGCACAACGTAAAGTGGACAATCGGCCTTAAAGAATAATTTAAAATCCATTCCAAAAAATAAAAAAGAAAATAAAAAGTGCAATTTTGAGAAAAAATTAAAAATAAAAAGGAAAATTAAAAAAATAAAGAAAATTAAATTGTGCTAAAAAAAAAAAAAAATTACTTCATTAAAAGAAGAAAAAAAAAGTGAAATGTGAAAAGTTTTGTGATGCACAAAATTTAAAAAAAAAAAAATACTTTCTTCTAATTTTATAACAAACAAGCATAAACAAAAAAACTCACTTGATGAGCTAAAACACAAGCACGATTAACAGCTTCAGCTTCGACTTCTTCTTGTCGTGATAATTGGTGACCTTCTGGTCCAGTGATGCCGGCATCAAGTAATTTTTTAACATTTTTCGCAATTATATCACCATTTTCAGCATGAACCTATTAAAAGCAAAACATTGAAACAAAAAACAAATTCCAATGGAAATTTTCATTTTATTATAAAAAAATATACTTGTGCAACAGCTCCTAGTTCTCGACATCTTTCGAATGCTTCCATCAATTCTGTATCGTTCATTTGATACAGTCCTTTATATGCCATAAACATTTTAAATGAATTCACACCTCTCTCTTCGCACAGGATTTTCATTTCATCACGAACTGATTTCGACCACCATGTAACACCAACATGAAGAGCATAATCACAACATACCTTTGGATCAGCCCATGATCTCCATGTATCGTATGCCTCTAGAAGGGATTCACCTTTATTCGGTAAAACAAAATCAACTAGAAATACAAAAAAAAAATGTTTAATGATTAATTTTTATCTGAAATTTTTCATTCAGAAGACGTTCAGGATTTTGTGCTAATTTTTGTATCATCCAAAACCAACCGTACGTTGGACGGATGGCTTTGTATGTTTGGACGTATAAACAGTGAAGTCACGTGCTGTTCTCAAGCTCTTTTGTGCAGCATGCGTACAACACAATAAAACCTAAATTCCTGGCTTGATTTTGAATGAGGTTGAGGTTAATGTTTACTTCCCCCTTCTGCTAGACAAAGTGCACCTTAGCAATAAAACACACTCCCTGAGGTCGGTGGAATTAATCAGAATTATGCATCATAAAAAAAAATACTTGATCGACCGATTTGAACTCAAGTAAGGGATAAGTAAGTATTCGAATCCAACTTAGATCTGCCTAAATTCTGAATAAAACTAACAAACGGTGCCACTGAGTATGAATTCATTTTCGACTTGAAGTTTTCATTGTTCTTCTAATCAAATTCTGTATTTATTTTTTTTATTTTATTAAGTCTTGTAAAGTGTTAACCGTTTCCGTAGGTCTCAGGTCGTAATAGGATAAATTGTTAATTTAGTGTTCTGATGTATTTTCCTTATTACTTCCTGTGTTTTTTTTTATATGTCTGATAATTTATGAAAAGCTTCGAAAATGTATGTACAAGAAAGCCAAGAGGTTTGCCATATCAAATATTAATTAATAAAAATAATAATCGCTCGTTTTTAACGTGAGATAATAAAAGATAATAAAATAAAAGTAATTTGTTCGTGATAAAAATTTTATTGGTATTTTGTGGTTTATCATTTTTTGTAGAAAACAAAACAAAAATTAAATAACAGATAAAAACATAAATTTTGCCAATCAAAATGTTTTCTACAAATTTATGTGGTTCTGGATCATGAAAAGCATCATGAACATTGTTTAAATCCTTGTATTTTTGAAAATAAAAAGGATTTGTACATAAAATTGGTCGAATTTTACAAAAATTGGAACAAGGATGTTAATTTCCTATAAAACTCTATAATTATGATCCTATGGAATTTCCTAAATAAAGACGAAAAAAAAAGCCTACAATGTTTACGCAAAAATATGCAGGAATCAGTCAATAGGTCTTACCCTAAAGTGTTGTGTAAATAATGGAAAAAGAAATCTTAACTAGAAATTAGTGGGAGATGTTTTAATTTTCATGTATTATTCGATATGTTGCTGATATGCAATACAAGGAGGTGTCCAAAGTAATCAGGACTTTTTGAATCTAGCGCCCCTAGTGGCGCCATCTATATGTCGACTGGTGCGTTAGAATCTGCTATCCTTTATCGACTTCCTGTGAGAATTTCATGACATTTCATCTATTGAAAGTGAAGTTATTGCGTTTTAAGTGCAGTATGTTTGTGTCATCGATGCGAAAATGAGCTTCGACGACCAAAAATTGCTCAGAATTCAACATTCGAAGGACATCATTAAAGACGTGAAAAAGGACAAAAACTTCCTTTATAACATTGTGACTGGTGACGAAACGTGGTGTTTTCAATATGATCCCGAAACGAAACGCCAGAGTGCTGAATGGAAGGCGCCGGACGAGCCGAAACCCAAAAAATCGCGCCTGGAGAAGTCAAAAGTGAAGACAATGCTGATTTGTTTTTATGATTCCAAGGGTATTGTCCACAAAGAATTTGTTCCACCCGGTCAAAACGTTAATGCGGTATTCTACCTAGGAGTTTTGAAGCGTTTGGTGCGCCGTATTCGACGTGTTCGGCCCGAATATCGCGAAGATGGAAGTTGGCGTTTGTTGCACGATAATGCGCCGTCTCATCGATCGACGCGTGACCGATTATCTCACCAAAAATCACATTTTAACCATCAACCACTCCCCGTATTCACCGGATATGGCACCGTGCGACTTCTACCTTTTCGGAAAAATGCATTTGCGGATGAAAGGAAAGCGTTATGCAGACATAGAGGCCATTCAAAAGGCTTGCACCGGCATACTGGCGGCCATACAGGCCAACGAGCTAAAACACTCGTTCGACATGCTTTTGGACCGTGCAAAAAGCTGTATTGAAGCAGAAGGAGACTATTTTGAATAAAATCAATTGATTTTGCCGAAAAAACCATTTGTTCTGTTTTTTTTTTTAAAATCCTGATTACTTTGGACCCATCTTGTACAATGCATTTAAGGATTATATCTACGTAAACTACCGAAAAATAGATACATTTCTTATGAGCATTAAAAAAAAAAAGAACTTAAAAAAAATATTGATAAAAGGAAAGCGTTGGCTAGTGGACAGTTTTCAACTCAAAAACTTAATATAAAGTCAACAAACTATTTTAATTCAATAACAGCAATAAATCCTAAATTGATTTATTTACAAAATGGCGACAAATTGAACCATAAAAATGAAATGAAATAAAAATAAGTAACATCCAACTTTTACATATTTCTCACTGTATTTTTATGAAAATGATGTTTCCAGCGGTTTTCGAGACTATTGACTTTGTAAACATTGTATTGAAACATGTTTCTAGGACTTCCTTGCTTTGGAAGTCTATAACTTTGTCAATTCTACAAATATCGATTTGAAACTTGGAAGACACATTTTTAAAACTTGAAGCTTTTAGAATGTTTAAGAATTAACTTTATTATCTACGCAGATGTATGTGTCGTCTTAAACTTCAAGTACAATCCTTGAATACTCTAACTTACTTTGCTCAGAATTTTATAACTTCTGTGAAATTTTCAGAATATATTCTTACCCCACGACTTCATTAGACTTATTTCAAGACTTATTTTCAGTCGAACTGAAAAAAAAGTCCAATTTTTAGAGTCTCCACAAGACTTTTTTTCAGTCTAATTGAAAAAAAAAATTTTGAAATAAGTTGTGTGGAGTCGTGTGGTTAAAACTTTCTTTTCAAAAATTATTTGAAATGGTTTGAATATTGGCTCTTAATACAACTCTTAATATAAGTAGAAAATCAAACGGTGAACAAGCTAACAGTAGCCGCTATGGTAGCCACTTATGCTTCTCTACCTACATTGATCACATTTGAATGGTTTGTCGTCTGCGCGTGCCTGAAATCACGCGTACAGGGGACAAACCGTTTGAATGTGATCAAATGTGGGTAAACAAATATAGGTGGCCGCCGTAGCGTCTACTTACGTTAAATATATTAAGCAGGCAGTGAACAATCTGGGAGCTGAAGAGAAATTGAAAGCGATTCTCCCAATACCTCCCATGAATGAAAGAATATACGGATTGCACCATGCGCATATCGGTAATTTTGACTTTTTTTTTCAATTGGACTGAAAAAAAGTCTTGCGGAGATTCTAAAAATTGGCCTTTTTTCAGTCTGACTGAAAAAAAAGTCTTGAAATAAGTCGTGTGGTTAAAACTTCGAACTTTTTAAAAGTGCTAAAATATAAAAATAGATTTCCGTTTTTTCCTAGATAGATGTAGTAGCCCCTAAGGAAAAATATTCAATGGATTCATTATCAACAACTTTCATTTGTTTATAATAATTTCTAAAAGTCAATGATTTCAGTAGAAAATAGTTCCCTACTTCCTTTCTGTATTTTGAGTTCCTAATTTGTTATTATGCCCTATGGTAAGTACTACCAGAGGGTATATTAGTTTTGTCACTAAGTGTGTAACACATAGAAATAATAATCGGAGAAAAATTTCAAGGGTATGGTTGTGTAGGGAATCAAAAGTTATATTGATTTATGCATGTCCGTCCGTCCGTCCGTCCGTCCGTCCGTAGACAAGATAACTCAAAAACGCGTTATCCGATTTTGATGAAATTTATAATTTGAGTTGCTTATTCCTTAACTTGGTTTGGTATTGCATTTGAGCCAAATCGATCCACGGGGGGCAAAGTTATAAAGGAAAAACCAGGGTGACCAGAAAGTTTTGTCGTTTTTTTGGTTATGGTTTTTCGGATGTAATTGGAAAATTTGTGACCCGATTTTGTTCAAATTAATTATGTAGGTTCACTGCATAAATAGACGATAACGAATTAATTTTCAGTCAAATCGGTCCAAGGATAGTGGAGAAAGAAATAGTTGTAGCCTAAAATAAGCTTGTTCAGAAAGTTTTTCCAATGTATTTTAAAAAGTTATATACGGATTTGAATCAAATTTACGGAACGTGTTTATACTATTAGACGCCAGCCTACATATGAATTTGGGCCAATTTGAGAATGAAGAAACGAAGTTATGGAGAGATAAACCTTAAAATATTCAGTTAAGCAGAAAGTTCGTGGCGTTTTTTTTCTAATAGTTGGCTTTAGAATCGTATAACTTTAGTAGTTCTAATCCTATCCAGTTATATTATAGCGCGCTGAAAAGGTGACATCGTATAGAATACTTAGAAAAAAAAAATTGTGAAATTCTGGCAGAGAAAATTGGGGTAATTGGGTTTTGAAAATGAGCCAAAATTCTGAAAAAAATTCCCTATACTAATGCTCCATGTTTGGTACTACCGTCCGTCCGTTGGCAAAATAACTCAAAAACGCGTTGTCCAATTTTGATGAAATTTAGAATGCTGCTTGGTTATTGCTATAGTGGTTTTGGTATTGCATTTTAGCAAAATCGACTGAGGGGCAACGAAGTTATTAAGGAGAAACAGGGGCGACCATAAAGTTTTGTCGTTTCTTTTTATATGGTTTTTCGGGTTTAATTGGAAAATTGGTAAAGCAATTTCGTTTAAATTAATTATGTTGGTTGACTACATTAATAGACGATACCATTGTAAATTTCAGTGATATCGGTCTAAGGATAGTGGAGAAAGAAGTAGTCGTAGGAAGAAATAACCCTGTTCAGAAAGTTTTTTTGATGTATTTTCAGAACTAATGCACCGATTTGAATGAAATTTGCAAATTAGACTTATGCTACCAGGGTCTGAGTTACTTACAAATTAGAGAAAATTTTGACAAGGGCAAACAAAGTTATGAAGAAAAACCTTGATATATTGTTAGTTTTCACAATTTTTCTCTCCCATTTCTACCATAGGGCATCAAAAAATCGGCTATAGGCCGATTTTAAATTACTTTATGTTTATTTAGTTCAAATGGCAAAAAAAATTGGTTTTTCTAATGTCTTTAAAACACACAATAATGTAGTAAGTCTTTGAATTCTATTCTACAATATGACACAGTTAAGTGTTCTATTTTTGTATATTTCTAAAACAGAGTACAATCTAAAAGCATGCGTAAAATTACTCGAATGTAATTTTCTCGAGACTCAGCAAAAAAAGTACAATCGTTTCGTTTGCTTTACACTACGTGAAATTCTTTTCCTTCTTCCGCAAATAATTCAAAAATTTATATCTCTTTTTTTTTTTTTTACACAGCAGAAAATAAAACATTCTAATTATATTTGCATTTGTATATCAGAAAGTCCATTAATTTAGAAAGTTACAGTTTTCATTCAAACTCGAACAAGAAATGCAGAAATTAAGAAAGAAAAAACAGACACGAAGTCGTTGTAGTCTTTTTATAAGTTTAGATTGCGTGCCGAACTTATAAATAAATAATAATTTATGAAAAAAAATATATATATATATTTATTTTGACTTACTAATCGTCGTGGTACCGCCAGCTACGGCTGCTTTTGTACCAGCATAAAAATCATCAACTGCTACCGTACCACCAAATGGTAATTGCATATGAGTATGAGGATCAATACCACCTGGAATTATTAATTTACCGGAAGCATCAATTGTACGAACACCACCGGGAACAACAAAATCAGAACTTGGTCCAACATATCTGGAAGAAAAAAGTGTGATTCCATCATAATTAGAAATTCTAATCGATTTTATAAACGAAACTAATGAGACTCACTTAATTTTACCATCTTCAATGTAAATATCAGCTTGAAATGTTTTATCGTGATTAACGATTTGTCCACGTTTAATATAGAGGCGATTTTGGGCACTCTGAAAAAGGCAAAAAAACAATATTATTTTAAATTATAGATTTATAAAGGATCGCATTTATGTCTAGAAATTTATTTGTTTAGGATTTTATTATAACACAAAGAATTTCTTAAATATGAAAAATGTATTTACTCTCGTAGGATCAATTCTGAACGCAATCGAATCTTTATTTCTTAAGAAATTCAAAAAAAAAAAAAAAAAAAACTGAACCGCAAATAATATCAATCATTTCCATCTACAAGGATGAGTCCAAAGTAATCAGGACTTTTTGAATCTAGCGCCCCTAGTGGCGCCATCTATATGCCGACTGGTGCGTTAGAATCTGCTATCCTTTATCGACTTCCTGTGAGAATTTCATGACATTTCATCTATTGAAAGTGAAGTTATTGCGTTTTAAGCGCAGTATGTTTGTGTCATCGGTGCGAAAATGAGCTTCGACGACCAAAAATTGCTCAGAATTCAACATTCGAAGGACATCATTAAAGAGGTCAAAAAGGACAAAAACTTCCTTTATAACATTGTGACTGGTGACGAAACGTGGTGTTTTCAATATGATCCCGAAACGAAACGCCAGAGTGCTGAATGGAAGGCTCCGGACGAGCCGAAACCCAAAAAATTGCGCCTGGAGAAGTCAAAAGTGAAGACAATGCTGATTTGTTTTTATGATTCCAAGGGTATTGTCCACAAAGAATTTGTTCCACCCGGTCAAAACGTTAATGCGGTATTCTACCTAGGAGTTTTGAAGCGTTTGGTGCGCCGTATTCGACATGTTCGGCCCGAATATCGCGAAGATGGAAGTTGGCGTTTGTTGCACGATAATGCGCCGTCTCATCGATCGACGCTTGTGACCGATTATCTCACCAAAAATCACATTTTAACCATCAACCACTCCCCGTATTCACCGGATATGGCACCGTGCGACTTCTACCTTTTCGGCAAAATGCATTTGCCGATGAAAGGAAAGCGTTATGCAGACGTAGAGGCCATTCAAAAGGCTTGCACCGGCATACTGGTGGCCATACAGGCCAACGAGCTAAAACACTCGTTCGACATGCTTTTGGACCGTGCAAAAAGCTGTATTGAAGCAGAAGGAGACTATTTTGAATAAAATCAATTGATTTTACCGAAAAAACCATTTGTTCTGTTTTTTTTTTTAAAGTCCTGATTACTTTGGACTAAACCTTGTATTTCACAATTCTTTACATCTGGCCACCAAGTCATATTCAAGAAGGTTTCTAACATTTTTTTTCTCTGAAATCTTGGATTTTCTATTCACGCACGAACTAAAAAGAGTCGAATAAGATTTTCTTCATTTTTTTTTTTTTTTTTGGAAAATTCACGAAATAAAATCCACAAGAAGCCTAAAATTGGGCAAAAAAAAAAAAATGTAGTAATTTCGTTTTCTAATTTGAAACTCTTATCTTTAACATGTAATAAAACAAGCATAAAAATGTTTTTTTTTCTCCACAATTGTTAGGTTTTCAATACCAGCAGAATGCTTTCAGAGAAAGAATAATGCTCTAGGAGCAGAGGCATACTACACAATGGCTACGTTTACACCGAGACTTAAAAGGAGACCTAAGTGCTTAGGTCGACCTAAATATGACGGTGTAAACACGTCCAAAGTAACTTAAATTGCAGACCTAAATTGCACTTACCTTAAATTTAAATCGACCTAACAACTTTTTAACATCTGATTAGATGGTGCTGCAGTAGTTATTATTATTTAAATGCTCACATATGGCATTGTTTTAGACATAGGTCTAGTACGGTGTAAACACGTGTGACCAAATTTAACTTTTAGTTAGGTAACCTAAAAATTTGTTGGTGTAAATGTAGCCAATCATAGGCAAAAAAGGCATCAATTCTACAGAATTATCATTACTAGTCTGTGGATTTCTAGAAACAAATTTTGTTATATTGCAATGGCGTAGGTTATGTTCTATTTTCACTCGATTTTTAAAAACTGATGTGTAAAAAGGGATCTACCTAAGTCAAAAAGTAAATATAGCCGTTTTGTTATTAAAAGAAATATGCGCATATTTGTGGTTTGGCATGATATTCATGAAAACGTATGATTTATAATAGACCTGTCGTCCCTCTTCATAAATATTATTACTGTGACAAATTCCAGACAGGAAAACTTTGAGTAACTAAAACAAATAGTTCAAAATTCCGAGTAAGAAATTCCTTAGAAATATTTTCAATAGTAGAAAAAATTCGAGGCCCTAAATTTGTAAATTACCTAGAGCCCTATGCTATCAAACACTCCACTGTCCAGAATATAAACATATCTTCAAATATCAAAAGATTATTTTCTGGGTAAAATACATAAATTTGATTAGCCATTTAAGCATTTAACAAATTGTTATCAATACTATACCAACCATTTTCTTTTGTCGATCATTAAAGGCTATTGACACCACATTAGTGTCATTCTAATCGCTGATATTTGCCAAGATTTGTTTCAATTATTGACATGAAAAGCACACTATTGGTGAAAGTTACTCATGCAACTAACTAGTATGTTGCTACTAATTTGTTCTCGGTAAAGACTTGAAGAGACTTACGTGTCTTAGCCAAAGAACAAATTGTTTATTTAAATAATTCAGAATTGCTTTTAAAAAATGAGCAAGTGTACCGACTGGAGAATATTTACGCATACACCACTGACTATTGGACGATACCTAGAATTATAGAAGTTCTAATTGGAACCAAGAGATGGAAAGGGTAAAATTTTAGACACAATTAATATATCAAGAAATGTTTGTTCCTGTAATGGGAAACCAGAAAATACAAATCATAAATCGACCAGAAAATATTAAATATAAAGGAACCTCCTGTATAGAAAGCTTACAAGGAGTAGTCCAAAGTAATCAGGACTTTTTGAATCTAGCGCCCCTAGTGGCGCCATCTATATGTCTGGTGCGTTAGAATCTGCTATCCTTTATCGACTTCCTGTGAGAATTTCATGACATTTCATCTATTGAAAGTGAAGTTATTGCGTTTTAAGTGTCAGTATGTTTGTGTCATCGGTGCGAAAATGAGCTTCGAACGACCAAAAATTGCTCAGAATTCAAAATTCGAAGGACATCATTAAAGAGGTCAAAAAGGACAAAAACTTCCTTTATAACATTGTGACTGGTGACGAAACGTGGTGTTTTCAATATGATCCCGAAACGAAACGCCAGAGTGCTGAATGGAAGGCGCCGGACGAGCCGAAACCCAAAAAATCGCGCCTGGAGAAGTCAAAAGTGAAGACAATGCTGATTTGTTTTTATGATTCCAAGGGTATTGTCCACAAAGAATTTGTTCCACCCGGTCAAAACGTTAATGCGGTATTCTACCTAGGAGTTTTGAAGCGTTTGGTGCGCCGTATTCGACGTGTTCGGCCCGAATATCGCGAAGATGGAAGTTGGCGTTTGTTGCACGATAATGCGCCGTCTCATCGATCGACGCTTGTGACCGATTATCTCACCAAAAATCACATTTTAACCATCAACCACTCCCCGTATTCACCGGATATGGCACCGTGCGACTTCTACCTTTTCGGAAAAATGCATTTGCGGATGAAAGGAAAGCGTTATGCAGACGTAGAGGCCATTCAAAAGGCTTGCACCGGCATACTGGCGGCCATACAGGCCAACGAGCTAAAACACTCGTTCGACATGCTGTATTGAAGCAGAAGGAGACTATTTTGAATAAAATCAATTGATTTTGCCGAAAAAATCATTTGTTCTGTTTTTTTTTTTTAAAGTCCTGATTACTTTGGACTCCACCTTGTATATTTGTTTTAAACATTGTTGACTTTCCTTTGCTTGTAAATTAATAAAAAAAAAAAAAATTCTTGATAAAAACATATATAAAAGAATTGTTCTTTAAATTCAAATGAAAAACTGGAAAGCTGGAAAAAAAAATGAAAATTGTGGAATCATAAAAGATTTGTGAAACTTTTCAATTGAATTTAAATCAAAGTCGAAACATTTCGATCAAAAAGCATGAATAAAGATTTGTTCTATGCTCTTTCGATGATTTTTTCTCACCTGTAAATGAATGGGAACTTTTTTAACTGGTGTTGGACCTGCTGTTGCCATTGTTCTTTCTTTGTACGATATTTTTTCTTCTTTTAAATTGGATTTCTTGTTTCTGTACTATTTTTGATATCAAAATCTGTTCTCTGATATAACTTTTCTTTCGGTTGATTACAATCTTTTTTTTTTTTTTTTTTACAAATGACACTTTATTTTGTTGTCCGGTTTAATTGAGAGTTGTGAAGAGGTCTTTTCTTTGGCATGCAATAAAAATTATAAAAGTTCAATCAACCGCTCTTTACAAAAGTATGAAGTTGAAAATTGTTTTTCTTTTGATGTCACAGACACCACTTCCTATATCCAATTATGTTTTACCTGTAACAAAAAAAAAAAAAAGAAAAGAAAGAAAGAATTTTTAATTATTTAATTATTTATAGAAATATTAGATTTGAATAGATTTGTTTCTTTTAAAAATAGAAATATAAATGCTTTTTTTTTTATGGTATTAGGAAATGCGTTTAAGTACAACAACAAAAAATGTGGCGTTTATCTTAATATGGAAAACTTAGAATGGAATTATTGAGTTTTTGATATGGAAAAATTGTGATTAAAATTGCTGAAACAAATTGACAATTCTTCAGGTTCACAAGTGATATTCATATTTGATATTAGATAGTCGGATTAGGAAGGTGGCACTAAAAATTCAATCATTCATTGCAATTTGGAATCGCATGTATTTAATATTCTCAGAAAATTTCTAGACTTCTAAAAAAAAAAAGAAAAAAACAAAGAATAATTGATTTCAATATTGCAAAGTCAAATTTGTTAGTATTTCGAACGTCTCAGGGCCCTAAGATGGTCAAAGTTAGGTGTGAATTTCTTAGTCATGCAATCTTCTTAGATTAAGATTAAGTTTTAGGGTGTTCTTGTACCTATGACCTTTAAGATTTATTGTACCTCATGCTTTAGATACTTTAATATACATTCCTTTATAAGCCTTTTACAAATTCTTTATTGGAGGACTTCTATGGCTAATCCTTCACATTCATATCGTAAGTATTAAATCATTATCTCATGATATTTGCTAATTGGATCATTATTTGTTTATACATCGTTTTAAGATTCTTCAATTTGTTGGTAATCCGATTAAAAAATTATACTTAAAAACTCCAACTAGAATTAATTAACTAATTTATTGTGTTTTTTTTTTTTGGGAGCCATATTTTTTCATCAAATTTTCAAACAAGTTCATACTTTTTTTTTTAAATTCTGAATAAAAATAATATTAGTCAGAATTTCATAAATAATATCAAAAGTGCCGATTCAACTGAATAACACTAAAAACCAAGAAAATATTATTTTTAGAAAAACATTAATTTGTAAATTTCGCTTGTATTTTTCTGATTCGTACAAGTTTTTATGCGATTTTTATTTTAGCCGGCATTTTTTTTTTTTTTTAGTTAAAGAAAAACATTTTAAAAATTATCATGAAAAAGTTTTCTTTTTAGTTTTTTTTTTTATCAAGAAACAAATTTTTATCGATGAAATTATTTGATAAAAATTTCTAATAATTTCCTGTAGATCCGGCCCTTTCCTATGTTCGATTTTTTTTAAGACATTTGTCCAAACATAAATTTTAAGTTTCATAAAATCCATAATTTCAATTAAAATTTCCCACATAGAAAACGTAGGCGCTTTAATATGTTGTTTTTTAAAATAGAAAAGTCAACAACCTTTTAGTTGAGCATAAATTAGAAATTTTTGAATGGTAAAGAAAGTATAGGGTGCTACAAAACTAATTACATGAATAGTTCGTATGAGTCACAAATTATGTTTATTAGGGGGCACGTGTATTCCACTTGATAGGCCTCCAAGAAAATTGAAATGTTTGGAAATTTATAAAATATATATATACTAGGAAGTTATCCGTCCTAAGACGGACTCCTAAAAATTTCAGTTTACATATCACTATTTGAACTATTTGGTTTTCGAAAGAAAAAATCCCCATGAAAACTTCCACAACTTTGCTGAACATTGTAGTTGCGTCTGACCTCTATATAAAAAGTTCATAAATTTGTATTGCCTCCAGCGCCAAATCGGTGGGAGATGATACTTTGTCGTGTACGTCAGAATGTCCGGCATACAAATCTTAATTCTGCATCAGGTCAGAATCATGTCTGATGTATATTTCAGATTATAAATGAGGTTTTCGGAAATGAGCCCCCTTTTTGTAACCTCTCCGACTCCCAATCTCCACGGAAACAAAATTTCTCCACACTTCAAGTAATTCTCTAGTGTTTTTTTTTGCTCAACGAATTTTCTTTGTTGAACAACATAGGACGAACAGAAGGACTAGCCTTTTATATATATAATATTTATGATATCCTGGTTACGAGGCTGCCACTTGATCCTTGCTTTCAACGAATTTTATAATTTTCAAAGTAAAATTACATGAAATGAGGTTCTATGGATTGCCATGTGATCCCGTTAGTTAAAGTATCAAATTCGATAGCTCGCTTCGGCACTTTATACTTATTATTCTTTTTGTACAAGTCCATCAAATATTGAAGTTTAAGTTTCTTGCATAAACATTTTATGTTTTAGGTTAAAATTTTTAAGGTCAGAATTTTTTGAATTGTTCAAAAGAGAAAACATGAAATTCTACATTCTCAAACAACAGAAGAACAAGAAAATTTTTTAAACTGCCTTAAAAACTGGTGTAAGAAGCTGTATTTTCTCGAGAAACTAAAAAGGAATTCTTATTTAAAATGTTCACAACCCGTGTCTCGAGACGTAGTGCATGTTTGTGAATTGAACTGTATCTTCATGTTCAAATTATAACTATAAGATGTGATAGTAGAAACAAATAGTAAGTAAGTGGAAATTATCCTACCACCTACACAAATATTTTTTATACAAAAACTTGGACATTGATTATCCAATTTCAGAACTTTCGCCCCACCCAGTATATTTTTCTATGAATAATGAATTTTCATTAAAAATATCTTTTCAAATTTAATTTAAGTTCATAAAAGTTCATTTCATTTAAAAAAAATAAAAGCCGAACAATTAAAAAGACGAGGGTGTGAGAATTAGTGTAAAATGTTATCAGCTAATTAGTGTCAGCTTCAATTGCGCATAAGCATTAGAATTAATCGCTTTTCAAAAAAAAAAATAATAATAATAATAATAAATACTGCGACGTACAACACCCGGTTTTGTGGTTGTCGTTCTTCCCAACTGACCAAAATAATCCGGAAATAAATACCAATTAAAATTCAACACAATTCGTTTGGATTCTGGTCATTTTGGGGGGCTGGTGTTTCTTTGACAGTCAATTTAACTCGTTCTAAATTCATATTCGAGACAAGTTACCCGATGAGATAATAAAATTGAATAACAAAAAAAAAGGCAGGTAAATAGCATAAATTCGATATACCTAGTTTAAAAAAACCTGTTCTCTTGTGATACACATTTTGGTATTTCTGTCGGCATAATTATTACAAGACATCAATATATTGATTTATTATAAAAATATTTGTCCTTAATCCTGATTGGGAAGACTTTGAAGTGCTTAGAAAAGAAACAAGAAAAAAAAAAGATGGAATAAAGGTCACCACACCACGTTTGCTGCGGACCCTCAAGCTTAGCCTTTTAAAAAACCATTCTAAATACATAAATCTTCGTCGTGTTATATAAGATTTGTTGTGGGTTTTAGTTTGGATTAGTTGAGCAGCTGCAATCCGATTGCATAATTTCTGATAATCGCGTGTGGGAGTCTATTTTGGTGGAGTATAATCATTTATGGATGATTGACTATACCTAAGAGACCATCGTTTTCATGGATTTCGTTAATAATAAATTGTCCAAGAAAATCAGTTGTCGTTAGTGGAAAAAATATGATCCATTTTTGGAGATTTACGGGATTTTATTATCAAACCGAAAAAGAAAACATTAATTTTCTATGGAAAGATTGAAGGAATGAAGCGATTAAATTAAATTAATATCTCTTCCAAAGGAAGAGTAATTATATACATTCTTGTGAAAACCGTTAAATTTGGATAAAATCTATCTATATATAGATTTCTCGAGTATAATCCAGAGCTCAGACCACAACAACAACCCACAGAAAATAGCAGAAAAGTGTTATATAAGCTACAAGTTTAGTGCGTTATTGGATTTATGTCCTATCAAGGATTTTCTGTTAAACATTTATAAATCGTGTCCTGTACCTTTTCATATTCAAATTCATTGTTAGATGATAGAAATATTTAAATTATTGAATATCAAATTTCTTTGTTAACACATTTCACATAATTAGAAAGAAAACGTCGTAATAACAGGTATCGTTTTCAAATCGCGCAATTTAATATGTTTTTAGGTCTCCTCAAGTTAACTTTGAAGTTTTCAACTAGTTCATTAGGTAATTAGTTCAAAGACACAGGAAATGACAGGAAGACACTTTGACTTCAGTTGAATACCCGAGGAAGGAACTTTCATAATGGAAAAGGAAACTGGCCTAATCAAATTATTCTCAATATCTACCCTTTTAGCATTCTATTTATATAATTTCTGATCGATGATAAATTCTGAAGTATTTATAAATAAAATCTAATTAAATTGTTCTCTTTTTTTTCCAACAAAATCTAATTTTTAGGTCAAAATAAAATTGATTTTATTTAAGTTTTCATTTTTAAATTACATCATCATCAAAACTTGGGTCAAGTACTTTCGATTAATCAAAAAATAAGTTTTTTTTTTTTTAGATTTTAATCATTATTTTATTAAATACACAAAAAAAAAGTACACAGAGAAAAATATTTCTATGAAAAAGTTAGTTTTTATGCTTTTCGAGGTTGTGTTATGCAAATGGCGTTGTTAGTTAACCGAGAAAAGTCTTCCTATTGTAGGTGAAAGCATACAGAGCAGTTCGATATTAATATATGTAGATGCTTAACCCGTCTCGTGATTAAAGTTCACTCTATATAAAAAAAAACACTACATTCGCCCCTCGTATAAATATTTCACATACAAAATATGTTTTTTACTTTCCCGATAAACGGGAAAGTACTATAATCGTGCGAAAACCTAACTTCAGTTCTAGAAAGACTAGAAAGATGAAAATAAGTGCAAAATCCGTTTCATCGAAAATAATTAGGCCCATAGGCCCATGTTCGTCCGTCCGCTTTTTTAAATTGTTAATAAAATCTAAATGGAAGGTCCGATTTCCATGAAACTCATCATTTTGGTGTTGCGTCAAACGACCAAATTTTGTGTCTACGATGCAGACTAAACTGCTGGGCCGATTTCGACAAACAATTTATGTAGTTCATGTATTGGACCCTAACTTAAAACTGATAAGTTTTTGGTCCATATTCGAATATGGCAACACTGTCTACGTTTTATCCAAATATAGTCTATTTTTTTCAACTGAATTGTCTAGGAAAGTTGTGGGGCTTTCAAATCGAAAAGCTGTTTATTCAAAATAGTTTTAAATTGTCTTTAAACTATGAGAGGATTTTTCTTTTCCAGGTGATGAGCACGGGTGGGTAGCACGTAAATTGTTTTATTCTTTGTGTTGCGAATTTTTGGAAAATATGCGCTGCCATATTTCCGAAAACTCGAAATATGTTGTTTCAATTATATTAAAAGCCAAACTAACGTTGAATGCCAAATCTTAAATTAAAACGATTTACGGTTTGATCGAATCAAAAATCCGAAACAACTTATGTGTCGACACGCCAGAGTATTTGTGTCAATTTCTTAACAAATAAATATAATTCCTTGTTGATCTTCTGGAGTGGAATCGTGTATTTCGATTGAGACTAAATCGTATCGAAAAAGCATTGCAATTCTTATGCTTTTTCGATACGATTTGGGTCAAATCGAGTTACATGATTCCGCTCCTGATCAGATTTAAAATACATAGAATGATTTTTCTGCGTGTACAAAAATTCGATTTATTGATCTGTTTTTTAACACTTTGACTTTATTTATAGAAATAGTTTTTGATATAGAAATATATTTTTGTCTCAAAAAAAGTTTCGATTTGTAATCCAAAATAGAAGAATAGAAATCGATTTGATCGTAATTAAAATTCCATTATTTTAGAAAATAAAAGAAAACCTTGAAATTTTAATTGGTTTTTCGTTTAAGAAAATTAGTTTCAACTTAAGTGGAATTTAAATATGTAATATTTTCTTTGGTTTTCATGCATTAAATAAAAAATAAAGTAAAATTAAACCACAAAAATAAAAATACACAAACATGTGACAAAATTAATTATATTACATCAAAAACGAAGCAATCAAATTGCTTCGATTACAAAATAAAGAATAAGATTTTCTTTACGATTGAATAAACATGATTTTCCATCGAATTTATTGATTTATTAAACAAAAACAATTCGATTAAAATTGAAAATTGTATTAATTCTTATTTAATCAACTCGCTTGTTAACAAATGCAATAATATCTTGTTATCAACGTGCTTAATGATTAAAAAAAAAATATTAATCAAAAATAAACATTTTGAAAATGTTCATATCACTTCGAAGAATTCTGCACTTATCCAAAATCACTGCAAAAATGCACGTAAAGCTTAGTACGAACCGTCAACGTCTAAACACACGACTTTTTTTCCTGTTAGCAAAACTGTTCTGTTTGCAAATGTCCTGTCTAGACCGCATATGTTAGACCAGTGTTTCCCAACGTGGGACCCACGCCCCACACGGGGGGGCAATTCGAAAATGGACATGACACGAGTATAACTCTTTCGCTCCGGGCCATTTAAATGCAATGCTAGATTTCGGTGCCAAATTTAGTTTCTTAAGTGAACAATTCAATTTTTTAATATTAAAAATTATGTATTTTACATAGGGGGGGGGGAGGGCATAAGAATTTTAGAAAGGCTAAGATGGGGCATGGCACAAAAAAGGTTGGGAAACACTGTGTTAGACAGAAATTTCTGTTCTAACAGTTCTGCTGAGAAAAAAGTCCTAACAACAGAAATGTCTAACATAATTTACAATTCAAAATGGTGGAATTCAAAAGAACGCCAATCGATCTTATCGTGTTTTAATAAAGATGGATCTAATCCAATACTTTTCATTCAATTTTCTTTATTTCTTTATTTTTGGAGCTTGAGCAGGAATAGTGGGAAGATCTCTTAGTATAATAATTCGGGATGAATTAGGACATCCTGGACTATTAAACCTCTTACGGCACATTTTAACATAAATCAATTGCTTGTTTTTGTTTCTCGCTCAAAGTAATCTTTTCAAATTAAATGCTAGAACATAATACCTATGTTTTATTGGGAATTTTATTGGGCGCTATTTCACTTTCTAAAAGAAAAACGGTTTTTTTTCAAATCAATGTTCTTTTAACATTTAATTGCGGATGTTGGTACTACCACATGTAATCATTATTGTATGCTTTTTGGTACTACCAAAAAGTATACAATAATAAGTGTTTTCAATTTGGGCACGTCTGGAAGCGTCACCTTATTAATAGGATTTGTTAAAATGACTCTGTGTGATATAAAATTTCATGTATTTACAAATACTATTAAAAACAAGGCGCGCTTTGCAGCGCTGCAAACATCTCATCAATTTATATAGAAATGATTACATGTGGTACTTAAAATACATTTAAAAAATCAATCAAATTTGATTTTTATTTGACCTAACTTTTAGACTTCTAGCAAGCCGACTACTGTATGGGCGCTACATTAAGTAAGTTCTAATTTCCTGTTTTGCAAAATGATTCTTCACGTCCATAATTTCTATCTTATTTTGTTAAGAATATCTAAAACTGTACAAATGAGCCTATTATACACCTAAAACGCAGTTATTATAAAACACATATTGTAAACATTCATTTACTGAAAAAAAGTTGCTTTTCATAAATGGAAACTAGAAACCCGGTTCAAGCATAAATGCTTAATTCCGCCTTTTTGTTTGTGTCGTGTCTTCTTTAGTGGTCAACTGACGCATTAAACCATAGGAAATTCTAGTTTTTGCTTTAAAAATATAAAATTATAATTTATCATAAAAAATTGTTTATTTCATTTGTAATAATTATGAATTTCTAAAATAATACCACTGCGATATCGAATATCAAATTATGAATCTGAACAACATAACAAGTATAAGAAGCGTTTTGTTTCTATCTTATTTCAGTTCTGATCAAAGAAAAGTGGTTTCCAGTAAATCATATCAAATCAAGATATCAAATATTATTTTAGTTTTAAATAATGACAACTGATTGGACAACCTGACAAAGAAGATCAGATTCTAGACGACAATGGTTCTGAATGGTTCTAAAATGTACTTATAGTATTGGTTTTTCTCTTAACAAGTTCGCGGACAGTAAAAACCTCATCTCATTTGCCATCACAGTGAAAAATGAATGCTATAGCATTCACGTTCGCGAACGTGTTAAGCCTTCCGCCGTTCCGTAGCCGTTTCGTGAACATAACTAAGGTTTTAACTAAATGGTTTCCAGCTAGACGGATTCGGTCGTCAAATAGAAAATTTTATAGAAATTATTATTATTTCTTCTCTGTATTTATAAAAGTCAAAAGGATAGATAGAAAAACGTCTATAATTCGGTCAATTCGTGGCAGATCCTAATTGGAATGGATATTCTGGATAGACTAACTTAAAGATTGAGTATTATATGTCGTTATTCGGTAGGAGGTTTCAAGAGTAGTGGGAAAAAAGAAAAACGTCGCTAATTCGATTATAAATTGATGGAACTTAATGGAATTTCGAATTATATGTATCTTGAAGATATCAACTTAAAAGATAACAAATCCCTCTGCCCTCTGGTAGGGGTAAAAATTAGAAAAGCCTTCCTAATTCGGTCAATACCAGACGGGTTTTTATAAAACTTAACATGTACATTCTGGATGGACTAACTTAAGAAATGAAATACTCCCTTTTTTGGTACGTTGGTCATAGAAGTTTTAAAAACAGAAAAACTTTCCTTCGGTCAATAATATCGAGTGTATTTTCATAAATCTATATCTAGAAGCATTAGGTACTCAGGTCAATAAATGTATACATTTCTGGTACTAACCTTTTACAACCCTACTTCACTAATCACACTTAAATCACGAGTAATCCCGGGCACAAGCAACTAGTGTAATTATATAAATCGGATTGATATAAGTTTAGTAATTTCTAGCCTTTATAAACATATTAAAATATATTTTTAATATCTTCGTTGTGTGGGATTAGGGTTTCTTCTTGAAATGTTGTAGCCATAAGGCTGGAAAAGTTGCCAAAAAAAAAAATAAATACTTCGTTTCCAAAAATAGTTCTTCACGTCAATCTTAGCTCATAGCACAGAAAAACAACATAATTTTAAAAAAATTATATAGTATAAGTTACCCCACGACTCCATTGGACTTATATCAAGACTTTTTTTCAGTCCGACTGAAAATATGTCCAATTTTTTGAGTCTCCACATGACTTTTTTTCAGTCCGACTGAAAATAAGTCTTGCAAAAAGTCTAATGGAGTTGCCTGGTCAATGGCAAGAAAATCACAAATAATTTTATTGATTATTTTTATCAAAAAAAGAAATGCTTATTAATCTCAAAAACCATTGAACTTGTTTTATTTTCAAGTTTTTATCATTTTAAAATTAATTTCTTAAAAAGATAATGTTTTATTATTTAAGAATGATAAATTCAGTTCTGTTTTAATCGACCGCAAATTTTTTACTACTTTTAAAATAAATAATTTATTAAAAGGGAAGAAAATCGACATTGTTCGTAAATGAGTTTATTCCCTTCTTGTCCTTTTTCTTCCACAAAAATACAATATTGTTCATATTACTTGGTTTTTTATCTATTTATATGACTTTTCCTCCCAAAGCAAGCACCATCATACTATTAAAACTAAAGGCATTTTTCTTAGAAAGACTTCAAAGTGAATCTACGCTGCACATGTCAATAAAAAGATTATTGTGTGTGATACATCTTCGTTTTTAATGCCTGGGACGTGCAGGAATCAGGAAATTTAATCTTCTTAATATGATTTAGAACTTTATCCCCCTTTTTTTCTTTTTCTTCTTCGTTCTTTAAAAATAGAGTGTGGTGGCTCTGTGTTCCTTTCTATCGAAATTCTTGAATGGGTCTTTTAATCTCGATAAATGCTTAAAAATATGTAAGAATAATAAAAAAAAAAAACACTTTCATTTTTTTGTTTTAAAATATTCATAAGGAATTTTCATTAAGGAATATTTTAAATAGTAAAGTTTTCTGGATATTCTTGTTTTTAAATGGGCTGGGAATGATCATCATCATCAATGATAATGAAAGTTGGTGCTCTGCTAGACAACAAGTCGTATCTTTCGTTTCAATCATGATCTACTACAGTCCTTCAGTTAGAGATTCCTATTATTGATGTGTTCGTGTCCATTTTGTCTACACATCGAAGTTATTCTACTAGATTTTTTAGTTGATTAGAAAACTTTAAACTTTTAAAAATTTTCATCTCTAGACGATGAAAAATGTTGAGAAGGAAAAAGGTGTGTAACTCGATTGACAAATGGTTTTTTTCGATACGATTTAGTCTCAATCGAATTAGACGATTCCATTTCAATTAAACGCCAGGCTGTAAATGATACAACACTGCATTTTATTATTTCCAATGCAAGAATCAGTCTTTGGTATTCTGGAATTTCGTCTAATCCAAGAAAAGCTGGCGTTTAAAAGGAAAACCCTTTCAATCAAGGATTGAAGGCGTGTCTCCAGACAGTAGTAACCGGCTTTTTTTTACTATAAAACTGATTTAGTTTTCAAGGTGCCCAGTCCACTTTTAAATCAAGCAATTTCCTTCCAGACGTATGACTAATAAACTTTCTCTTTTTGGTTTTTTAAACAATCGATTTAATAAGCCGACAAATTTGGAAAGGGTTTTTGGTGGTGTTTTTAGGGTGGAGATTTTGTTAGGATTTCTGTCTCTAAGCGCACGTTTTTCTACGTTTATTTCCGGTTTTTTTTTTTTAATGCACTTGAATCGATTTTTTATTTTCGCACTTTTTTACCGTGTCTTTTTGGAAAAACTTACCACGATAAGTTGGGGTTGATAGTAAAAATATGATAATTTTCTTTAAATTAATTAGATATGAAAAAAAAAAGTAACAAAACTGCCTACGTTAAATGAAAAGATGTTAATTTCACCTGATTTTTTTATATAATAAAAGAAAGTTCACTAAACCGTGAAAAAGCGGTCGGTTTTGGTAGAAAAAAATATATACTATATATTTTTTTAGTTTAGACTGCGGATCAAGTAAAGATAATTTTCTTGTGGCGCATGTGTGTATATGTGTGTGTGTGAAAAACCGTGAAAAAAATCATGACAAAAATAAAGAAAAAGAATAAAATTTATATGAAAATGAAAATATAAATACAAAAAAAGAATATACAGGTGAATTACTTACTTGTGAAAAAGAAAAACCGGGTTCGTAATGCACTACTGAAAAACGTTGTTTTGTGCTAATCTTGTCTTCCGCGCACCTCGAATCACCTTTACCCGCCCTTGTAATGTTTTTTTTTTTCTTCTTTTTTTTAGACCAGTTTTTTTTTTCTTAATAGTTAATGCCAAGACGCGATTTTCTTTTTAATACTTGTTGAATTTTGTTGTATTTTTTCAAATGAAAATTTTTATGTTAAAAATAGAAAATGTTTTTCTATATTATTTTTGGAAAACACACATAAAATCTGCAGTTTTTTTTTTTTTTTCTTCTATATTTCTCGGAAAATTATTCTCCCCAACAACAACAACAAAAATGAAGAAAAACAAAAATCAATAGTTTATACTTTTTTAGGGGGTGGGGTGGTGTTTTTTTCTTTTCACTGTGTTTGGCCCCCTTTTTTTTGCTTTTGCTGTATAAAATTTCTTTTCACCCTTTTTTTTTTTCAATTAAATTAAATAAATTTTCTTTTTTCGCTCCACTTTTGAAATCAACCCCGTAATTTTTCACGATTACCAAAAAAAAAAAAAAAATAAAAATATTTGCGACAATAAAATCCGGATGTTCAAACAACAACAAAAACGGATTGTAATAAATTTGTTCTATTATTTTTTTTTTTTTTTTTTTTGAAAAAATTAAATTAATTTAAATTTATTCAAACTGATTTTTATTATTTTGATAAATTAATAGTGCTTGGTGGTACTTTTTTTTTTTGAATTTTATTTTCACTTGTTTTAAAATACAATTTTAATAAAATAAAAAATTAAAAAACCGTCAAATTAGCCAAAGCGAATTGATATCAACCAGCCCAAAAGAGAGTTGCAGAAGAACTGAACAAGAAAATGAGTGGAATTACTCATTTTTTTTTTCTTTTTTTTTGGTTGAAAATTTTCGCTGAGTTTTTTTTTTCTCTTGTGGTCGTTAATTTTGTTGTTGTAATTAATTTATTTAGGTTTTTTCTTTTTTTTAAATTTATTTTCAATTCAAATAATAATAATAATAATTTATGTTAACTAATATTTTTAATTATTAAAATTTATACAAATTTAAATTAAGGTAAAGTATCAAGTTGTCCAGGTATCAGTTATTTCTGAGTTGCCAGAGTTGTCAAACGACACTTGATTAAGTTAATTATATAGAACTATTACGTATTTTATATTAAGACTTTATTTATTGTAAATATCAATTCAAACTGGATAGCCATTGAATGGGCCAAAAAGTCAATCAAAGGCGAATTTTTCCAAAAAATTAACACAAAATTAACTATGGCAGGTACTACCCAGAGGGAATATTTCTTTTGTCACTCCATTTGTAACACATCGAAATAATCTTCGTAGAAAGGTTTTAATGGTATGGTTGTGTCAGGAATCAAAAGTTTTATCGATTTATGCATGTCCATCCGTTCGTCCGTATACAAGATAACTCAAAAACGCGTTATCCGATTTTGATGAAATTTACAATGTGAGTTGCATATTCCTTAAACTTGGTTTGGCATTGCATTTCAGCAAACTCGATCCAGGGAGAGCAAAGTTATAAAGGAAAAACCAGGGTGACCAGAAAGTTTTCGTCGGTATTTTGTTTATTATTTTTCGCATTTATTTAAAAATTTGTAAATGAATTTTGTTAAAATTAATTAATTAGGTTAACTAGATAAATAGACGATACCATGTTAAATTTCAGTCAAATCGATCTGAGGACAGTGGAGAAAGAAATAATCCTAGGAGAAAATTACCCTTTTTATAAATTTTTTTTTGATGTACTTTAAAAACTAATACTCCGATTTGAAAAAAAATTTGCAGATTAGACCTATGCTATCAGGGTCTAGGTTACCTGCAAATAAGAGGAAATTTTGAAAAGAGGAAATAAAGTTATGAAGAAAAAACCTTGAAATAATAAGTCTGTTTTATTTGCCACTTGCTCTGGGGTAGAGCAAATTTTTACATTGAAAACAAAAACAACAAAAGTGCAAATCCTACACTACTTTCAGACCAGGGGTAGCTCGCACACCGAAATTAGTTCAGTTTTCTACCATAAAAAGTGTATTAGCTAAAAATTTCCCATTTAATTACAATATAGTTGCTAAGCAACGCTACAAACATTTGAATTAAAGGTTTTTTCTACTCCTGCTCGTTTTATTTGCCACTTACCCTGCTCCGGTGTAGGGTATGGCAAATAAAATAGACCTATAGATAGTTTTGACAGTTTTTCTGTCCCATTTGTACAATAGGGCATCAAAATATCGGATACAGGCCGATTTTAAGTTACTATATGTTTGTCTTTTAGGCTCATTATTAAGTATTAAGTCCATAATTTGTCTTCATCGATTGGATAGTTAAAAATTTGTACAGCTCCTTTTGTCGTTTGTCATTTTTCAGAAATCCAGTGCTACATTCTCCTGGTGAATATACTACAATTGTGAATATATTTGTTACTATATTTTAAGTGGCCAACTATACGCAACAAATTTTGTTGGCCTAATGATAAGTTCGTAAATGAAATTATTTGTGATTTAAAGGGCGACACGAAAAAAAGAAGTTTTAGACGACAAATTGCGCGGCCAATAACTGCTGCTTTACCCTAAATCTTGAAAATCAGACAATTTGGCAATGACGGTTCGTTTTTCGCAAAGTTCTTAGACAGAAATTTAAAACTGTTATAAAATCGCTAAATTTGAGTAAAAACGCTCAATTTTTTTTTATTGAATTTATTAATATTTATAAGTTTCAAACTGCTTAATTTGTTAATTTAAATCCATTTAAAGCAATTTGTATTTTAGAAATCATATAAAAGAAGGAAACCGAATCACTTCCGTTTTTTCTTAGAATAAATATCAACCGGAACTGGAGTGTTGTAGTATTTTTGTGAGATTTTATTTATAAAGAATAATCCGACTATTGAAAATAGAATACTGAAAATATATAAAACTAATTAGAACCAGAAAAATGTGCTATGAATTAAAATATATTCTTACCTTGTCGTAATACAGACACGATGAACAGAACCGCAAAGTAAAATTGTCGGCAATAAACAGATAATAACTTCCGGGAAGAGTTTCACCTGAAATCCACTGCCAAGTGCAATTGTTTCTAAATTCGCCAGAGCAGTTAATAAGAAAATGAAAAACCATGATCCCAAATAGCCGCACAAAATTGTGTTCATTTCAGAGGCACGAAACCAGGCCCGATACATTTCAATTGTTGAAAATATTAGAACTGATAAAACTGAAGAAATTATCAATGACGTTCGAGTTGAGACCGCTAAAAAAAAAAAAAAAAAAAAAATTTAAGAAAATTTCCTAATTTTGAAAAGAAATGTCAAATTGCCGGTGAAATGTATTTCCTTAAGTAATTTCTAATACATGAACTATTTTTAAACATATAGTATACGGCAAATTGTAAAATATATTTATTAAAAATAAAATTAATTATAATTTTTACCCATTTTTTGATTTATTTAAATTTCTAGCAATTCAAGTAGCACAATAAAAACATCCAACTAGAATAAAAATTGTTTGTCAACGTCATTTCATAAAAATTCCAATGCAGCCAAAAGTAGGATAAGAAAATTTTCCTACAAACTAGATGGCACTAAAGTAAGTAAGAATGTTTTGGAAAAATTTTTTTTGGTATTTAAATAAATATTAGAATAAATGCTTTTCAGAGTTCATTTTTTTTTTCAAAATCTATATTTATTGTTGCCATAATTTATATTTTAATAACAATCTTAAGAAATAAATATATTTAGTTAAAAATATGAATGAAAGAATTGCAATAGTTTTCAGCTACTGAAAATTTTTCATTAACCATCATTTAGATAAGCTTCGAACCTCTGAGAAATATGCTGAATAGAGCTTGTTTATTGATATCGTAAATTCGTTGATTCGTCACCGGAAGTGATAATCCTCGAAAATTGAACAATATTAATTTAATTTCAACGAAATGTCATATTAATATTAATTTATAACGTTTTGTGTTTATTTTTTTTGGTTCTCGAATTATAATAAAATATCTGAGTAAGTATTTAACCTTAGTATTATTATTTCTACTTTTTTTTTTGTTTTTAAAGAATTCCATTTATCGCTTTCTTTTTTTTCTAAAAAAAACTTGAACAAACAAACTATCGAAGAAAAGTTTTTTTCTTTATTAGTTTAAAAAGTGTTATGTTTTCTAATAACTACCCTCATAAAAACTTGAACAAACAAACTATCATATAAAAGCCGTTTTATTCTTTACTTAAATTAGTTTAAAAAGTGTCGTGTTTTCTACAAGTTCGCTTGTCCGGACTTCCAGTACTATAACACTTCTAGAGTTTATCATCTTCAGGAAACACTATTTAATGGTTGTTTCGTCAAGAATTCCTTTTCCTGTGCGGTTTCAAACTACACATTAAAAATATCTGGTAAGGCAAACCACCTAACTTTCTTAAACAATATTGAATCTAACTTTGTACGAAATTCGAGTAAATCTGTGTTAGTCAATTTATCGTGCAAAAAACAAAAAAAGAAGTTACCACACAAGTATAAAATGACCTACTTTCAGTTTGGTATTCCTTGAAAAGTCCACTCAGTTCTTTCATTTAAGATTGAGGATGTGTGGAGCAAAATTTGGTTAATATTGTTAAAGTAGTTCTCAAGTTATCATCTCGCGAAAAATAACACATTTCCGATCCAAATATGCATTATCAGTTATTTCCCTTGTTACAGACTTTCTTTGTATCAGACTTAAATAAAATTGAATAAACATATCTGAAGTTATCGAGCTTTCACACAAGCCTAGAATGACCCATTTTCGGTGAAAATCTAGTCAGTTCTTACTTTTAGTCCGCAATATATGTATACCAAGTTTTGTTGAAATTGTTTTTGTTTTTATCGAGTTATCTTCCTCGCCAAAGTTAATTTGGGTATTTTTGTCAAAAAGAATAGGTTTGGGTTACGTATTTTCGGCCAGAATTTAATCAGTTCAAGCAGCAACAGCAACAACAGTTTATATCGTTCTTAAAGTCGCTACACATGACCAAACTTTTCACAAGGTACGAAGCTGTTTTCAAAGCTTCTAAAATTATACACATTTTGGAGAGAGATCACCAAAAGAAAAAGTTTGGTCAAATTTTGAAGGAAAAATAAGTTTGAGAATCGATGAGACAACCAAACGCTAATTAGTTAATCCCGCATCTAGCGCATGCATTGTTACTATTAATACGTTAGTCAGTATCAAGAGGCACTTCAGATAAAAAGGCGCTTTAGAAGTGCACATATAAAATCTTTTGGAAAAAAACCAAACTTTCTTATATATAATTTTGTTTGCAAATGAATATATAAAAGAATGCGCTAAGTTTAATATGGCTGGAATTTCTCACATTTTTAATCCAAAATAAACAAATTCTGGTTAAGCATTGGCTTAGCTTAGCTGTTATTTATATAATCGTTGTTTATCCTGGTCAGAAAATCCGTTACCTTCGCTACCTTCTTATTTTCTTGGTAATAATAAGAATACCGTATGGATTTATGTTTTTATCTGCTAAGAAACTCTAAGGTAGTTTCGCATCCAGTTGCCACTTTAGTACTGTATTTTGAGTGTTAATCGACAAGGACTAACAGGTTTAACGAGCCTTCCGGAAACAATGATAATACTTACAAACTAAATATTGGAATTTTCTTTCATTACTTTGAGAGTTTGTTTATTCTGTACGACATTAATTAAGAATTAATTCCAATTTTCTGATTTTTAGAAGACATATTTTCAAAAACAGATTTTTAATTTTCTTTTACGATAAAAGTGCTTTCAATACTAAAAACAAAAACAAAGATATTAATAAAGAGAAGATGTGGAAATTTCAAAAAAGCTTCTATATAACATAACTAACTTTCATTAGGCCTTATGAAAAGAGCTTTGAGTTCCTAAAAGTTCCTTCTATAAGATCTAATGTAGTTTACTCATGTTAAAAGAAAGCTTTTTACAATTTTACATATCATTACTTATTTATATCTTTGGCAAATATATTAATAAAGTATTATTGAACATATATAAGTTATCTTAGATCTTAGATCTTAGATGGTAAGAGCTTTCACCTTCACCTTCATATTTCTACGCATTTATATCTTTGCTACAATTATGTATAAGAAAGTGAAATATAATTTTCAATTAGAAATGATTTTCCAATAGATTAAGATAAATGTTAAACAATAACAATTTTTATTTTTTAATTTAAATTAAAAGACAAACGATTATCATCACGAAAACTTTTAAGTAATAATCTTATCAAAAACATCATTTTTAAATTACCAAAAAGATAACGTTCAAAACGTGGATATAAATAACGTCGAACGAAATATGTTTTTGTCAAAAAGCCAGAAAATGCACGGAAGCATAGTTCTTATTGTTAGTAGTTTGGTAATATTTGGGGTTAATTCCCAATTGAATCCGAATCAATGGGACAATCGGAACACTATAGTGCATTTGTTTGAATGGGAATGGAAAGATATTGCAGATGAATGTGAAAGATTTTTAGCACCGAATGGATATGCAGGAGTTCAAGTAAATTATATATTATTAAATAGTCTATAGTTTGTCAATTTCATAGATTTATTTCATTTAAAGGTATCACCAGTTAATGAAAATGTGATTGTAAACAATCGACCATGGTGGGAACGTTATCAACCAATGTCATATTTATTAACAACAAGATCTGGTGATGAACAAGCATTCGCTAATATGTGTAAAAGATGTAATAAAGTTGGTGTTCGAATTTATGTGGACGTCGTTGTAAATCATATGGCAGCACAACAAAACAATGCTATTGGAACTGCTGGTTCAACTGCTAATCCAGATCAATTTGATTTCCCTGCTGTACCATATTCACATTTTGATTTTCATCCACCATGCACAATTTATGATTATTCAGATGTTTATCAAGTCCGGAATTGTCAATTAGTTGGACTTAAAGATTTAAATCAAACTGTTCCATGGGTACGCGATAGAATTGTTGAATTTCTTGATCATTTAGTTGATTTGGGTGTAGCCGGATTCCGTGTAGATGCAGCTAAACATATGTGGCCAGCAGATTTAAAAGTAAAATATATACAATTTTATAATATATAATATAATATATATAATTTTTTTTTTGATTCACCAAATAGATCATCTATGAAAGAGTTAAAAATCTAAATACCGAACATGGTTTTGCACCAAATTCAAAAGCATTTATTTTCCAAGAAGTCATCGATTTGGGTGGAGAAGCTATTTCGAAATATGAATACAATTCTATGGGTGCTGTTACCGAATTCAGATTTTCAGCTGAGATTGGACGGGCTTTTAATGGTAACAATAATTTAAAATGGCTTAAAAATTGGGGACCAGCTTGGGGTTTCTTACCATCTGAATCGGCTTTGGTTTTCGTTGATAATCATGATAATCAACGTGGGAGTGGTGGTGGTGGAAGTAATATATTAACTTATAAACAATCTAAACAATATAAAATGGCGACAGCATTTACATTGGCCTATCCATATGGTATCACAAGAATTATGAGTTCTTTTGATTTCTCAACAACTGATCAAGGACCACCAATGGATGCAAAACAAAATATTCTATCACCTACTATTAATCCAGATAATACTTGTGGTAATGGTTGGGTATGTGAACATCGATGGCGTCAAATTTATAATATGGTTGGTTTTAAGAATGTTGTGAAAAACACAAACATGAATGATTGGTGGGACAATGGTAACAATCAAATAGCCTTTTGTCGTGGTGGTAGCGGTTTTATTGCATTCAATGGAGAATCTTCAGATTTCAATCAAAACTTACAAACATGTTTATCACAGGGAACTTATTGTGATATCATTTCTGGTTCGAAAACTGCTTCAGGATGTTCCGGTAATACTGTAACTGTTGGTGCAGATGGTAAAGCTCAAATTTTCATTTCTGGTAACGGTGAGGATGGTGTACTAGCTATTCATAAAGAGTCAAAATTATAAAATGAAAATTTTGTGTGAATATAAAAGAAATATATAAAAACTTTTGTATTTTATTTAATGCCACTTGTATTATAATAGCCCTGGGAACTGTGGCTATCCTCTCATCAGCTATATTCCGTTATTCTGTTACCAATCGATTACCAATTGTATACTATTGAAACGTTTTACCTTCCTACAGTTGAGACACTTTTCAGAATAGGATCTCTTTGCCTTATGTGTTTGGTAGGATATGGAAAGAAGCATCTATTATGAGCTTCAAAAATCTGATGAAACTATTGTGGGAGAACCCTCTTCAGATCCATGAATCAAATTAAGCAACGAAGTGAAATGTTAGAGGCCATTATATGCGAATAAACTCAGTGTACGTTCGTCCCTATGCTGAACTATATCGAACTCGGGCTAGGAAATTCTAACGCATACAGTTTATTCTCTAGATATCGCTTCTTCAGATTATCATTTCTTCTGTTCAATGCAGAGTCAATGGGCAGGAGAGCGGTTACTTAAAGTTAAAGATGTCCAAGAATTATTCAATGAATAACTTGTCTCAAAACCGCCAGTCTCGGTCGCGATTGATTTCGCAAGAATTTTCTTACACATCTAATAAAATACCATCTCTATTAAAATATAGAAATTAAATAATATACAATTTTGAACAATCCACAAATAACAACAATTTATGTTTTACAATTCGAAATTTATAATAAATATTGTGAGAACCTGTTCGAATGAGATTCCGTCCACCTTCATATCGTAAATTTTTGATGCGGGGGCCTCCTAATACTATAGTAAACAATTGTATTTTGTGTACTTTCTCAAATGATTGGATATGAATTCTGATAATGTTATGATCATGTGCTATATGAATATATACAATAATAACGGCGGCAAAATGTATGATGATGATAATGGTGATATCAATAGCTTCTCAACTTTTAAATCGACATCATTTTCTCTGGTATTGTTTTTTTTTCTTGAATTATGAATCTAGAAAAAATCAACTATAAATAATGATAATTGATTTATAAATGATAGTTTGTGGAGGACATGAGTTATTGGTAGAAATTGCTTATAATAAATACTGCTCTCCGACTCTCGATTCGACTGGACGACGACTATTGTTTTGTTTGTGAAGGAAAACAATTGAGTAGATTTTTCGTGGAACAACATTGATTAAACGAATCTTTTTATTATAGGAACTGTCTTATTTAAACATTAACTACATTGTTCTTTAATTTACTAAAGGCGCATACATTTTTTTTTTTTTAAATTGAGAGGCGGTAAATTTGAAAATAATACGAAAAAAAACCACTTGAAAGTGTTTTTTTCAATGAAATTATTTTGTTTTGTATGTAATTTGTAAAACAATTATCTTCCTTATAGTCTTTTAAAACACCTCCAACAAATAGACAAAGGATACCCTCGAGCTTAAAGGAGACAAGTAACACATTGAAGAATTTATTGTAATTTATTGGGAATACATTTTTTTGTGTACACTTTATTATACTTACGTGTAAAGTATTGTAATGTTAAAAATATTGGTCAATCTAAATTTTACTTTTCTGAGAATAATAAATCAGGACATGTCAGTCGATTTTGATCAAATTTGTTATATAACTTTGGTACAATGTCTTAAAGTAGAGGTAGTACATATGATTGCAATGCCCAGCAAAACTTTGTCATGATAAATATTCTACCGAAGGTCTCATAGTTATATCTCTTATCTTTTTGTATGGCAAATATTTTGCTGCAGATTGGATAGTTCTAACGATAGAGATACATTAACTGGAGATTTCGTTTCTCTCGTTTTTATACAGGAGAAATGGTCACTATTTCATCTTTTCGTACGCTTACACCAAACGATAGAAGCCCAAGTTTTCCAATTTTCGGAGATAACGACTAGCTGCCAACCTGTCCTTTCCGAAAAGTTAACTAGCTAGGAGCATCCCTTAGCTGTTCTTCTAAAGAATTTGCTAGGTTTACTAGGTTCGTCTTTGGCTGCTCTATTCATCAATATTATTTTTTAGAGTATTGGCTAAGGGGTTTCCTCCGTTTGCTAATCTTTAATCATTCAAACGATTTGTTTTTTCTCCATTTACTTGTATATATGAAAACGATGTTTCACTTTTATAGCGTGTGGCGGCTACATGGTCTTTTCCCCAATGACTTATGGACAGCGAACTTGGAGACAAGATTTTTGTAATTATATAACAAACTATACTTTCAAATTAATTGAAAAAGAATTATATGTTGTTGAAATGTTAAAATTGTTATTTTAAATCACGATCTTTTTTGGTTTATAATAAATTTTTGGGTGGTCTTGTAAAAAAAAAAAACCCCAACGTAATTGAAATATGTAACAAATCCAGCACACGATGAAAGGACGAATTTTCGAAGGCGTGAATAACAAGCTAACCATGTAAAATTAAGGTTTTAAAAGCCTAACCAACCAATATGGGTTTTTGAATTGTAACACGAACCAATTAAAAACTGCAGGTCCAAAACAAACAAGTGTTTCAATTAAGTTTCATGTTGTCTTAGTTAAATTGAATTGAAGTGTTTTTTTTTTTGTACAAAATTGTAATAACTTACAATTTAACAATGATTCTTTTTTGTGTCGATTTACATAAACTATGTTTATATTAATGTAATTTATCATTTTAAAGAAACGATCGAAACGATAAAGTGATCACTAAAAAAAAAGATCGGTTACTTTTAATCCATTAATCGTATGATCACTAATAAATTTCATTGAAATTTGATGGTATTTTAAGATTATCATCAGATAACGAAAACATGTAATAATGATAGATCGAAGAAATCCAAATAGATCTGTATCAAATCGGAAAAATGCAAACTTATACATCTGGTTTAAGTATATAGTTAGAAATAATGTTAGAGAAGACTTGTGTTTCATATAAATTAAATATATACGAAAGAATTCTATAGTTTGATCATGTTTTAATAGATTTGAAAGAATATATTCTATATCAAAATGGATTTCACACTTTGACAAATAACAACAATTTATCTGTTCTATAATCTTATAGAAAAGGCAAACGAGAAGATCACCACGATAAAGATTACCAATTAATATGAAGATCGTTTGCCATACACGCTTTTGTATGAAAAATTAATTTTTATTATCAATTATTATTTGATGGAATTTCTCGAATTCTTAAATTATTATATCCTATGGTAGGCAGTACCAGATTTTGGAGAAATTTAGAATGTGAGTTTGTTATTGCTTAACTGGATTTGGTATTGCATTTCAGCCTAAACGACGGAGTGGGAGCGAAGTTATTAGGCAAAAACAAGGGTGACCTAAAAGTTTTGTCGTCTTGTTTATATGGTTTTTCAGATTCAATTGGATTTTAATTAACTATATTGGTTAACTATATAAATAGACGATGCCATGTTAAATTTCAGCAAAATCGGTCCAAGGATAGTGGAGAAAGAAATAATCCTAGAAGAAAATAAGTCTATTCATAAAGTTCTTTTGATGTACATACTTTAAAAACTTATCCACCGATTTGAATAAAATTTGCAGATTAGATCTATGCTATCAGGGTCTGGGTTACCTGTAAATTAGAGGAAATTTCGAAAGAGGAAACAAAGTTATGAAGAAAACATCTTGAAATATTGTTAGTTTTGATAGCTTTTCTCTCCCATTTCTATCACAGGGTATCAAAAAATCGGCTATGGGCCGATATACTATATGTTTTTTATTAATTTTGATTATTACTTTATTTATAATTATATTAATTGTGGTGGTGAAAATTACACAAAGTGTTTGTAGAGAATTTTCGCAGGCAATAAAGTCGTTCATGAAATTCTTGCAAAACACGAATTTTTTGTACTTTCTCCGAGAGAAAGGAAGAAGAAAAATTGAATTTTCGGAAAAGGAAATTTGAAAGGTAATCTTTAAACTTTGGTAACAACGACACTAACAGTTTGGACGTGAGAAGGAAGAACAACTTTTCATTTACACGATGACCTAAATTGGTTGTTCTATCAAAAGTCCTTTAGAACTTATTGACGTTTATGGGATCATAGATGCTCTTTAAATATTAGGTACTGATCTTCCGTGCTGTACAATTTTTTCTCGTAATGAACTAAGAAATACCATTCCAGAAGAAATAGCATCGTAATATCCTATATTTTGCAAATACAATGATTTCATAACATTTAATAGCTCTTAACATTTTTTTAAGGGCAAAAATAGGAGCTGGAAATTTCAAGTTTTCATATTGGAAACAAAACAATTTAAAAATAGATTCATTTCAAAGGCCGTATTACAACCTGGAGGCGCTTCTTCTGATAAGATCATCTTAACCCAATTTAGTTTGTTTATATTTTAATCTGGCGTAAATATGTGTACTGTAAATTCTTGAAATTGATCTTGACTTTTATGGAAATTATCGATTCAGTTCAAAATACAAAAATTTTATGAGATTATAATTTTTTTCTTCTCTAAAACAAAAAAAAAAACAATAACATAAAATTGTGGGAGTCTTAATTTTTCAATAAAAATCAATTCAACAATCGCGCGGATCATAATAATAATAGTATTTTGTTAATTTTGTAATAACACTGAGATAAAAAAAAAAAAACATTGCTCTTGTAACAATTTTATATCTTTAGGGTTTATTTTTTGAAGGCAAAACAAACATAATTTAATGTTATCAAAATCTTATCAGTTGCTATACAACGAAAGTTAAATTTTCAAATTTAAAAATATTATTTTCTTTTTGTGTTGTTATAGCTTAAAGGCAAAAAAAAAAAACAAAAAAAAATATGGACGAAAGAAAATTCGAAATTTTATCAATTTTAAATAAATTTTGATATTCGAAGTAAAAGAACTACTCTTTTTCGCATACAATTTTCATTCGTCGTGTCCAAAGTTAATTGAATAAAGTGAATTAATGAACCGCGACCGTATCAAGAATTTATTTGTTCAGGCCCCGTTGGCTTAAATATTTCCACACTTTTTTTATTTTTTTTTTTTATTATTATAGTATAAGAGTTCTTGATTTCAAATTGCTGATACATATTTTATTCGAAGAACGTACAAGAGTTGGAGATTACAAGGAGTAGTCCAAAGTAATCAGGACTTTAAAAAAAAAACAGAACAAATGGTTTTTTCGGCAAAATCAATTGATTTTATTCAAAATAGTCTCCTTCTGCTTCAATACAGCTTTTTGCACGGTCCAAAAGCATGTCGAACGAGTGTTTTAGCTCGTTGGCCTGTATGGCCACCAGTATGCCGGTGCAAGCCTTTTGAATGGCCTCTACGTCTGCATAACGCTTTCCTTTCATCGGCAAATGCATTTTTCCGAAAAGGTAGAAGTCGCACGGTGCCATATCCGGTGAATACGGGGAGTGGTTGATGGTTAAAATGTGATTTTTGGTGAGATAATCGGTCACAAGCGTCGATCGATGAGACGGCGCATTATCGTGCAACAAACGCCAACTTCCATCTTCGCGATATTCGGGCCGAACACGTCGAATACGGCGCACCAAACGCTTCAAAACTCCTAGGTAGAATACCGCATTAACGTTTTGACCGGGTGGACAATACCCTTGGAATCATAAAAACAAATCAGCATTGTCTTCACTTTTGACTTCTCCAGGCGCGATTTTTTGGGTTCGGCTCGTCCAGCGCCTTCCATTCAGCACTCTGGCGTTTCGTTTCGGGATCATATTGAAAACACCACGTTTCGTCACCAGTCACAATGTTATAAAGGAAGTTTTTGTCCTTTTTGACCTCTTTAATGATGTCCTTCGAATGTTGAATTCTGAGCAATTTTTGGTCGTCGAAGCTCATTTTCGCACCGATGACACAAACATACTGCACTTAAAACGCAATAACTTCACTTTCAATAGATGAAATGTCAAGAAATTCTCACAGGAAGTCGATAAAGGATAGCAGATTCTAACGCACCAGTCGACATATAGATGGCGCCACTAGGGGCGCTAGATTCAAAAAGTCCTGATTACTTTGGACTCCTTCTTGTATAAGAAAAAATAATTTTTCAATAAAATACAATTTATCGATCAGTTTGGTGATCTAAATTATAGGAAACGATCATCTAATAGAGTTTTTCAAGTCAAGATTATTATGAATTATTAGGAATTTTAAAGTATGTGGAGTAATTATAGACTAAAAAGTTTATAAATAAGAATTCGAATACGAGTGCTAAATTACTTCTCATCTCAATACTAATAGGTTATTTTTGAAAATCTTTATAAACCCTGTAGCAGTCGCGTGGCTGAACTTCTTTAGTGTAGAAAGAAATTTTTTGATTTTACAGGTGTGTTTTTTTTACACTGTTCTGTTCCGGAAGAGACCTGCGGTGAAAAAACGGAAAGGAATGAGAAAAATAAAGACTTTTAAATGTTGGTAGTATTATTTCGCATGGAAATTAAGCGTCGGATATTGTTGTCGTATTCAATGTAAAATTTTATCTAGGTTTTGTAACAACTACACTTAAAGAAATGGAATTGGCATTTTTTGCAATAGAACGTAGCTGAACTTTTCTGAGGCGAATAAATGTAGGATCGCTATTGGATGTAAGAATTATGATTCATGTCGAGAAAATACCGACATGATCATTGTGAACTTACGGACTATCACGAATGTAATACTAAAGACATATTAGCAGCGATAATCTCAATTATCTCACGATTCTCAGTTAAAATTCGATAACGGACCAGACTTTCTCAATTATTGAGGATATTTAACGTAGAATTTCGATCTCAGTTATTGAATAATTGAGAACCTTTCGTTCTCTGAGTATGAAAAGCTTTAAAGCTTTCGCTTTTAAATTTGGTAATACCGCTCATATTTATTGATATAAAACCGGGAAAAAGCGCAAATAAGAAGAAGACACATTATAAAATCACAGATTTGAATTTGGCGGTTCTAATTTTTTGTATTTTGAAGGAAATGGTTCTTTTTTTTAAAAAAATATCATATTTTTAAATTTTTTCTTTAAGATTTTAAATGTTTGCATATTCATAAATAATTTTTTTTTACTTCCAAAATTTCCTAACCAAAAAAAGATTTTATAGAAAACTTTGAGAAATGTCAAAGAATAATTGAGAATGAATTTTAATCCAGAAAAACAGAATGTGTCGCATGATCTGGATTAAAAATAATCGACTGCGTTAAATCGTGTAGTATGTCTAGGGCATAAGCATGTTTGGACAGCTGCATGGTAAAACTCGAAACAAGTCCTAAATAAATATTAGGCATGGTTTTAGCATAGCTTTCCGATCTTGAGTCAGTCAGTCTGTATTGGCTCGTCATTGTAAAAGGACAAATAAAAAAGAAGTATTGTTAACCAAAATAAAAGCGTTTTTACTTACCCCTATCCTTTTTTTCCTACATAAATATAGGTGTAAGTTAAAAAATTCCACTATCCCGAAACCATAGCCGGAAACATGAGTTAGTTATTTCTTTCTGTGTTTTGTAAATTTTGGTATAGACACTGTTGCCATTATACTTTTTTTTAATACATATCCTACACTGAAGGTAATCGTGTACCTTGCATATTCTAGTAATGTGGTACATACTGAATACTACGTACTCCTGAAAAAGTGATGGCAATACTTAAGACACATTAGCAGAAATAATGAACATTATCTTCTGATTCACAATTAAAATTCGATAATCTCTCGCTTTTTAATCGAGAATCGTGAGATAATGTAGATTATTGCTGCTAATTTGCCTTTAATATAAAAGGCTGACTTGTTCTAAGGTTAAGTACTTTTGAAAAATGACTCTGCAGGTTCTCTCTGCGTTACATATGTTGCCTGTGACCATCGAATTAAACATAATTTTAATAAATATCGTAGAACTTCTCTAAGAGTCATGTCACTTATCGAAATAAATGACGTGACTCAGAATATGCTGGAATATTTTAATTTAAATGATCTTGCGCTATGATCTCTTTTCTTGGAACAATTTTTTTTGTTTACAAATTCGTATTAGTTTTTCTTCAACGACAGAAATTAATTACCGCAGCTAGATTTCTAGTAAAACAAATATTTTTATATATTTTTTTCTTTTTTTTTTTTTTTCAAATAATTAATAACGACTATTAAGCTTAAGATGTTCTAAAACTAATGATTATTACTTTGGTTGGTTGTAAGCGAATTTCAACGAAAGTTTTAAACAAGTTCGTTAATGAATGTCCTGCAGTGTAAATGAGAACATCACAATGTCGTTTGGTTTTTATTTTTTTTTTTTTTTGGTCGTGATTGTGAATTGGAAAAAGAGGCGCCTCTTTGTTTCTTCTTTTGGAGTTTTGGAGTTAATTATTATTATTGAGAAGAAAAAAACCGAAGACAGAAAAAAAAAATTACCATTAGACCAAAAAGAAACGTGATAGTGATTAACACGTCATGTTGAGACACATCCCACTGCGCGAGTATTTTGGGGGAAAAAAAATGAAAATCAAAAAACCGTAAAAAAATTATTTGTTCGGCATTTTTTTAAAGTTTTTTTTTTTTTTTGGATTTCTGATTGTATTAGAAAGCAGAAGCTTAATAGAAAATTATTACAAAATTCTTTTCCAGTATTCATATGAATCTTTTCTAAATTAGTTTGTTAGGAAATTTTGTATAGATTTTGGTAAATATTCTTACTTTCACTATGTTAGAAGAGAAAGTATTGTATTCGTGTATAGTTTAAGCCCAATTTACAGCACCGAAACCAAAGTGTAACTATTATAAAGTCTGGAAAGCTCCTATCCTTACCGTACCGCCGTTTTTCAAATTTTGCCTGTTCTTTCTCAAACAATTTTCTATCCACTGCTGACATAGATAGAACTAAAAATTTTACGTATGGGTGAAAGAGACACTATATTTTAAAAAACATCCCATTTATCGCTTTTGGGTAATTTTAAAATGTAAACAATGAAACACAGGCAGAAATTCATATACAAATGCACACACACCAGAAAAAAAAAAATTGGCGCATATTTTTTTTCTGGTATGTGTGGGAAATTTATAAGATTTGGTCCCATATTTTAGATTCCAAGGGTAATTCATAAGATTTCATCTGATTTTTAAGAACATTTCATTCTCTCTCTTGCTGATGGATTTTGCCTATGAAAAATATATGTACTCTTGCGTATTCTTTCCCCCGTTTGCCGCGTGCTTTTTCTGGCTACTTCGCTAGCTTTCCGGACTTTATCATTAATTACACTTTGACCGAAACATAAAAAACGTCCTAGCTGTGTGAGTTAGATAAACGATCGCTTATGCAAAAATCAGTTAGCCTAAAGAGTACGGCAAACATTGATGGCAAAACACGGTCGTTATACTTTGCAAGTTTATGCGAAATGACGTGAAAATTCTCTACATAACTTCTCTCCCATATAAATTTCAATTAAACTATCTCATTCACACAATTAGGATGTTTTGTCTGCCTCGTTGATGTAAATTAGGCTTTAACCAAACATCCAGTTATGGGAATTGTACATTTACGCGAATAGGTTCTTATGGCTCAATTTGAATGTCTAACTTATTCTCATTATTCGTATTATTTAACTAGTTTCTTAAATATTGTTTTTAAATTAGAGACACTCGGTACAATCGGCCGCAAGACCTAAGTAAATGGTCGTCTATACCCACTAACAAAAAAAAAAAAGAACAAAAAGGGTTAACCACACAGATTGTATTTTACTGTTTTTATAGTTTATTATATGTACGTATAGAGAAAGTAATAAAGAAGCAAAAGATTCAAATTAAACTTTATCGATAAATGAAAATTTGATTAACATAAATTTAATGATTTATAAATAATTATTTATGCTCTAAAATTAATTATTTATTATTAATATTATGTTTTATTTAAGAAAGTTTTTTCCATAAGTTTTAAATTGTTTTCGATATCGTTGCAGAGCCTAACAAGTTTCCAAGACGTTCTTTTTCGTCTTTATTTTTATAAGATCAATCTTGATTTACTAACTTTTACTGGAAGTATATCAAATCTATGGTAATTTCTAAAAGTAAATCATCTTTCGAGTACCATATATTGAAATATAGGCATTAAGAAATTTGCTAAGAGCTGTAACCTTTACCCAATATCAAAAAATAAAGAAATGCGGTGAAGATTATTTTACGAAATGGCTTTTTCCATTCAAAATATTAAAATAAATAAGAATCATTTTTATTTACAATAAAATTTGTTTAGAATTGATGAAATATCGATAAACCAGTATAGTATAGTAGACTACCAATTGATACCGTCTTTTTTTTTTTTGCAATAATACAGAGTATCACAAAAATGTTCTGTTATACATATTGTGTTTGTAAGATGATACTATATATATAAGGGACTATCTGGCATGAGAATATCTTGACCATTGTACAGATATTCGTGCTTAATTCTTGTTATTTCTAGAGCAGCGGCTATCAATGCTAACATATGGGTTTAATGCTTTCGCTGAGTTTACTGATGAGATGTTGTGATTATACAGAGCCTTTACTGTTTCTAGAATCCATCTTATTATATCAGTGAAATTCTATCACAATCGGTTCAGTAATTTTCGAGTATATCTGGAATAGATATATCAAAATCATTTCACATAATTTTGATATGTCTATCTTTTCGATTTTTACATCATACAGCATGTTATAGCATGAACCTAAGAGAAAAAGAGCTGGAGAAGGTGATGTAGAATGGGAAGTTAACCTAACTATTGCACCAAAGAATAGGGGGTACAATAGATCTTAAGGTCGCAGTACAGGAACACCCTAGCGGTATGATCAGTTCATAATGCACGTCCTAGTGTTAAGAAAAAACATTCATTTTGAGTGCAGAAAATTTGAATTTTCTTAACATATTCTTTCATGAACACTCTGTATCTTACATAATAGAATCTATTAGTTAAATGTATGCTTTTTGTTAAAAATTATAATTAAATTAATATGCAAACAAAAATTAGTTCGTCAAACTAGTCTTAAATGAATATAACTCAACTAAAACAACCAGTTTTCTATTTTGTAATTTTTAATTCTTACCGGTAAATGTTTTTCTAATTCTTGAAAAAAAGTTTTACCGGATTATGATATAATATTATTGTTTCGATTTAATCCTAAAACGAGATATGAAATCTTAAGGGTACCATTTCGTCAAAATTTTTGAAAAAATAATATTTTTTCTTAATATTTTCATTAATTCAAGTAGATAAGTGACACAAGCATGCGTCCATCTCGGTTAAAGCTGTAGCTGAAATTTTTTTTTCTTTAAAAATTCAATTGTTAACCGATTTTTAAACTTCTTGAGGCATTTCATTCATAATTAGAGTCGCTATTACTTTATTAACAATAATTAATTATGTTTTATAAATAAAATTAAGCGTTAAAAACCTGCAATCTATATTTCAGCATTAAGAAGAATATGTATACATTTTAGAAAAATGTTTGATACTTTCGTTTTAGATGATCCTGTAGGAAATTGAAAAAAAAAAATGTGATTATTGTCAAAGCTTGAAGCCGGAACCAAACTCCAGACATCTCAACTGCTAGCAATCTTTAGTACTAGAGACTATACTTCACAGGATCATTTCTGTAGTTTGTCTTCATTAACTTTCGTTTTAAACCGAAAGATTTTGCATCTGCGATGAAGAGTCAGATAGTGCTATCTAATAGTGTGAGGGAGATTTAAATTCTATGAGTACCTAAATTACGTGTACTAAACAAATTCGCCGATATTCTTGCTTCAATTTCTCGTCATTAATCTTTCATTGTTTATGATGAACAATGCAATTGCTGCTTTTATATTTATTTCTTAATAAAACCATTTAAAGCTAATTATTTGTATTAAACTTATTTAAACAGACGCCAAAAACTCCTAAAATCCCGTCCTGAGGGGGCGGGCAAATATCTTATATCAGACAAAAAGAAAATGTTCTTTGTCATTGAAACATGTATTAATAAACACCTTAAAGTTTCTTTTTCTCAACTTCAGTTGATTAGTATTCTTTTTATTGATTTATGAAAATTACTTATTTTTCCAGCGTTTTGACGTGAAGATGCCCGTAGTCACAAGAACAACATAATATAAAGTTAACCTTCTATGTCAATGTTATAATAAATGTCTACTTAAGTTGTTTATTTATGTGCAATAAATAAATTTCTGGATGTTTCATTAAAGAATAAGAATCACAGATTTTGTATAAAAAGGTGTCCGGTCCCAGGTAATTGAATATTAAAGTTAAATTTCTTAAACTGAACACTTCTAAAATTATTTCGCTGTGAGTATTAAGATATCCAAATTTTTCTAGTTAAATTTTATTTTTAATTTGTTTTAATAGAAAAAAATAAATCATCATGAAAATTATTTGTTTATCAATTTTTCTGTTTGCCTTAATTGTTGGAGCTTTGTCAGCAGGTAAAATATAATCTGAATATAAAATTAAGAAAATATTTAATTAAATACTTAACTTTTAAAGATACTTGCCATTATGCCGACACTAAACATGAATGGGCCGTTGGAGAAGAGTATGCTCCATTAGGTAAATGTATTCTATACACGTGCACTGCACCCAATGAATTCAGTGCAAAGGGGTAAGAAAATTATTTAAAATATAAATTTTTATCTTACTTTTTTTATAACATTTTTTTTTTTTTTTTAGATGTGCTGCATCCGCGGCTATTGGTTGCGAAAGCATTCCTCAAGATGATACGAAACCATGGCCTGATTGTTGTCCATCATGGAAATGTCCTTAATAAAATTATTTTAAAATAGACTAAAATGTTTTATTTCATTTTAGAGGTATTTTATCCGATATCTAAAATTCCGATAGATCCATTTTGAATTTTTTTTGTTTTGATTATAGTTAGTATCTCGACTTAGCAAAACAACTGGTTCTACGGAAATATTTCCTATCTCAAAACTTTCGCAAGTTCTTCAGTCGTTAGTTTATCATCAAACTTATAGGAACACTTTATCTTTCAGAGAAGGCAAAATTGATCCCTACCAATAGAGGTGCATACTTTCAGTGGAAAATTGAGAAAAACATTTAAATTCCCTAATTTGAATCTCCCGGGAAGTATTTTATTTTGAATGGGTTCCAAGAAATATTTGTATTTGGGTTTGAAATATTTTCTTTTTAGTATTTTTGATAACCTTATCTTTTTTAATGTAATTCGAGGTGAAACAAATATACATCATTATCAAAAATGTGATTAAAATTCAAATTCATATCAAAATCAGGGACAAAGCTAATGTTGTTCTGAAATCTTCATATTGCGAGAAACAAAAAGTGTTCATCTTGTGACCACAGATATGAGTATCTAAATTTGTCGCCTTTGACCTTAACCGATTGGTTCAGAATAACGTCTCTGAGATGTGGTGTGAGTTTCAGCACTTTTGGTTTAGTTATTGGTTTACATCAACATGCTAGTCGATGAAATGGAAGTTTTTTTTTAGTAATTTTTGTCAACAAAAATTTTTAATATTTTCAATCAAAGTATGAACCCATAGTATCGATACAGTTTTGCCATTTCAGCGGTGGTTCATTTATTCCTCTGCTGTGGAAGCCTGGATCTCGGGAATTGATGAAATCCTGGAATTAAATTGTTTTTCTACTAAGAATTTGTCCAAATTCCTCACTCCTTTGGGAAGTTGGTGCAAAGTCTGGTGAATATCCATTTTTCATCACACGTAACAATTTGGTTCAAAAATGGTTCGGATTTGTTGCGAGAAAGAAGCCAAATGCAATTTTCAAGGCGTCGTTCTTTCTGCCTATCATTCAATTCATGCAGTACCAACTTATCCAACTTTTTGCTTTACCGATTTGAGGCAAATGAGTTAATATTGTTTTTTCCTTATACCGAACATCAAGGATAATTCGCATGAATTTTGGGCTAGATTTGATTCGATTGTGGCTCTCGGCTAACTATTTCGAATTTTTTAAATCGATCTGCTGGAAAATTTCATTTTTTTGATGAATTAAGAAGTTTTTGGGCATAGATACTTACTAATCCTAAAGTAGAACAAAGTTAATATAAAAATACATTTTTTTTTGAAAGAATTTTATTTTCTCAAATTTTATTTTGGACGACATCCAATCAAATCAATAATAGTTTATTTTTATTTCATAAAATTTTTTAAATTCAAATCATTGTTCATCTGGGCACTCCCAATCTTCGCAGCAATCAGGAAAGGGTTTCGTCGTATCCTCGGGGATATATTTACAAACTTTCGATTTAGAGGGTAGGGCTAGAGCACACCTATTAGATTATTAATTATTATTTTTTTATATATTCAAATCTGTTTATATAATTTTTACGCGTCTCCTATTAATCCACCGCCTGGCATACATTTTATTCGCTTGCAGCTACCTATTGGCTGATAAGTTTCACCAACAGGCCATACATGGTCTCCATGCTTACATGTCTCTAAAAACTTCCATTTAAATTTGAATTCAAAATTTCAAAATTCTACATTTTACCTTGGGAAAGGGTTCCAACAATCAAAGCTGCTAGAAAAATTGTTAAACAAATAACTTTCATGATTTTTATTAAGATTTTTCCTGCGAATAAAATCAAATAAAACCAGATTAAGACAAGATTTAGATTTTTGTTAGAAACAATTTTTCAAATAAATTTAATATTTTTTTTAACTCTATTTTTTAATTTTAAATATTTTACTTACAAGGAAATAATTTACAAGCTTTCGGTCCAAAAACTAAAACTTTTATATTTTCTTCTTTCTAGTTTTACTCCTTTTATACAAAAATGAGAAGACCTGTTCAAGCCTCCCGAAACGATCGAAATCATTTTAACATTCACATTTACATTTCGGTCGGAAAGGTTATCAATATTTAAAAATTTTCGTTTTAAAAACTAATAAAAAATTCTAATTAAACTAATTTTATCAAAACGGAAAGTGTTTTCCATAATATCAAAAATAAAATCAATTTTTTCATAAAAATCGGTGAATATTGTTCACCAACAGGACACTTATAATTGCATGGACCTAGAATTCTAAAAGGTTCTGAAACCGAACCGATTCGAATTTCCACAATTTCATTAAATTAAAAATCACCTTAAATAACAAGTTTTAATATTTTACTGACCGCAAAGAAGCGCTCAACTCAATGATCAAAGATTTATTATTTGATTTCTTTGAACTGCTACTTTTTCATAACAAAATCGCGATCCGGATAAAGTTATTCTTTATAAACAAATGCATATTTAGCTAAATTTAGCTAAAAATAGTTATGAAATTCAAAAATAGTCGGCCCATTCTGGTACAAAATTTAAACGAGCTTTTTCATATTTTAAATGATGTTTATCAATTATGTGTCATTTTGTTCGACCACCTTTCACCTTTTTTCAGAAAAAAACGTTTGTGATTTCTTAGCGAAAAACTCTTGGAAATAATCTTTACATCATTAATAGTGCAGTTCTGTAGTTACCGGAACAAATGGTAGTTCGATGGTGCAATGTCAGGGCTATAGGGTAGATTCATCAAAACTCCATTTTTTTTTATATCCAGCCTCCTCCAAGTGATCTAAAATTGCTTTATGGTTGATGTTCAGCTCTTTACCGATATCATCACTGCCAATGTGCCTCTTATGCTTAACTTTTTTCATGATTTCATCGACATTTTCGACAAAAATTTTTCCTCCACCCAATATAAAGAATAAATATAATTTAATATTTATGCCAAACTTGTTGAAAGCTTTATAAATTCACTTAATACTTTAATATTTACCATTTTCCTACTCAAATCAAGTAATGCAATAAAAGGCAGAAAATGAATATAAGAGCAAAAAGCATACAATAAATCAAATGGTACAGATTTTCAGTCTGTAAATAAGATATCTCGTTATTAGTATTTGTAAGATCCTTTTTGATATAAAAATACATGTATTTATAATGTTTTTTACAAATACTAACAGTTTGGGTTTGAATAAAAAAAGCGAACTTTTTGATTTCAACATTATTATTTTTGGCCAGAAAACGTAAACCAAGAAAATAAATTGTATTTTCATAAATTTTAATGTAACGTCATCGATTTATACAAAAGAGAAATAATGTTTTTTTCCTCGTATATTTAGGCGCATATAAAGTAGGCATTGATAGGAATTAAAATTATAACTAAGGTGTGAAGCACACTCTTTTGCTCTAGACAGATCTCCGATTTTAATTACAATAATTATTTTTTAATGGCACTTCTGGATTACCCATGACACATCTTCTTTTTTTAATAATGTTCATTATTCTTGTCATTCCAAAATTTTCATAAATTTCTTAATTTTCATTACACAATGTTTATTAATTATTATTCAATTAGTTTAATTTTTTTTATTGTTTTTAGCAAAATTTCAAGAAATTTTTGGAATAAAAAGAATTTTCTCTCGTTTTAAGGTTATCTGAAAGAAACGTGTAGATGGCCCTGTAAACAGTGTGAGGCTAAAATTTAGGACCTCTTCACAATCTCATTTGATAATTAAAACCATAATGATGCTTGAAATAGATACTTAAAATTGATCATTATTATGTAAATAAAGGTCATTATCGAGTTTTAATGATCATTTAAATCGGAGATCTGTCTAGAATATTTAACTTCTAAATTTTGACAATATTTCGAATATCGTACAAGAAAGTTCAGTTCATTTCTCAAAAATCACGATAGTTTGTTGTTGGCTTTATAAAGAAATAAGATGCGATATCAGCTAGCCTTTCGAGCTTAGTTTGACATTGAAAACTTTATACCATTTTGAAATTTATGAAATTAGATTCGAATTATACAAAATAATTTTTTTTTCGATTAAAAAATTTATTATTTGCGATGATATAATTTGCTTGATCTCGTGAACTTCTTTAACAGATAAACTTTATCAAACGAATTTGAATACAAATTCGTGTAAATATATGATTTTTAAAGTTGTAGAACAATATAATATTAGTTAGTATTAGTGTTACCAGACTGCAGTGATTGTTTTTCAAATTCAAATCATTTTTCTTTTCGAAACATAATTCTAATTCTAGCAATATTTTGTATTTCAATTACTCTCAAATTTCATGTCCTTCAGTATTAGTATTATTTTAAATAAAAATGTTTGTTGCCGGTTGATAAGAGTTATGTAAATTTTAAAAGAAATATTTAAATTGCTACCGCTTTATTTTAAAGCTTTATCAAGGCTAAAGATTTGAAAACATAGTTAATTAATAAATAAATTAATATAGTTATTAACTATGGCATATGTAAATAACTCTTATTGTAAGTAATTTCTTGTGTAAAAAATTTTGGTATCATTGCAGCGCTGCAAACCAAGCATAGTCTTTAATAGAATTTGTCAAAAATACTATAAATACATGAGTTTTAGAGCACACAGAGTCTTTTTAACAAATACTATTAATGAGGTGGTGTGTGCAGATGTGCCCAAATCAGAATCCAAGTTGAGAACCCTCTTTGATATATGCTTTCTGCTATTACCGAAACTCCATTTCATAAATAATTTCCATAATCAGCTTTCATTCAAAGAATCATGTGAGCTCATTTACACAATTATGGCCAATTTGAACGAAATTAACTTTAACATCCAATTTCTTTCGGTAAAAAGACGATTTATAACTAATAGGATGTTGCAATTATTTAACCGATTTGATATAAATCCCCATAGGTGAATTTATGCCATGCTAATACCAAGTTCGTCTTTCTATCTGAGTTTGACATTGGATTTCCGTTTGTAAATTTAATATTAAATAACAAAAATACAAATATATCATTTGAGATTAAGTAATTCGGTTGACATCAAATTGGGTAAAAAAAAATTATTTCAAAATTTAAGAATACTTTTACAAGATTCTGAAATCAACTTTTTGTTATTAAAAGATGATTTTACGTCCATGATTTCAATCCTGTACACGTCGCATTTTCACCGAACTTTATTTCTGTAAAAGTGTAGTATCAACCTTTTTTTGCTTCTGTTATTATGTGAATTTCCAAAGAACGAAATATTTATATGAAAATATCATTAGGAAAATGTTCCCAAATAACATTAAAAATCACCTTGACCCCGTTTTTGACATTAGATTTGAATTAAGCGGGATTATTTTTATTAAGATTAAATAATTTTTATTTGTTATGATATAATTCGCTTGACTTCGTGACCCCCTTAAAGAGATAAACTTTGGCAAAAAAAAAAATTCAAGAAGGAAAGAATTCTTTTTGCTTAATAGAAATTTGTGTTGAAGAGCAAAATTAAATCCCTGATCGAGTTAAAGAACATTAATGTTATGAAAATAGAAGAATGTTTAGAAAGTACAACGAATGGATTCCAAAAATATTCATAAAAAATTACTCAACAAAATTTAAACAAATTAATATCGTTTTATTTGATAAAATATGAAATAAAATCAAACTCAAGCTTATTCAACTGTTGGACAGCAGGCTGGCCATGGTTTTGTATTATCTTGAGGAACAATTTTTTGTTCAGGAGAAGCAACAGCAGGAGCACATCTAATAGAAAGAAGCAGATAAGTAGTAATTTATGTTTCTGAAATACTTATAATCAAATTTCTTACGTTCTAACTGAAAATTCATTTGGACGAACACAACTGTATAAATTGCATTCTCCTAATGGTGCATAATCTTCACCAACAGGCCAGTCACGGCCTTTATGATTGCAGGTATCTTCGGAAATTACTCCGGCGATTAAGGCAAATAGAAAAACTGATAAACAAATAACTTTCATGATTGCTTATTAAAAGTTTTCCTGCAAAGAAAACCCAAGTAAAATTAAATTAAATAAATTTAAATTTAAATTCAATTTAAAATAAGTTTTTCAAAAAAATTTAATAATTTAATTTTAATTAAAAAAACTCACAGCGAAATAATTCAATTGTTTTCGATTTAAAAAATTAAACTTTTATAGATTTTAGTTTTTCGCGGGGCTCCTTTTATACCAAACCGAAAATGCTTATTATCAGTGTTCCCCCCAAAAATAATAGTTTTTTATTTAGAAAATGAAATCTACGTAATTAGCGAAAAGGTTATCAATTTTTAATAATCTTTTAAAAATGAGTGAGGAACTAGTTTGCCTAAAAAATTAGTTAAAATTAAAGTCTTTGAAATAATGGCGTCGGAATTTGATTTAAATACGGCAAATTTAGTAATTGCGAAAATTTGGGAACTCTGTCCACTATAACCCAAATAGCTCGAGAAGTTTCGGGATTATATAATGTATATATTTTTCATTCGATTTTCTTTTTCTTTTCTTTTTTTAAATATTTAATATAAATTTGAAAATTTTCCAGTTGGAACAAACATCAGATTTTGAAGAGATAATAACCAAAATTTTGGATGAAGGTATCAGAATTGAATACGTTAAAAAACAGAAAATCGGATCTTACCTGGCCTACCCCAATGATGATCCTGAAGACGATGAAGAAGAAAATGCAGATAATGTGGACGCAATGGGACGTAGTCGTAGAAAAAGACGAACCATGTCTCCAAAAAGTGGTAAATCAAAATCACGTTCGAGATCACGTTCGAGATCACCTGCAAAACGTACTTGAAAAACAAAAAAACAATAAATTCCGGTATTATGTAAAAGAAAAAAATTTCAAGTATTATTTATATTAGTTTGTCGAATATTAAATATCTTTATTATTTAATTTTTCATTTAAAAATTTTATTTTTGAAATGTTAATAAAGGACAAAAATCTATAATTTTTATTTGCATCGAAAAGTATTTTGAAATCAATATCATTCATGAATGAAAGGAAATGAATTACGATTTCCCCCCAAGTTACTCATTAGTTCCTTTTTTTGCTCATATAAGGGAATTAAATCGTGTGATTATTTAAAACGAAGCACACTTTTGAAACGCAGGATCACTTATGTTCTCAACAGAACATATATAAGTTACCGCAATTGTGAAAATCGCCAAGTTTTGGAAGCTTCTAAGTCTGAAAAGTTAGTTAGTTTTTAAGAACGGAAATGATTGCTTTTGGGGCTTATATAATACTAAATTAGAAAAAAAGAATTTTTAAATAATATATTACGTCTGTGAATAAGTGTTTACGATTTTTTGAAATTTTGATCTCTTCATAAGAAGTGAAGCGCTCTCCCGTAAGGGCTGGCTGTGTCAACCGAAATAAGTGGTAATCTGAAGGAGTTATGACCGGTGAATGCGGTAAGTGGTGTAATACTAAGTCTAAGCACTTTTTAACCGGTTGAACAACATATAGTCTGGCGTTGTAAAATTGAAAAATTAATTTGTTGTGTCAATTCAATTCTGGTCATTTTTCCTTTTAAGCTCGCTTCAAGCGCATTAGCCGTTGTCGTTAAACGAAGTTAGCAATAGTTTCAGGCTGTTTCGCAACTCATAATAGATCACACCTTTCTGATTTCGCCAAATGAATGAATATTTCGTTTTGGCGTTCACAGACTGGTTGACTAGGCTTTCTTTTTCTCGGTTTAGGATTTTCGAAATAGATCCACTTTTCATTTCGAGTAACAATTCGAGGCAAAAAACTCTTTCTTGGTCGTCTTTGGAGCAGGATTTCACACATGGTTTTTCGACGTTCAGTGTCACTTTTTTTAATTCATATGGGACCTAAATAAATAGTTTTTGAATCATTCGCATGACTTGGATACGTTTCCAAACTATTGATCGATCAACATTTAATGATGCTGCCAATTCTGCTTGATCTTCATCGAGTAATGCTTCTAATTTCTCATCTTCAAACTTTTAAGATAAAGAAAAATATTAAAAAAATACCATTTATAAATAAATATCAAACGCTGATAGTTGTTGTTGGGTGCGGGAATGCAAACCAGATTAAATTAGCTTCATCAGAACTGTTTATTACTTTTAAGACCGAGAATATGAAATATTGATAACCTACCGAAAATTACGTAAAAGTTGAAATAACTGCGTTTTGGGAGGCCTCAAAAGTCATTTTCGTTTCGTATATAAAGAGGAAGATTTGGAAAGAAGAAAGTATAAAAGTTGCAATTTTTGAATCGAAAGGTTTTTAATTAATTCTCTGTGAATAAAATATTAAAAATTAAAAAATAGAGTTTAAAAAAAATATTAAATTTATTTGAAAAATTGTTTCTAAGAAAATCTAAATCTTGTCTTCATTTGATTTCATTTGTTTTTTCTCGCAAATCTTAATAAAAATCATGAAAGTTATTTGTTTATCAATTTTTCTAATGGCTTTGATTGTTGGAGCCCTTTCCCAAGGTAAAATGTAGAATTTTGAAATTGTTAATTCAAATTTAAATGGAAGTTTTTAGAGACATGTAAGGACGAAGACCATGAATGGCCTGTTGGTGAATATTATAATCCGATAGGTAGCTGCCAGCGAATATTATGTCACCCAGGCGGTTGAACTTCAGGAACATCGTAAACAATTATATAAACAGATTTGAAGATATAAAAAATTAATAATCAATGATGTAATAGGTGTGGTATAGTCGGTCACGCTAATTGGAAAGTTTGTAAACACTGTTACAACTTAAAGGGGAGTCGAAAAAAACGATCCTTTATTTGTACATAAATATTTTATTTATTAAGTTTTATTGGTTTTTCTTTTATTTTATATTAATAATATTATTATTATGTGATTTCGCTCGCTTGATCTTGCTCTTAGTTCTTAAACTTCTAACGCAGCCTCACGTTAGGGAATTTATGGCTTGGTCCAGTTTACGAAACTAAGGTAAGGTCAGCTCGCGTGTATATTCTCGACTGACCCTCGCTCCATCTTCAGTTCGTCCTTTTTATAGTAAATTTTAGGTATTTAAATGCGGGCGTTAGTTCCCACCAAAAATTCTATAAACCGAAAAGAAATTCCTCTTTCAATAGTTCTTAGAACTGAAGGATAATTGCCTAGTTTGCTTTTATTACCTAATGCATTTTGTTAGACGAAAATGCATAGCGATGACTCAGGAAACACTTATGTAAATCCTTTTAACGATAGGAAAACACTTAAGAAGAAAATGTCTTTGACGAGGTCAAGAAAAGGATTGAAATACGTATTTAGGACCCGCCAAAGAAATTCCTTTCGGCAATTACAACCATAATTGCGTCGATGGTGTAAAAACATGTTCATCCGCTTTGGTTGGTAATAAAAAGGCAGTCAGGATATGATATAAGAAATGCCGCCGGCAGAGAAATATGTAATAAAAGAATATTGGAATAGGTCGTGATAATGAGTTGCATTTATTAGCTTCATGTGTATACATATATATATATATTTATACATGACGCTCAACTCATTATAACACCATACCCCTTATTTGCGAAAGTTGATATTTTTGAAATGAAACTTTCGGTTGTAGGAACGAATTGAAAGATGATTGAGTCGTACATTTTTTTTTTTTTACTTCTAATTATTTATATAATAGTAATTTTTATTTTTTTTTTTCTAAATAATTTGTTTCATGAAAAATACTTAAATATCGTAAAAATACATTTTGTGTTTTTATATATTTGAATTAGTTAATTTAAAAAATTTGATAAATATATGAATGTTTGTAATACATTTTTTTTTTTTTGTACATTTTGTGTTTATATATGTATTTATGAATGTTAAAATTATGGACCCCTTTTTTGTTTTTAGTAATTTCTCTCAATATTATTATTATATTTTGTGCAATTTTTCTTATTAGTAAGATCGGTTGATTTTTTTTCCTGGGTATCCATTGCGTGTTCATTTTCATGTCTAGATTTCTACTCTAGTAGAATTTTATCGGGAAGTGTATATGATAAATAGGTAGGTATATGATCTTTACTGAGAATGTAGAAATTGGGTGGAATTTCGTCAATTTAACATTAATTTGGATAGCTTGAAGAAGAGTTTTTGTTGCATACTATATCAATAGTTTTAATCGAAAAAAGGTTTGAGGTTGTTGTTATGAATTCTTTTTTGTTTATTTCCAACTCGTATTGTAGAGTTTTCTGTGGAATTTATTTCTGTTATTTCGTATGGACCTATCCATAGTGCTGAGAACTTATTTTTCTTTACTTGATTTTTTAGTAATACCTTGTCGCCTATAACAAATGTTTTTGTTTTGCTGCCTACGTCATAATAATTTTTTGATCTGTTTTTATTCTGAATAAGATTTTCTCGTGCGATTTTGTAACTATTTTGAAGGCGAGCCTTAAGTTCGTTGGCGTAGTTGTCATAATTATAGCTAATTTCGGGTTCTCTTTTTAATGAGGATGGTATCGCTGGTGGAAAACCGTATAATAGTTCGTGTGGAGTATAATTGGTACTTGAATGAGTAGAAGAGTTATACACGAACATTGCGTAAGGTATCCAAGTGTCCCAAGTGAGTGGATCCTTGTTGACGTAATGACGTAAATATTCAGTTAAGGTTCTGTGACTTCTCTCTAATGCACCATTCGTTTGCGGGTGGTATGGGGTAGTTTGTATTTTGTGTATTTTTAACAATTTACATACTTCTGAAAACATTGAGCTTAAAAAGTTAGATCCTTGATCAGTTAGAATTATATCGGGGATACCGTGTTTGCAAATAATTTCTTCTGTAAAGTGTTGTGCGATTGTTGCTGCTTCGGCATCTTTTATTGCAATGGCCTCAGAATACTTTGTTAGATCATCTTGGAATGTTAACATATATTTATTGCCTTTATAGCTCACAGGTAGTGGACCTACTATGTCTAGAAATATTTTTTCAAAAGGTTTTGAACTTGTAGTAGTAATTTTCATCGATATTTTTTGGTTTTTTCGAACTTTATTAAGTTGACAAGTAGGGCATTGCCTTATAAATTTCTTTATATCATTAGCCATACCGTTCCATTTATAACTACGTTTTATTCGTTTCAAAGTTCGGTTTTCTCCTTGATGGCCACCTAAGGGTGAGTTGTGATATTCCTTCATGACTTTATTTATTTCTTCAGGATCTGTGAGCGTTAAGATTTGGTTTAAATAGAAAATAGGTTGAATCGGAGAATTTTGAAATACTTGAGAACAAATAGATTTGGTTAGGAAGTAGTGAGCATTGTTTAATACCTGAATAGAAATATTAATTTCTTTTTCTTGTGTTTTTTCACATGATTTTTTGAAATTGGAGAAAATTTCCTCGAGACCTTTTTGGTCTTGTTGCATAGGTACTTTGCCTATAGTGTAGTTGATTTTGTCTGCTTTGAACTGTTTTATATCCCCTTGTCTCATATCTTTAATTTCTTTAAATTTTTTTCTAGTTTTTTGTTATTTCCAAAACAAACGAAATATTTATTTTTTATGTTTCTTACTTCCAATAGGCAATTTTTGTTTTCCATGATGATTTTATTTTCCTTTTTATTTGCAGCTTTACTTCTAGTTATTACTTGAATTTCTTTAGTATTTTCATTTTCCTGAGACATATTATTTATTTCCTTAATTCCTTCTATAATTACTTGATATGCGAATTGTAATTGATCAGCCGTTTGAACAAGTCCCATTCTATATTGCCGTAGTTGACATAATATATGTTGTACTGACACAGACTTTTTTTCTTCTTTGTCGATAACAGCAAGACAACATTCGATTAAACAGAATGTTCCTGATCGACCGATGCCGGCCCTGCAATGTATTACAGGTGGTCCGACTTTAGTGTTAAATGTATCTGAATTTCTAATTTCCTTAAGAAAGTTCAAAAGTTCGGTTGGGGAATTTGGAATTCCGAAATCCGGCCAATTTTTATAGTGGAAATGTGTAATTTTTCTGCTTTCTTTTGATTCAACATCTGTAAGTTTAAAAGTTCGTTTTGCAAAATTTGCATATTCTTCATACTTAATATATTCAACAGTGAGACCAACATCTGTTAAATACAATAAATGTTTCCTTTCAAAATTCGTCGGCCAATATATATGACTTTCAATGTTTTTAAGTAATTCGTTTAACATTATTATTGTTCTACTGTCTTGTTCCCAGATCATTGACCAGAAATGACTTATGGTTTCCTTAAGAGGTTCTTGAGTTAAAATGTATTTTCGTTCTACTTTATTTATTTTGATTAGGTTAGCATTGATATAATCGGTTTTCGAGCGATGAATTTTTATTCGAGAATGATCATAAGGGATTATATCCGAATATCGATTGAAGGGTTGATTATTGCTTTTTTGAGATTCGTTCGACGAGAGTGAATTCTCTTTCGCTTCTTTTTTACATTTTTTGTTAATCTTTGAAAATATTGTATTCCATTCGTTTCTAGATTCGATTTCGTCATATTCTTCTTTGATGTCATTTGTGTTACTTTGACCAAGTTTTTCGATTTTTATTCTGCTTAAGGCATCTGCGTTTGAATTTGCTTTACCCGGTTTATACACAATTTTGTATTCATATTCTTCGAGTTTTATTCTCCATCTCATTAAACGAGAGGTTGGGTCTTTCAGACTCATAAGCCACGTAAGCGGTTTATGGTCAGTAATAATGGTAAATTTTCTGCCATAAAGGTAAGGTCTAAATTGTGCAACTGCAAATATAATTCCTAACAGTTCTTTTTCGATAGTTGAATATCGCGTTTCTGCATTATTGAGTGTTCTACTTGCATAGCAGATAGGTTTATCTTCGCCTATTTTGCCTTGGGATAGTACTGCTCCAATCGCAAAATCGCTGGCATCAGATGTTACTAAAAATTCCTTATCATATTGTGGATATTGTAATAAAGGGGCTGTAATTAGTCTTTGTTTTAATTTTGTAAAAGATTCGTCACAAAAGGCATCCCATTTAAAGTTTTCACCTTTTTTTAATAATTTGGTCAAAGGTTTTGCCAATTTGGAAAATTCTGGAATAAATCGTCTATAGTATCCCACGAATCCGAGGAAAGCTTTAATATCTTTTTCTTTTCTTGGTACTGGGTAATTTTTGACAACTTCTATCTTATTAGGGTCCGGTGATACGCCGTTTTCTCCTACTGAATGTCCTAGATACTGAATTTGTTTGCTAGCGAAGTGGCATTTTTCAGGTTGTAATTTAAGGTTATTTGACCGCAATCGTTGTAATATTCTTATTAGTTTTTCATTGTGATCTTTTAAATTATACCCGTGCACTACAATATCATCCATATAAACAAAGCATTCGATTCCCTGAAGACCAATAAGTACCGTATTCATTAATCTCTGAAAGGTAGCTGGGGCGCGTTTTAGACCGAACGGCATCCGATTATAATGATAATGTCCGTATGCGGTACTAAACGCCGTTTTTTCTTTATCGTCTTCACACATTGGTATTTGATGGAATCCATTTGCCAAATCTAAGGTACTAAAATATTTAGCTCTACCCAACTGATCGAGTATATCAGTAATATTTGGTAATGGGAATGCATCTCCAACAGTGATATCATTTAGACGACGAAAGTCAACAACTAACCTCCATCTTTTATTTCCAGATGAATCAGTCTTCTTTGGTACAAGTAGTAGAGGAGAATTCCACGGACTATTACTTGGTGAAATTATACCTTCATCTATTAGTTTGTCGATTTGTTTGTTGATTTCTGGACGATGAGCTTGCGGTAGTCTGTATGGTTTTACATTCACTACCGGTTTGTCAGATAAAATCGGAATTGTATGGGTAATTGCATTTGTGCATGTTAAATAATCTCCTTCTAAATAAAAAACATCATTAAATTCTCGGCAGATATCGAAAATGGATTTAGCTTCTTCTTTATTACAATGGCTTAGATTTATTTCGTTCTCCAATCGATTTAAACGATTTTGTATAGGGTCGTGCTCTGTATTTAAGAGTAAGATGTCGTATTTGTCTAAAGGTTCGACATGTAGTTTCAGCTCATGGATATTCAAGTATTCGTCGTTTTTATTCGAATTTAATATTGGAACTTTTGCATAACCACTTTGGTCAGCTGTCACTATTACATTTCCCAAATATACACCCTGTTTTAATGTTTGATTTAAAAAAAATACTTCGCCTTTAATTTCTGTTTTTATGACCGCTATGACCTGAGAACGTGCAGGAATTTTAATTTTCCTATTTGCACACATAGCTCTCATTACAGATGATTTAGATACGTCTTCAGTTTCGATTACTGAATCATTTTTTGTTTTTTCTCCGATTTCTTCGGGTTTTGAAAAAAATTTTGTAGCATTTTGGGGTTTAGAAATTCTGTCAAAAGATTGTACAGGTTGCTTCGGAAATACGGAAAGGGATAGAAATTGGTTTGAATAGTCGATATGACATTCAAATTTGTCAAGGAAGTCGTGGCCTAAAATACCATCGTAGCTTAATAATAAGTTATCTCTTATTATTTGAAAAGAATGTTCGAATACTTGGTTCGATATATTTATGTTTGATTTGGCTGTGCCGATTGTCGAGATTGTTTTACCGGCTACTGAAGATATTTTTATAGTTTGCGATTGATTTATTATAGTTTCACCCGATGTAGAAGATGCTTTATGAAGTGAAACTTCGGCACCTGTGTCGATAAGAAAAATGCTTTTTCCTGATTTAGATAAGTCATTTATTAATGTTACTGTCAGGTCTTTTCTAGTAACGTTCAGTTTTATTTTGATTTGTTGTGGGTTTATTCGTGGTGTATGTCGGCTTCTATTGTTATTTGATTGAGGCGGGACGCGAATTGATTGGGGTTTCGATCCCGCCCATGGGAGTTTTCCGATTTATTTTGGGCTTTAATATTGTTACTATTCTGGCTTTGTTCTGTGGTTGCGAAATTTACTCGCCTCTCCACAGGGCTTCGATTTCGCGATTGATAGTTTTGATCGTTTGTAACATGGTTGTTGTTTCTTGGACTATTGTAATTCGCGTTGTTGTTTCTAACGTTGTTATTGTGATAATTTACATTATTGTTTCCAGAATTGTACTTGGTGTTAAACTGGGAGTTTTGATATGTTTGTGTCATAGGAATTCTCTGAGAGGAAGTGTTTAGTGGACCTTGTTGCCGCGAACTGTTGCTGAACATTCTTGTTCTACATTCCGAAATATGGTGATTAGGTCTTTTGCAATAAGAGCAGAAGACACTTCGAAATTCATTTTTTATATGTGAGTTTCTTCTTTTATTTGCGAAACATTGCTCTTCAGCATGACTTTCACTATTCCATTTGGAACATTGTTTGGGGCTACTCTTATTTTCTATCCTATCAGATTGGTCGATAGCATAGTCTATGGCTTCTTCCAAAGAATTTTTTGATTGACACTTTGTTAATATTTTAATGTGTTCATTTGATAGCCCTTCTTCAAAAGCTCTTTGAACTAATTTTTGTTTTCTGAGATTAACAGATTTTGTAAGGTTGTGTTTGTTTGGGAGTTTATTGTTACTTCGTTTAACAAGGATAGAAGTTTTTTTGTCCTAAATGAATATTCGTAAATATCCTCTTTCTGTTTTTGCTTTAATGCAATTGCCTCGTTTTGCAGAGACAACCGAGATCGCTTTTCTGAAAACTGATCTTGAAGCAGTTTTTTTAATTCCTCCCAATTTTCTATTAAGTTATATTTAATTATTTCGTACGCTTTTCCCGTTAATTTTGTTTTAATTAACGTTAAAAGGCATACTTTTTCCGTTTCTGTAAAAGGAGTAGCTGTAAATAATTGGCAACACATCAAGAATCGATGCAAATCTATAGGGTTACCATCGAACTCAGGGATAAGGGTTGCAGCGTCCCTTATGTTTAGCCCTGGGTTTGGAGTAATGGTATTATTGTTGGTCATTTTGCTCTTACTTCTAGTGAACGGCCCTATGACGGAAATGTTAATATAATTGTTGACAGAAAGGAAATGCAAGGAACACAAAAATTCAACCGATCACACGTATTTATATAAAATTTTATATTATTATTATTTTTTTTCACTTTTGCACTTTAAAAAAAAAAATATAGGGTCTTACAAAAATATTTTATATACTTATTTATGTGTATTCTTAAGAATCTATCATACACTTTATTTTCTAAAGATATTTTCAAAAAAAAAATACAATATTTGACTTACTACTTTTCTATTTATTTTCTTCTTTGATTATTCTGGTCTTCGCTATTTTAGTTTTGTTGATGCTGCTATTAGCGCGTTGATTTGATGCTGCTTATGTTGCGTTACTTTTGTTTGTTGTTTTTCTTTTTGTATGGGCACGCTCCTCCCTAAATGTGTTGGCCAGGAATTTGTTCCTCTGACTTTATATATAGTACTTCGTACACTTTTTACACTCCCACGTATTTGTTTCACTTTTTTCACGGAGGGTTTTTTTTTGTGTTATTCCTCGCGGGTGGCCGGTCAAAACCTGGCGCCACGATTGCGCGATTTTTTTTTTTTTATTTATTTTTGGGGTAACAGGCTTAACAAACCTGCCGTATCAATTTCACGATTATATTTTTCACCCTTTTTTATATTTTCCACGATTTCGATTTTTTTTTATTTTAATTAATTTGTTATATTTTTGGTGTGACCGGTCTTACAAACCTGTCGTCACATCCCACCGCTGCCACCAAATTTATGTTACAACTTAAAGGGGAGTCGAAAAAAACGATCCTTTATTTGTACATAAATATTTTATTTATTAAGTTTTATTGGTTTTTCTTTTATTTTATATTAATAATATTATTATTATGTGATTTCGCTCGCTTGATCTTGCTCTTAGTTCTTAAACTTCTAACGCAGCCTCACGTTAGGGAATTTATGGCTTGGTCCAGTTTACGAAACTAAGGTAAGGTCAGCTCGCGTGTATATTCTCGACTGACCCTCGCTCCATCTTCAGTTCGTCCTTTTTATAGTAAATTTTAGGTATTTAAATGCGGGCGTTAGTTCCCACCAAAAATTCTATAAACCGAAAAGAAATTCCTCTTTCAATAGTTCTTAGAACTGAAGGATAATTGCCTAGTTTGCTTTTATTACCTAATGCATTTTGTTAGACGAAAATGCATAGCGATGACTCAGGAAACACTTATGTAAATCCTTTTAACGATAGGAAAACACTTAAGAAGAAAATGTCTTTGACGAGGTCAAGAAAAGGATTGAAATACGTATTTAGGACCCGCCAAAGAAATTCCTTTCGGCAATTACAACCATAATTGCGTCGATGGTGTAAAAACATGTTCATCCGCTTTGGTTGGTAATAAAAAGGCAGTCAGGATATGATATAAGAAATGCCGCCGGCAGAGAAATATGTAATAAAAGAATATTGGAATAGGTCGTGATAATGAGTTGCATTTATTAGCTTCATGTGTATACATATATATATATATTTATACATGACGCTCAACTCATTATAACAACACATCCCCGAGGATAAGACGAAACCCTTTCCGGATTGCTGCCCAAAATGGGAGTGCCCAGAAGACCATTGATTTCAGTTTAAAAAAGTTTTTAAGTTTTGATTTGTTTAATTCCTATCGAGAGAAAAATTGAGATGATTTAAACACTTCTGAAATTTCATTTTCTTTACAAATAAGAAAAATTTCAATTTTTTGTAAAAATATTTGCTTTATTATAAAAAATTCATATACGATTTTGAATAAAAATATATTTTAGTAGATTTGTCGTAAACTCAAGATTAAAACAAAAAAAAAATTTGGTTTCTTTCCGACAGCTTCCAAAGCAATTTTCATTCTACCGAAATTGGCAAGATATCTTTATTAGACTTTATAACGAGACTATTAAATATTGATAACCTTTCGAAATAAATGTAAAATGTTAGAGATTTCATTTAAAGCTGGTCCATCCAGAGTCGAATTTGGATTGATTAGGCGTTTTCCATCACACAGAGTGGCGAAGTCAAGTTGAAATGTCATTAAAACCTAACCAAAAATGTGTGCAAAAGTTGTAGAATTAGAAGAGTTCTGTGTTAAAGTGAAATTGGAAAGAAACAACGTGCATAGCGTATTAAAAGACGTGCAATATAAACAAATGTCATATCGTTTTCTTTTTCAGTTTACGAAATACCAACTCAACTCAATTCTCGTTACCATGCGCCTGACTCATAACTCAATTTCAATATGATTCCTAATTCAAATCAAACTCGATCCGAACTGAACCATTGATGGAACCGTGTTATCTTTATTATTTTCTTAATTGGCCCCGGTTTGCAAAAAACAAAAATATTGAAGTTTAATTTTTTGATTCTAAAGCATCTGAATTATTTCGCTGTGAGACTTTTTCAATTACAATTAATTTTCATTTAAAATATTTAAAACTATTAAATATAAAATATTAAGTTTGAATCTGTTTTTAAGTCTAAAATTTTATTCACTTTCTTCACTGGAAGAAATTTGAAAAAGAAATCATGAAAATTATTTCTGTTTCCGGTTTTCTATTTGCATTAATGGCCATCGTACTTTCCGAAGGAACCTGCAGATATGAAGGACATATATGGCCTGAGGGTGAAGATTATACACCAATAGGTAAATGCGTTATTATAAAATGTGAAGCTAATGGTAGTCCCAATGCTATGGTGTATGAAATTGTATAAAATAATTTGGAAACGTAAATAGTGTAAATATTTTTCAATAGATGTGGCTTAGTTGGTCCTCCTGCTGGCTGGAAAGCTTCAGACTGTGACGTCGTCCATGAAGATCTCACGAAACCATATCCTGATTGCTGCGGAAAATTCAAGTGTCCGAAACAACAGTGATTTGAATTTAATGAATTTTTTCATATAATACATATGTATGATATGTGATTGTAAAGGTTTTGTATTTAAAACAAGTTGTTTCTAATAAATTTTTTGATAATCTAAATTTGGTATTTTCCTTAAACTTAATAATTTAATATAACTTTTGGTGAAAAGAATTTATTTTTGGATTCAATTAAAGAACAGAAGTTAAGAGTTTTTTATAGGAGGAGGTCAAAGAAATTGTAAGAAAGGGTTTAAACCATGAAAGAAATATATTTTTAATAAAACTTTTCATAAGTCATACCAAAAATATAAATAAAGCGAATATGTAGAAAGTTCAAAATAGCTTTTATTTAGCATAAATAAATTGCATTAGCTCTTATGCAGGGATGAGGTTTATGTTCATACCATAAGACCGAATGTAATTTACTCATCTTAATTAAAAGTTTTTTTTTGAATTTTACATATCTTTACTTATTAATAGATTTGGTCATACCTTTACATGGGTATATAATTTATCAAAATGCCCTTTTAAAATGCATTCAATTCTTCAATATCGCTTCAAAGATTTACTGTATTGACATGCAGTGTTCGTATATCCTCCAAGAAATTTGAGTTGACATAATTTCTCAAGGATCCTACAAATTTGTTGTTGGCTATACATATTACAAGATGCAGTATGAGTTCGTCTTTCTGAGTTTGACAGTGGATTTCCATTTGTAAATTTAATATTAAATAACATATATACAAATACATCATTTGAGATTAAGTAATTCGGGTGACATCAAATTGGATTAAAAAAGCATTTCAAACTTTAAGAATATTTTTACTAAGATTCTGAAATCAACTTTTTGTCATTGAAAGATGATTTTACGTCCATGATTTCAATCCTGTACACGTCGCATTTTCACGGAACTTAATTTCTGTAGAAGTGTAGTCTCAACCTTTATTTTCTTCTGTTATTATGTGAACTACCTAAGAACGAAATATTTATATGAAAATATCATTAGGAAAATTTTCCAAACCAGCATTAAAAACCACCTTGACCCCGTTTTTGACATTAGATTTGAATTAAACGGGATTATCTTTTTTTAGATTAAATAATTTTTATTTGTTATGATATAATTCGCTTGACTTCGTGACCCCCTTAAAGAGATAAACTTTGGCAAAAAAAAAAATTCAAGAAGGAAAGAATTCTTTTTGCTTAATAGAAATTTGTGTTGAAGAGCAAAATTAAATCCCTGATCGAGTTAAAGATTTAGATTTGGATTTATTTTATTGAGACTTACAAATAATATAACATATAGTACAATTTATTTTAAAATTTCAAATTATTGACTAATCGTTTTTAGCGCCTAACTTGAACTAATCACCTAACAAAAAAAATTCATAAAAATTCAAACATTCAATTTCATTTAACAAAAATCCCATGTATAAGTGCTTGCTCCCGGCACTACAAAAATTACTTAAAACTAAACTTAAAACTAGGTAACAATACAATATTAAATAATAATAAAAAGAAGTAAACGACAATTCCAAGCCGTTTCAAGCAAGAAGCTGGAGAGATGACCGATTTCACAGCGAATTTTTCTCAATAGAGCTGTTAACCTCGGTAAATGTGGCCTGCATCTTTTTTATATAGATTCATTGTTAGAGGGTCATCGTCGGAAGGATTAAAAAACCAAACCGAGTTAACATTGAGGATGCTTAATGGAGATGCATAATATAGAGCACCGAGCGGGGAAGATTCGTTGTTAATAAATAATGACTTAATTAAGTTATTAGAGTGATTCTCCATTTTCATGAACCTTTTTTTTGTTAGGTCAATTAGGTATGACGTAAAAGGAATAACTCCCGATGATTCATATATAAATTTATTTGGAAACCATTTACCTCCCGGTCTACGAAATTTACCTAGACATTTTTTGAGAATTGTTCTTTCAAAAGTTTCTAATTCTTTAACAACATTTGGAGTAATAAAAAGTCATACACCAAAACCGTACGTTATAACAGGTCTAATCAATGTTTTACCTGATCGAGTTAAAGAACATTAATGTTATGAAAATAGAAGAATATTTAGAAAGTACAACGAATGGATTCCAAAAATATTCATAAAAAATTACTCAACAAAATTTAAACAAATTAATATCGTTTTATTTGATAAAATATGAAATAAAATCAAACTCAAGCTTATTCAACTGTTGGACAGCAGGCTGGCCATGGTTTTGTATTATCTTGAGGAACAATTTTTTGTTCAGGAGAAGCAACAGCAGGAGCACATCTAATAGAAAGAAGCAGATAAGTAGTAATTTATGTTTCTGAAATACTTATAATCAAATTTCTTACGTTCTAACTGAAAATTCATTTGGACGAACACAACTGTATAAATTGCATTCTCCTAATGGTGCATAATCTTCACCAACAGGCCAGTCACGGCCTTTATGATTGCAGGTATCTTCGGAAATTACTCCGGCGATTAAGGCAAATAGAAAAACTGATAAACAAATAACTTTCATGATTAAAAATTTTTCCTGCAAAGAAAACCCAAGTAAAATTAAATTAAATAAATTTAAATTTAATTTCAATTTAAAATAAGTTTTTCAAAAAAATTTAATAATTTAATTTTAATTAAAAAAACTCACAGCGAAATAATTCAATTGTTTTCGATTCAAAAAAATTAAACTTTTATAGACTTTAGTTTTTCGCGGGGCTCCTTTTATACCAAATCGAAAATGCTTATTATCAGTGTTCCCCCCAAAAATAATAGTTTTTTTATTTAGAAAATGAAATCTACGTATTTAGCGAAAAGGTTATCAATTTTTAATAATCTTTTAAAAATGAGTAAGGAACTAGTTTGCCTGAAAAATTAGTTAAAATTAAAGTCTTTGAAATAATGGCGTCGGAATTTGATTTAAATACGGCGAATTTAGTAATGGCATTAAAAAATTTGGGAACTCTGTCCACTATAAACCAAATAGCTCGAGAAGTTTCGGGATTATATAATGTATGTATTTTTTATTTCATTCCCTTTTTATTTTTTTTTTAAATATTTAATATAAATATTAAAATTTTCCAGTTGGAAGTTACACCGGAATTCCAAGTCCTAATAAAAAGGACTTTGGATGAAGCTGGCAAAATTGGATACGTTACAAAAGAAAAAAAAAACACGAACTGGCCTACCCTAATGATGATCCTGAAGACGATGAAGAAGAAAATGCAGATAATGTGGACTTAATGGGACGTAGTCGTAGAAAAGGACGAACCATGTCTCCAAAAAGTGGTAAATCAAAATCACGTTCGAGATCACCTGTAAAACGTACTTGAAAAACCAAAAAAACAATAAATTCCGGTATTATGTAAATCGTAAAAACTTATTGTTTTTACGATTTTTGTTGCTAAAAATACACGCTTATTTAAGACAATTATATAATATTTTGATTTCATTCAATGCTCCATTTGATGCTACGACCTTCGCCCATCTCTCAGCTAATTTACGAATTCCCTGTCTGAAGAAATTCGGGTCTGTGGAGGCGACTCAATTATTCATCCAAATTTTGATCTTTTCATAAGAAATGAAGGGCTCTCCAGTAACGGTTGACTGTGTCGACCTGAAGGAGTTGTGTATATGGTTAACACTAAGTCTAAGTAGTTTTTAACCGGTTGAGCAACATGTAGTCTGGCGTTCTCAAATTGAAAAATGAATTTGTTGTGTCAATTCACCAGTTCTGGTCATTTTCCCTTTTCAGCTTTTTCAATTGAATAAAAAACAATATTTTTTACACTTTAGCCAAATATCAACAGTATAAGTTCTTAAGTTGGGTTAGCGAGCGGAGCACAGCGCTGCAAGCATGAATTAAGTCACTAGTACTCGTAATTAATACAAAAATAAACAATAAGATAAAGAAAAATGTTAAAAAAATAAAAGGTGAAAGGTGGTCGAACAAAATGACACATAATTGATAAACATCATTTAAAATCTGAAAAAGCTCGTTTAAATTTTGTACCAGAATGGGCCGACTATTTTTGAATTTCATAACTATTTTTCGCTAAATTTAGCTAAATATGCATTTGTTTACAAAGAATAACTTTATCCGGATCGCGATTTTGTTATGAAAAAGTAGCAGTTCAAAGAAATCAAATATTAAATCTTCGATTATTGAGTTGAGCGCTTCTTTACGGTCAGTAAAATATTAAAACTTGTTATTTAAGGTGATTTTTATTTTAATGAAATTGTGGAAATTCGAATCGGTTCGGTTTCAGAACCTTTTAGATACATAAAGGACCTAAGTGCCCTGTTGGTGAACAATATTCACCGATTTTTATGAAAAAATTGTTTTTATTTTTGATATTATGGAAAACACTTTCCGTTTTGATAAAATTAGTTTAATTAGAATTTTTTATTAGTTTTTAAAACGAAAATTTTTAAATATTGATAACCTTTCCGACCGAAATGTAAATGTGAATGTTAAAATGATTTCGATCGTTTCGGGAGGCTTGAACAGGCCTTCTCATTTTTGTATAAAAGGAGTAAAACTAGAAAGAAGAAAATATAAAAGTTTTAGTTTTTGAATCGAAAGCTTGTAAATTATTTCCTTGTAAGTAAAATATTTAAAATTAAAAAATAGAGTTAAAAAAAATATTAAATTTATTTGAAAAATTGTTTCTAACAAAAATCTAAATCTTGTCTTAATCTGGTTTTATTTGATTTTCTTCGCAGGAGAAAATCTTAATAAAAATCATGAAAGTTATTTGTTTATCAATTTTTCTAGCGGTTTTGATTGTTGGAACCCTTTCGCAAGGTAAAATGTAGAATTTTGAAATTTTGAATTCAAATTGAAATGGAAGTTTTTAGAGACATGTAAGCATGGAGAGCATGAATGGCCTGTTGGTGAATTTTATCATCCGATTGGTAGCTGCGAGAGAATATTATGTCACCCAGGCGGTGGATTAACAGGAAAATCGTAAAAAATTATATGAATAGATTTGAAGATATAAAAAATTACTAATTACTAATATCATAGATGTGGTATAGTCGGTCCAGCTGAGGGGAAAGTTTGTAAACATATCCCCGAGGATAAGACGAAACCCTTTCCAGATTGCTGCCCAAAATGGGAGTGCCCAGAAGACCATTGATTTCAGTTTAAAAAAGTTTTTAAGTTTTGATTTGTTTAATTCCTATCGAGAGAAAAATTGAGATGATTTAAACACTTCTGAAATTTCATTTTCTTTACAAATAAGAAAAATTTCAATTTTTTGTAAAAATATTTGCTTTATTATAAAAAATTCATATACCATTTTGAATAAAAATACATTTTAGTAGATTTGTCGTAAACTCAAGATTAAAACAAAAAAAAAATTTGGTTTCTTTCCCACAGCTTCCAAAGCAATTTTCTTTCTACCGAAATTGGCAAGATATCTTTATTAGACTTTATAACGAGACTATTAAATATTGATAACCTTTCGAAATAAATGTAAAATGTTAGAGATTTCATTTAAAGCTGGTCCATCCAGAGTCGAATTTGGATTGATTAGGCGTTTTCCATCACACAGAGTGGCGAAGTCAAGTTGAAATGTCATTAAAACCTAACCAAAAATGTGTGCAAAAGTTGTAGAATTAGAAGAGTTCTGTGTTAAAGTGAAATTGGAAAGAAACAACGTGCATAGCGTATTAAAAGACGTGCAATATAAACAAATGTCATATCGTTTTCTTTTTCAGTTTACGAAATACCAACTCAACTCAATTCTCGTTACCATGCGCCTGACTCATAACTCAATTTCAATATGATTCCTAATTCAAATCAAACTCGATCCGAACTGAACCATTGATGGAACCGTGTTATCTTTATTATTTTCTTAATTGGCCCCGGTTTGCAAAAAACAAAAATATTGAAGTTTAATTTTTTGATTCTAAAGCATCTGAATTATTTCGCTGTGAGACTTTTTCAATTACAATTAATTTTCATTTAAAATATTTAAAACTATTAAATATAAAATATTAAGTTTGAATCTGTTTTTAAGTCTAAAATTTTATTCACTTTCTTCACTGGAAGAAATTTGAAAAAGAAATCATGAAAATTATTTCTGTTTCCGGTTTTCTATTTGCATTAATGGCCATCGTACTTTCCGAAGGAACCTGCAGATATGAAGGACATATATGGCCTGAGGGTGAAGATTATACACCAATAGGTAAATGCGTTATTATAAAATGTGAAGCTAATGGTAGTCCCAATGCTATGGTGTATGAAATTGTATAAAATAATTTGGAAACGTAAATAGTGTAAATATTTTTCAATAGATGTGGCTTAGTTGGTCCTCCTGCTGGCTGGAAAGCTTCAGACTGTGACGTCGTCCATGAAGATCTCACGAAACCATATCCTGATTGCTGCGGAAAATTCAAGTGTCCGAAACAACAGTGATTTGAATTTAATGAATTTTTTCATATAATACATATGTATGATATGTGATTGTAAAGGTTTTGTATTTAAAACAAGTTGTTTCTAATAAATTTTTTGATAATCTAAATTTGGTATTTTCCTTAAACTTAATAATTTAATATAACTTTTGGTGAAAAGAATTTATTTTTGGATTCAATTAAAGAACAGAAGTTAAGAGTTTTTTATAGGAGGAGGTCAAAGAAATTGTAAGAAAGGGTTTAAACTATGAAAGAAATATATTTTTAATAAAACTTTTCATAAGTCATACCAAAAATATAAATAAAGCGAATATGTAGAAAGTTCAAAATAGCTTTTATTTAGCATAAATAAATTGAATTAGCTCTCATGCAGGGATGAGGTTTATGTTCATACCATAAGACCGAATGTAATTTACTCTTCTTAAATAAAAGTTTTTTTGAATTTTACATATCTTTACTTATTAATAGATTTGGTCATACCTTTAAATGGATGTATAACTACACTTTTCAAATTCTTTTGTGAGCAGCATGTTCCCTTGAAAGTAAATTTACAAAGCACGTTTAATCTCCAAAAGCTGCTATCATGAAAAATCCTTGGATTTAATCTGAACAATGTGTTTAGATGCAAATAAAGAAAATTGTTTGCACTTTCGCTCCATTTTCACTCGCGCCTAAAAATAGGTAATTTAAAATTTTTTGATGAAAATGTATATGTTTCTCAAAATTATTTGTTTATCTGAAGCACAAGTTCGAAACCCAACCAATATACTTTTTATCTTATTTTTTCCTCTCATTATTGATGGGCTTTCACTTAGCGCTAATAAAAACAAGAACATTGTTTAAATCATCAGTCACGTATTCGGTCTGTAGGATTTAAAGTGTTTAGATAAGAATAATTTAAAAATAGTTTCAGAATTTGTTCAGTTATAAATTGGGTACTCTGTTTCTGGTAATGAGTATATTTAGGTTAACTATTTATTAATGATGAAGATGTGAATCTATAGAAATATATGATGTTCTCTCTATGCAAGCGAACATAGGTTTACAAAAATATTCTTTCGAAATATAACTGAAATTAACAAATTATTGTATTTTATATGATTATAGAGATTTTCTCTTTTTTCTTATTACTGTACTGATTACTTTATTATTATTATTTTTTCTAACATTCGTTTAAAGCGCCACATTATATTGCAATAATAATGATCATAAATATTTCACTGAGAAAATGGACCTTTCACCTTTCGTATTAAAAAGTTTTACACACTATTATAAAGTAATTCATGTTATTCATCAGCTTATAAATTCATATTAGGACTTCAAATAAAATATATGATCATAACAAGATACTTATAACTTCATTAAGATATCATCAACGCATTAAAATGCAAATCTTTCTTCAATCTTATGTAAATAATAGGTCTCAAAAGATGAGCATAGATAATATATTGTTAACAATATTTCTGGACATTACTCTTACAGCAATTACAAATAATATAAACATTTTGAATCACGATTTTCATTTTATTTTCAAATAAATGAGAGTAGTAATCCTAATGGATTCTGAAAAGATCAAGAATATCATACTATATATGTACTACAGTATACATTATATAGGAAGTTGGTATATAGTAATATTGTAGTTGGTTATTGTTGGAACTTATTCGATTAATCTGGTGAAGTTCTTTTGCTATAAGTAAAGTCATATCGTACCACATTGTTTTAGAATAGATATACTTGCAATAAAACTGTTGTTAGCCATATAAAGGTACAAATATTACTTGCTATATACCAAGATTAATTCATATTAATAGATTTAGTTAAAAAAAAAAAATCTAAAATCTTTGTACAGTGTAAAGAGAACTGATTCTGGTAAATTTTAACAGTTTCATTATTAGATTAAGCTAATTGTTCTGCTCCATTTTCATCCTCATAGCACACATGGGCACTTTTAAAAACTACGTGGCACAAGTGTAACTATACAAAAATCAATACGTTTTAATTACATTCACGTGCTCACTAAATACTTTCCTTTTCTTGGAGGCATTGAATAGCTGGACACTGTTTGTGGACTTCTGATATATAGAACATAAAAATGCAAAAGTAACAAACAAGGAATTAACTTTAACTATACTTGAAGTAATACTTTATAATATATTTTAGCATTATTTTCAGCCGTATTGTAGCTTGATAGCTGTTAATCTGCTGTAATTTAGCAATTTTTTATCTTGTAATTATTTCAATGTTATTTGAGACATTAAACAGAATATGTTATATGCTTACACTGAAGCCTGGATACTATTTTCAAATATTAATAATGAAATTCCAATATTCATCATATAGTTATGTTTTTAAATTTAGATGGATCGGTTTTGATTTAGAAATTTAAAAATCTTCTATTATTATGTAAACTATTCACTACTATAATCCTTTTCCGCGTAATATAGAGAAAGTACAAATAAAGCATATCTTTTTGCATTTATTATATAGACTATTTGGATATTATAGAGCCTTAAAGAAGCCTATCGGGATTTGTATCTCGCGCGAATGTCATGTTTGCTTTTTACCTATTTTATTAACTTCTATGTGTAATTACATTGCGTTTGTTTGTTTCTCAATGATTGTAGTTGGTTCATATTTTATGTTCAACATAAGAAATCTAGTAATAATGAAGTTGACTTTTATATTGACCTTTTTTTTTCATTTAAAATGATATTCTATTGAAAAGTCAACAGAAAAAGATTGCGAGATTGCGAAGAATTCGTAACGGATTTTAAGTTAGGATTATTATTTAAATTATTTAAATTATGATATGTACTTCGAATTTCTTCCGAAATTATACAATAATTAATTATTATTTTCAGAATTTTTTTTTATTTTATCAAATATTTTAGTATTTAAATTTTGTCAACTATTTTAGTAGCTTAAATGTAAGTTGTTTTTTTTCATATTATTTTAATATCATTTCAAAATGGGAATATAAATCAGTTCGTTCAAACAACAAATCATCATCTAAGAATATATCTTATTGTATGGGAATACAAATAAAATCGTGAATCAATATCTAACAATAAATTCCACCATAAATGGATATATTTAAAATTTTATTTTAGTTATAGTATTTTAATAAAATAAATTTATACAGAGTGTAAGAGGTTCTTAAATATTAAATGGTTTTACAAAATATTGGCTAAGATACTCCTACCTTACGGAGATAGAAAGGAGATAGAAAGGATACAGCCAACACAGAATATGCATTTGTATTGTTAATATTTGGTGAAAGAAAAGCTGATGTGATAGTTTTTATTTAATATGACTCTTTTCCTAACACCTTCCTCAATATAGGATTTTCAAAATTTAAGGTTCGTTAAAACGAAAACTGGATTTATGTATATAAATAGTACATGCATAAAAATCATAAAGCTTGTGGCTAGTTGTGATAACTGAATTTTAGCTCTCACAACACTGATTTTTCAGATATCAGAACTGGCTAAAGCTTTATAATTTTTCTGCGTGTACTAATTAATAAACATACGAATAGATTTATATATTTAAGTATTTATACGTTTAATTAATGTAATTCAATTTGCACTTTAACAAGACTACAGAAGCCTATGGTTCACTATTAACATAAAACAGGGGTTTTATAGAGCCGCCAAAGGAATTTACTGGATGCGAAGGGTTAATAAAAGTAATTCTTTTTTTTTCTAGTTGGATTAAGTTCCTACCAAAAAGCTTGCTCAATTTCTCATATACTACATTTATTGGCGCTCACAGGATTCATATTAAAGGACGGCAAAATTTCAAAATTCGTTCATACAAATTTTTTTCAAGAAATCCTTTTAAATAATTAATTAATTTTCCGCACAAAAAAAAAAATACCAGAACTGTTTGGACACAACTAAACTTTAATCCTTTTAATAAAGAATCTGAAAACGGTTCATAAATAAATTTTAGAAAGAAATCACATAAATCACATATCATATATCTTTTGATCCAAGAATTATGACCAATGAATTTCTGTTTAACTCTGATAAGGGCCCTAATTAAAAAAAAAACCTGAAATTTAGTACAACAAACAGAACAATCATAAAGCTGTTGGCTAGTTCTGATAACTGAATTTTAGTTGTAACAACTGAAAACTCGAGTATGAGAACCGAAATTCAGGTGTCACAACTAGCCAAAAGCTTTATAAACATATGAATTTTGAGCTTAAGATACTATTCGAAAATATTACATCTTGTGATATACCCTGTACGTAAAATTCAAAAAATTAATATATTTTATTAGAAATAAATAAATTTTATGAATTAAGTGCAAAAGGTCACCAGAGACAGGGTCTCTAGAGCAATGCCTTAATAGAGTTGTCATTTTGGTGCGGTATTCAAATTTATAAGGAATATGATTTTTTTTCCTTCGTTTTATAAAAAAAATTGCCAAGATTAGGCACAACAATAAAACTCGAATAAGACTTTAAATTGATTTATTTCTAAATTGTAGGAGTTTCAATATAGTAAAATATTTTATTCGTTTAATTTTAGGTAAGATATATTTTCTTGACACATGGTATAGAAAATTTGAAATATTAAAATCGTGATAATATTGTCACTTAAATTCTTTTTCATTTTATGATTTTAAATAAAATAAGTATTTAATTTATTTTACGTTTCAGCCCCGTTAGGCATTTTTGCGATATTCGAATTATATTATTAAAAATTTAATACATTTTCTTCATCAATTGTTTTCTACTTCAAATACAAGAATAAATGTAACTTCTTTAATAGGTATTTTTCTTGTATTAGGTAACTTCTTAAAACAGATCAGAATCAATTTTTTTATTATAAGTCTCTTTCTTTTAGTGCGACATTGTGCGTCTACGAAAAACAATTTTCTTTATTGTAACGATTTTATGAAATTACTATTTTTTTTTTTAGTTTATTATTTCTTTGGTTTAAACTTAAAGAAGTTGCGCAATCAGCTCAGAAAATCAGTTAGAATTTTATGCGCAACAAACTTAGCTACTGAATTAAATCGATTAATTTTTTTTTTTAGTTTTGTATTTTCTTTAAAATTTAAATATAAAACAAAAGAAATAAAGAAAAAAAAAAAAAAACGAATAAAAAGACACGTGAAATTATATTTTTTTTTACGAATATTTTTACGCGGTGAATATAAGCACCGATTGTAGGCGAAATGTGTTTTAAAACATGAACCAACTTTAAATTTTCATTTAACCATAATTTGTGATAATATAAAATTAAATTTATTGATATTCAACGTAATTGGATACAATTTGAAATACGAATATGTTTTATCATTAATATGAGTTATTCTGATAAACGAAATCGATTTTGTTTATCGTGACTCTGAACCAGTTATAATGGTGTTTTTTAAAGACCTAATAAAACATTATTAAATACACTATTTTTGGGTTTGAATCTATTATTTTTGTTAATGATTTTCATCCAACAATGAAATAGTAAATAGATCCCAAGTAAGGGATCCGCTACACATATCACCACTAGTGACAGAAAAGTGTCACCGATCAAAAAATGCTGGCTGCGATTGGTCTCGTCATAGTAAATCTGGAATGGAATTTTGTATTTCGATTGGACCCAATTGGATCGTATATACGATTCGACCAACCAATTTGGTATCGGCTAAAATTGGATCGAAAATATTTTACACTGTGGTCGTATAAAATTCATTCGATCAGTGTTGAGTTGTCGAAAACATGTTTTTTTTATGTTTATTGTCATATTTTTAATTTCTTTAATGAAAAAACCCAAGTACAAGAAATTTGACAATTGTTTCCTTAAATTTTTACTAAATTATTGTAGTTTTCACAAAAAAAAAAGAAAATAATATATTTTAAAAAAAATTTTTTTTTCACTTGAGTTCATGCAAAAAATCCTAAGCTTGCAAAAGTTAACTTCAAAGTATTGAATTTAAAAAAATTATCAAGATTTTCATGAAATTACAACCAAATAAGATGCTCTAAGAGCGAAGTGAAAATTATTATTATAACAAAATAAAAAAAACGCCACCAAATTTAGGACCGAAGACACTTGAAGATATTTTGTTTCACTGGAGACCAACAATTTCAATATTTATTATTAAATATTAATTTAAAAATAATTCAAAACTAAAAACAAATCTAAAACACAAACATTTTAAATTAATGTTTTCAAAAAAAAACTATCAGCTGTCAAAATTTCATTAAATTTCATCGGGCAATTTGAAAATTTATACCATTTGCGTGGAATTCTCAAAGGCCACACTAATTTACGATACGATGATTTTACAGGATGCCAAAAAGAATTCAGATCGAATATTAAATCGAATCGAAAATTCAGTTGGATCGAAATACAAAATTACATTCCTGCATGGAGACACTTTTATAGGTATTTGAAGATAGTCACGAGAATCATATGAGATACTCCTTGCTCGGAGTATTACCCTGGAGGCAATCTCGACAGACGCGAACGACGCAATGAACGCGACGGACGCGTGAAGTGTCAAATAAAAGTTAATTTCATATGAAATGTATGGGAGGTGGCAATCTCGACGTAGACGTGACGGACGCGACGGTTCAGACGTTGAAAAGTTGATTCGTGTTCAACTTTTACGTGACGGACGCGTTCAAATGTCATTTTAAAATTGTTGTGTGGGGATTATTTTGTGAAAATTCCATTTAAAAACGGTATTTTAGTTTGTTTTATTAATTTACACTACTTAAAAAACTATTTTAATTTATAACACAAAGATTATATCAAATAATAATAAAAATTACAAATTTCATCGACGGCGTCGAGTTTGCCTACACAAAAATATTTATACCGTCACTAACGTTTTTGACAATTCACGCGTTCATTGCGTCCGTCGCGTCCGTCGAGATTGTCTCCAGGGTAAATTTGATAAAATATTTAAAACCATACATTTTGTTCGGGTTGTATGTACAAATAGCTGTCTGTCCGCCCGTTTATACAGCAATGACTGATTTGGAATATAGATTTTGTAGGAGTATTAGTTTCATAATAGTTGTTTAATGCAAAAATAATTGGCATAGCAATTGAAAGGTTATGGAATAGTTGTTATATTTCGAATAACAGTTGTTATTAAGCTGATGAGTCCCGGGTTCAATACCGGGCTCGGTTCTTCATGTATTTATTTTTCTTTGCCTACAATTTGGATCTAGAAATTAAATTGGACAGAGAGACAGAGAAGTTAAAGTCACCAATGAAGAGTATGTATGGTATATTCTTCTTATTTAGAATTACTATTAGCCAACTTTAGTTTCCTGGTGAGTTGTCTGATTGCCTTACCGTTGAAAACCGTGGTATGTCATTACTTGTATATTGTTGAGTAATAATTTTGTTTTTTTTTTTTTTCTATAAAAATCTATACAACTATATAACGATACAGCGATACACCAAAGTTGAAACTAAACATTGCATAATTATTTAACAAAAAATAATGTATGAGATCGGATTTGAGAATAAGGAGATGTTTGAGGATGGTTCCTGGTACGTGTATTACAATTATTTGTATTGAAAGTTTTTGTTTTAATAAAAAAAAGCTTTCTTTCATAAGCTAACAAGTTTTAATGTTTTTTTTTGTATTTATTGTCGTACCTCTGAAATATTGAAAATAATGTAGGCGTAATTGTAGCCTTCAAAGTTTTTAAATCGTATTTTTATGTACATAAATCAAAAGCCACTAAAAAAAAAGCGGAAACGTTAAATGGTTCTTTTTTGTTGTTCGCCATATATTTATTCTCATCTTATTAAGATTTGTACATTTCTTATGGATGCCGACATTATACAGATCGGATTAAGTCATTAATTTTGTTGAACTTTTTTTTTTTTTTTCTTTGTACATTATTATTATTATTTTTATTATCATTATTATAAATAAATATTAACAAGAAAAAAAATAATATTTATGCTTTAGGATTGGAATATTTCATGATTTGAGCTAAATCGGTTAACTTGACATATGATTTTGGGTAGTACCTATTTTCGTTTGAATTAAAAAAATATTGAGACTGGGTCAGAAGTTACTTCGTTGAAAATATGTATTAAAAGCTGTCTTAAGGTCCGCTGCACACTTGACCTAAGCTATGCCTCGCTGTAGTTACATAGCTTAGTTGGGCTCGCTAACTTCGTTGCACACTTGAACTAAGCTATGCAGCGATATTTTTGGTAAACTTATGCCAATAGTTCTATTTGAGCCGTCAGAGAGATATAATGTGCGAATAGCAGTATCGATGAATTATTACTAGACCTTTTCCACTTGACACTTACACATTTATGTCGACAAGATGCTACCACAAAATAAAGAAGACATACTATACTTTTGCAAGCATCGATTCTACACTGTATAATGCCAAAAGTACATATAAGTTAGTGTCAACTGGCGTAATTCAAATTTTGTTACTTTAAACCATGGTAAATTTTAGATATGTCATCAAACAATCAAGGCCAGAAATTGAACCTAAACCTTGGCAGTTTCCATCAATGAGAGTACTAAACTAACAGGGTTACTGGACATTATGTTTTTTATTTTCATTTAGGACAATCTATGAATTGAGTAGTATTAAAAGCTGGTAAATGTGCTAAATGATTGCATACACCTAAAATGAAAACCAAACTCCTACAAAGGGTTTTTACCATAGAGTTATATTAACGAGAGATATTAATTTTCTGTCTCACGTGGGCCGATAGAGGGGAATATGAAACTTGGGTTTATTTGTATGAAAAATAAAAACAACGCAAATTTTAAATGCTAATTGAGGGGAAACCAAGTTAAGTCATTATCTCCGAAACTTGGAAAACTTGTGCTTCTATCGCTGAGCGAGAAAACAAAATAGTGACCATTTCTCCTACATAATTTTGTATGAAAACGAGAGAAATGAAATCTCCAGTTAATGTATCTCTATAGTTTCTACACTACATTGACTTTAATTGGACCCAGGTTCTACATAAACTTTCCGATTCTACGTTTTTATTAGATATACTTAGTGCATATTGTATTTCTTTTTATTTGAAAATTATTTTGTCTCACACTAAAGCTCTGTTTTGTTCTGTTTGCATGGTCCAAGCATAGAGTTATATTAACTAGAGATATTAATTTTCTGTCTCATGTGGGCCGACAGAGGAGAATATGAAACTTGGGTTTATTTGTATGGGAAATAGAAACAAGGCGAATTTTATTTGCTAATTGAGGGGAAACCAAGTTAAATTATTATATCGTATTGGTTAAGCTGCGAGTCGTTATCTCCGAAACTTGGAAAACTTGGGCTTCTATCGTTTGGAGTAAGCGAGCGAGAAGATAAAATAGTTACCATTTCTCCTCCATAATTTTGTATGAAAATGAGAGAAATGAAATCTCCAGTTAATGTAACTCTACGGGTCCAAGCCCCTCTGTATACCAGTCTTTTTCTGTTAATTGGTAAAGTTTCTTTACCACTTTTTGCTTACCCTATACTACTTGCATATATAAATTAATATTTTTCTTAAGAATAAACGAAAAGCCTCTAACAAAACCTAAGAAAAAGAATCATCATTTTTACATGGTAATTTAATTGTTGGTTGTGGTTTGTTTTAATATCAATGAAAAAGAATAAAATCTGAATAATTTCCGTGAGGAGAAGAACGTTTATGAATACTTTTATTAAAAAAAAAAAAATAATAATATTAACTTCCTCTTCAAACTATTCGATTAGTAATGCGGATTTGTTAACAAATTAGATGTTTTCATTCATTTCTACAATTTATAACAATTGAAAGCCTTCTTATAGTTTTTATATTTATTTTTCTTCGTTCAAATAAACGCCCTCCTTTCATTACTTTGACATCTTTCCTTTTTTTTTTTCTTTGCAAATTTATTAGATCTACAATAAAATGATAGTAAACTATAAACACCGCCGCCACATTTTCTATCTTAACCAGTTAATTTCGAGCAAAGAAGTACTCACGTTTTTCTGTAATAATGCCACAAACACTGCATGAAGTGCAACTATAATCTTGAGAAATCTGCAATTCATTAGACATCTTGAAGCATTAAAAGTGGGCGAAATTTTCATGTCTAACGTGGTGTAAATCACTGCAGGAACTAAATGTTTGACAATATTTCTTATATAAAATTTTAGTATAGTGATTAAAAGAGTGTGATATACACACTAATTAGTAAGACTTTTAAGTTTTTTTTTTTTTTAGTTTTTATAATGGAACTGGAATTATAAGTAAGTTTGATGTGATGAATTTTATATAAGATGGTATTTTACAGAATAAAATTTGCAATGAATACGATTTTGTGCTCCTTTAAGTTTTATGAATTTTGACATATTTTGATGATACGAAAACCTCCAATTGCACACGAGGTTCTTTGGTGGGATTTTGTCAAATCATTATTCTTATCTCACAATGCAGAATTGACTCCTGCTAGCCCAGACTGTTACTTTCTTAAAAAATGGACATTTTTTATATGTTGTTTACATATATTCTCATGGCAGGAACTTTTAGGAGCTTGAAGCTCTTACCATAAGACCTAATATAGTTTACTCATGTTACGTATGTTACATGAAAGCTGTTTAGAATTTGAAATATTTTTATACTCATTTATATCTTTGGTCGAAGGTAGAAAAAACAATGTAAGAAAATGCATATTTTTCATATATTCAAACAAAAACTGTCATAATCATCAGGAGGACAACATTCAAGTATTAAAAAACACAAAACATCTATTGAAGAAAAAAATGTAGCAGGAATTGTTTGGTCCAAGTAAAAGCTGGTGTAAGTTGTTGTTGTATTCAATGTTAAAATTTGCTCTGCGCTGGAGCAACTTGTACAAAAATGCATCTTCTGCGTCATACTCTTGACTGATCAGGTTTATAGCTCAACATAACTCCGAACTCAAGACAACGCATTCAGTAGAATTATAAAATGTAAATTGCAAAACCGATTGGGATACAATAGCTGATATCGAATGTATTTAATTTGGTACTGGATTTTTCTCTATTTTCTGCGAAAACTTTGTCGATATTAATCAAAAATTTTCTTCAAAGCTAGAACACGAAATATCTGATAAATGGAAATATTGCTTGAAAAGGCAAAGGTATTATTACCATTTCATGTGATAACTTAATCCTGCTATATTTAAAAGAAAGTATTACTTCACATTATTCTGATATGAATTCAATTTTTTATTTAAGTTTAAATATTTAAAAATCAAAATGAATTTGTTGTGAATTAATTCGAAATACGATTTATGTAGAAACACGAATTTTTATCTAAAATTAAAAACATGACTAAACAAAAGATACTTTTGAGATATTTCTATCTTACCTACATGAATGAATTCCTAATCCTAATCATAGAAATATGTAAATTGTTAATCATTTCTTTAAATCAAAATTGTTTATGTTTTTTTATTTTAATTGAATTTATTTTGATGTAATTCAAAAACTATACAACAAAAATATTTCATATATAGAAATTCTTTAGGCTTGTAAGCAGCGTATTTAAAAAAAGCAAGGCTTTAGTTGTACATTTTTGGATTTTAATCATAAATTAAAAAATTTATGAATGAATTTTAATTATGCACTCAAATTAAAATGAAGTCTTGTCTGTTGACATATTATGAATGAATTAAATTTTTTTTGAAAATTATTCGACCCACAATATAAATTTTTTTAGAAATTTATTCTTCACAATTTGTTAGGTTAAGCTTAAAGTTTGTTAATTTCTGTTATGTTAGGAATTTATTTCAGAAAGTTCTGTTTTTGGTTAATAAATTTCATATTAAGTGGAAAAAATCTGAATTTTGAAACCATTAACATTAACTACAAGGTGGTGTCCAAAGTAATCAGGACTTTTTGAATCTAGCGCCCCTAGTGGCGCCATTTATATGTCGATTGGTGCGTTAGAATCTGCTATCCTTTATCGACTTCCTGTGAGAATTTCATGACATTTCATCTATTGAAAGTGAAGTTATTGTGTTTTAAGTGCAGTATGTTTGTGTCATCGGTGCGAAAATGAGCTTCGACGACCAAAAATTGCTCAGAATTCAACATTCGAAGGACATCATTAAAGAGGTCAAAAAGGACAAAAACTTCTTTATAACATTGTGACTGGTGACGAAACGTGGTGTTTTCAATATGATCCCGAAACGAAACGGCAGAGTGCTGAATGGAAGGCGCCGGACGAGCCGAAACCCAAAAAATCGCGCCTGAAGAAGTCAAAAGTGAAGACAATGCTGATTTGTTTTTATGATTCCAAGGGTATTGTCCACAAAGAATTTATTCCACCCGGTCAAAACGTTAATGCGGTGTTCTACCTAGGAGTTTTGAAGCGTTTGGTGCGCCGTATTTGACGTGTTCGGCCCGAATATCGCGAAGATGGAAGTTGGCGTTTGTTGCACGATAATGCGCCGTCTCATCGATCGACGCTTGTGACCGATTATCTCACCAAAAATGCATCAACCACTCCCCGTATTCACCGGATATGGCACCGTGCGACTTCTACCTTTTCGGAAAAATGCATTTGCCGATGAAAGGAAAGCGTTATGCAGACGTAGAGGCCATTCAAAAGGCTTGCACCGGCATACTGGCGGCCATACAGGCCAACGAGCTAAAACACTCGTTCGACATGCTTTTGGACCGTGCAAAAAGCTGTATTGAAGCAGAAGGAGACTATTTTGAATAAAATCAATTGATTTTGCCGAAAAAACCATTTGTTCTGTTTTTTTTTTAAAGTCCTGATTACTTTGGACTCCTCCTTGTAAATCTCTTTCTACTTGGCTCTGTACCATGAAGGTTGGGAGTTAGAATTGAGTTTGAGTTAAAATTTATGGAACGGTAGAGTAAGGCTGAAGATCTTGGATTAAAAGTATTCAATCAAATTAAATGGATTACGTTAGACTTAGTGCATGGGGATGTGAGTTGGGTTTGAGTTGAGTTTCCATAAAATGAAATAGAAGAAGATACGCCAATTATTCTGTGTTACATTTCTTTCTATATGTTTCGTATATTACGATATTAGTATTATAGATTTCCATTTACACTTTTCAATTACTTGAAAGTACTATCATATTAAGAGCCAGGAAATTTTAGTTTACCTAACTAATTTTGTGTCATATACCGTTAGGTTTTCGTAATTCGATTTTAACTTAAACTTGAATCCATAGTGTGTCAACGATTTAAGGTTTTTTTATATTTTAAACTTAAAATTTATTCCAATTACAGAGAATTCGAAATATTTATACAACTTCTTATTCAAAAAGTGTTCAAATTTGTGACAATTTAAAGAATTTATTAGAGACTTAAAAGTTGTAGAAATATTTGTCAAAAAAAAAAAAAAAAAAAAAAACGTTTTAACCAGAGATTTTTGGGTGATACCAACTGCGGTAGGTAATCGAATTAATTAAATATTTGCCATAGAAACATTCTTTAATACCGAAGGGACTTATAGAACCGGACAAAAAAAAAAAAAAAAGTACAAAAAAATCTTTTGACAAGTGATCAAAATTGAGATCTAAAAAAGTTTCAAGGTTTTGTAAAAGGTAAAGGTAAAAAAAATAGGTTTTTTTTTTCAATAACCTTTTTCTTTACAAACAAAAAAAAAACTCACTGCATTTTTGGGGACCAACTCCAACTGTGTACGAAATTTGACTGATCCAGAGACCACACAACTTGTTCGATAATTTGATGAACACTTTTATTGAAATTATAATTTCATTCAAAGGGACCGACATATCGATTGATTCGCAACTGGACGTGATTGGAATATTTAATAATAATTGATATTTATTTTTACGACATTTAAAATAATTAAAACAAGTTATGTGAAATTGGTTTGAATATGGGATAACATAAAATTTTCTGTTATTAAAAAGGGCCTTTTCTCATTTATATTCCAAAGTATGCAGAAATATGTTTGACTGGTGGCTTACTGATATTTCTGCTCAAATAAGGATTTGGTTTGTTATTTTTCCAACAATCGTTTTAATAACTGCTATCTTATAATCACTTTCAAAGATCATGTTTTAACTTTTTAATACGATAATCGGAATATAGAATCGTTTAAGATTCTAAGATCCAACAAAAACTGAACATATTTCAAGAATAATATTTTCATAGATTACACAATTATCCATTTGATGGATGATCAGAAGGGATGGTGTTAAATATTTTCCATTTTATCGTTGACTAAATCACCTTCAAAAGGTGAAAAAAAAAGAAGAGATACGATAATATAATATGAATAAAGTTACAGCAATGATAGTCATCCATGTATATAAAGAGTACCTAGGGTAAGGATGAAGTACATTTATAATATATTATGGTAAGAAGCTAGAGACAAAGGGAGATTTATTGAAGTTCTATAATATGATGGAAGTATGTTATATATAGTGCAATTCTAAAACTGCTTCAAGGAATTCATTTATGCATAAAAATATAGCATATATAAACTTGTAATATTGTAATCCAATTGGAATATTATTATTATTATTTTTTTGAATTTGATTAATGCCATTGATTTGAGATCTTACAAATCATGAACATGGGCACAACATATATCGGATCTTTGATTTATGCAGTGGTAATTGCAGAACGGGTTCAGTTTCAACTTGTTTTTGATTTCCTTCAATGTTTTGAATATAAATTGATAACGATTGAATATACTTATAGTACTTGTTTTATAACAAGTGAAATATTATATAAATATGTGATTGGAACGAATGAACATTGATTTTGATTTGATGGAATTTAATTTAAAATCATTCAAATATTCTGTTAATTGTTTTTGTTATGATAAATTAATTTTTATTTTAATCATCATATAATTATTTGTAAAAGTAATATTTTAAAATTATTTTACTAAAAGGATGATTAAGTTTTTATTAAATTAATTACTATGAAAATAAAATAAATAAGAATATTATTAACGATTTTGCCAGAGGCTGAAAGTTCAATTGAATATGATTTTTAGTATTCGAACATGAAGATTTGTTTATGAATTTTATTAAAAATATAACATTGGTAGGATATATGCCGAACTGTGTCTTAACTTCTTTTTATATGAAAAGTACAAAACTGCATTTATTCTTCATTTTTCTTAAAGTGAAACTTTAAGTAAACTCGATTGTATTATCAGAAGCTGACTTATGTAACTTGGTTTAGTTCAACTCGTATCGAAAAAGCATAGGTTATTGCAGAACGAAAAGATCCTGTTCGGTTATATGATAGAAGATAAAATCCCTTCTCATATATATAGCCAGGATAGCAGGTGTGTTCTGCCTCTAAAAGAAGAGGGGGGGGCAGCTAGCTCTGGTGATAACGGGGGTCGAATATGCAGTGAGGAGCAGCCTAATTTGAGTATTGGCAGACGACTTTCGAATCTTATCATTTGTACGGGCGCCAGGGCTAGTTAGTCCAAGTTAATAACAATTATAATAGTGTTTAATGTAGAACTGCGATACACAACATATATACACATGTACCGGACGTAGTTCTGCACTATGCTGTAGAATTTTGGTTTTATATTGATAAATTACAAAATTACAGAAATTTTTATCAAAAATCCGTACATGGGTAGTTAATATTTAAACTATTAATTTGCAAAAGGAATTTTTCAATAAAAGGACATAATATCGTTGTAGTGGTAGTGGATTGCGTCCATAATTTTGAGCTAATTTAGTTTCTAACCTATGTAATTAAGTTCCACGGTGTATTTTATGTTTTAAAAATATAATTAACTAATGTGTAATTTAGTTAAATGGAAAATTGATAAAAATAAGCAAGTATTCTCTTAGTTGGTAAAGTATGTTGTCTAACATCGATAATTTCACACTTATTTCAGTTATCGTCAGAGTATTAACTTACTAGTAGTGTAATATGATGCTATTTTTTTTTTTTTTTATTAAAGAACTAAATAAAATCTTAAATAAATTTATTTTATTTTATTTTAAAAAGCTCTAAAAATTATAATCTTATGACTGAATGATTTTAAACGTACACCTCTAATCTTAACTGAGCATAAAATCTTCTAAAATTTTCTTCGAATGATTTTTATAGACACAAATTTTATCACCTAATTTCCGAAAAAAAAAAAAAAACCCGAAAAGGGAATACCTTCACCTTTGGTGGTCTTTTGTGCAGATTTCTTTCCCAAAAAAACCAAAAAAACCAAAAATACCACAAGAATTTTTATTTCTATCTAAAAACAAAATTTAGTTTCTTCTCTGTGGTAGGAGTTAGCTTTTTGTGTGAAATATTTGGGTTTTTTCTGTTAATCTTGTACTTAATCTCATAAACGTAAATTTTGTATTATTATAATGTGTGGGATTTTGGTTGGTTGTTTTTTTTTTTAGTTGGAAGATTTCGTACAATTTTCGAGAAAGTCCAAAAAGAAAGAAGATGAGCAAAGTACCTACATACATTGTACCAGCACAATGGTAATGTTTCGTATATGACAATTTATATTTTATTATCATAAAACTTGTAAATGTTTTGGGGCCCTTTATTTATGATATCAAAAAGATAGAAACTACGACGAGTGGAAAAAAAAACCATCAAAAAATATAATTCGTAGTGATTATGCTCATAAGAAATGTGATCCAAAGGGTCATCTTTATGATCGGTTTGGTCTTTCAATTTAAATATGTCAATACTTGGAGCAACACCTTGAAAATTATTAAAGCTTCCCAACGATGGTGGTCCAATAGATAAAAACAACTTGAAACCTACAAGCATATAATTGATATATTTCCCATTAAAATCATGGTGGTATATTATTATAGTGTCATGGAATAGTGGTAATAATACTAGACTATAAATTGATATTCTTAGTTAAATGATGTCTCTTTTATATTTAGGAAGAACTTTTTTTTTATACAGTGTGTGATCTTTTGTTTGTTTTATTGATTTTATATAAATATATTTGTTTGTTTGGTTAGGAACATCTTTGCAGTAGTAAGAACTTGGGTGATCGCGTTGGATTTTTCATACCAAATTATTGTATTTAATAGTAGCTTACAAGGAAATAGATTATTATTGTATTTTCTTTAAAAGGATTGTCTCTTAGTACCGTTAGTAGTACTTGAATATGAATTATGCACGTGAATATGACATTTTTATATGGCAAGCAATCATCTTGAATGGTCGAATTAAGAATAATTATGGATCATTCTTTTTTGCTGAAATTAAATTGCTTTTATCTGTAACATATATAAACAAAAATTATTGTATATTTTACTAATTAATGATGATTTGAAAAGGTCAGACATTTTCATTCGTCGCCGTTGATGATTATCTAAAAAGATGTTACGAATATAAATGTCCTCGTTGGATTGTTGAACAAGGGAAAACATTTTAATGCATTTTTCAAAAATTATATATATATTGTACAATTTAAAAATACAGATCTTTTTCTCTCAATTTAATTTTTGAAAAGGTATGAACACCATACAACATAAAGTTACCATAAATCACAATCTTGCTCTACCACACCACAGAGTCAGAGTCACCTGAAGAGAAGAATAAAACTATAGCTTCGTCAAATTTTCAAACCCTGTTTTTTTTTTTAAAATAATAAAAAGGTCCACCAAAATGCATAATATTATAATAGTATATATGTTCTCTATGCATAATAATAATAATATTCATTGTGTGATCTGTTTAAATCTTTTTAGTTCTTCGCTTAACAACGACTCGATAAATCATGAGCATAAAACAAGTCGCGTGTGGGTGACACCTACATCAGGTACGTGCGAAGACGAAGAGCAAAAAAAAAAAAAGTGAAATATCCCCTTAATCAATTTTCATTCGGTGATGTGTTTAAACATGCAATTTTTGTATGTGCACATTTTTTAATAGAAAGGGCCACCTTCTAGTTATTCTTAAGAGGCGTCCAAACGTACAGTTTTTTACTCAGTTTTGCCTGCGCAAATAAGATTTGCGCATGCAAAACTGAACGTCTGGACAAGTCACAGTTCGTTTGCGCAGGCAAAAGTGCGGCTTGTGCGATTTCAGATCGTGTCTGAAAAATAACTGTGGTACGTGCATGCAAATCGTAGCGTGTGGACGAAAGCTCATTATTTTACACAGTTTTCATGCAATTGCGAAAGGCGAAAGGCACGAAAATGTCTTCAAGAGACTTTTTAGAGGAGTTAAGCTTAAACTATTCATTATTAAAAGTTCTAAGCACAATATCTTGACATTAAGAATTTCTAAAGAAAACTGTGTAAAAATATGGAAAAGACGGTATCGTGTGGACACAAAATTTGCGCAGGCTTTCCCACAGAAAAACTGCGCAAACTACGACTGTGCAAAAAGACTGAGCGTTTGGACCGTACTTTATACAAAAAAACGTGCGTAATATCAGATGGAATAGAAGTGTGATGAGGTGCATATATACTCTTTTATGGATCCTTTCTTTAAGATTTTTAACAAAGATCTATTTAGACATCGTAATACAAGTAAATTAGGTATTGTGCCACTTTTATGATTATAACCAGAAGTAGATATGTAATTTTTTTTTTTTTTTTCGTTTTATTTAAATTTCTTATATTTTATATTTCAGTTGTGATTTAGATCGATTCCTCCTAGAAGTGCAGAAAACTTGTAATTCCATAATTAAATTTATTATTTAACAAATTATCTTTGTGGTGAGTAATAAAGTTACCAAATAATGTTCGTAATTTTGTGCGTCATACATTTTTACATATGGTTTTATTTTTGCAATACCGATTTATATACTAAAATTATAATATATCGACTTAAAATTGTCTGGGATGTCTGATTACTAACATAATAATCGTTTCATTTTAAATCTTTATTAAAAACGCAAAAATTAAAAAGGTGTGTTTCTTCTGAAATTAATCTCCTTATATTAATGTCCATTTAAGAAGCTATTGAAATATACTTAGACGTCTTTAGATGGTATTTAATATTTAAGTGTTTATTTAACAGACTATATTTATAAATGTTATTTAAGTCGTGTTAATGATGTAAGTTCTTGAAAGAAAAATTGGGTTATTAAAATAGAAATCAAATTGTATATAAACGAGTATTTTGTTTTCATTGAAGTTTTCTTAATATTCGATTATGAAAAATAATTTCACAAATTGAGATAATTAATATTTAAAGAAAAAATTTGATTTTCATTTAATATGAATAAAGAAAAAAAAAAAAAGTAATTGGTCTCACTCTTCTTGGGAGCATATGTATGTGTATAATCTGAACATAATTCCAGCGTATATTTCATTCTTTGCTGGGTCATTCCAACTTTTACCCATATCATTTCCAACACACTTCATTGTTATCCTGTGGCAATTACTGCGAGGCTTAACTTGCTTTCTGTTTTCTTGAGGATTCCATATACATTAAATATGCATTTAATATATAATATAATATATGTACTTCCTTTCTTTCTCTCAACCAAGTCAGCCATTTCTTTATGAAGTTTCATTATATTTTCAAAAGTCTCAACACAATGGGATGGATGAGTAATATAAGCTTAAGATGGCAGCTCCAATGAAGAAGAGGTATTAGTATTGATCATTCTAGGAAATTTTGATGAATGAAACACTCTTTTACAGATCAGTTCAGCCTGAATAATAACTTTTGTTCAAGACTACAAGTGTACAAGTTTTAATTGTCCTCATTTCTTAAGCACTTATGCGTGAAACAGAATGACATATCTACAACGGATTCCACAATTTTGGTTTTCAGATTGTATTAAAAATAGTCCGACGTGAATTTGTCGCGATCTGTGTAGTCTAAATGAAAACGTATATATTTAAAATTTTAATGTGTCGTGAATCCGTCGTGGATCCGTCATTCCGCTTGAACCTTTAGGTTTTGTATTTAACATACTACAAGGTAGACTCCAAAGTAATCAGGACTTTAAAAAAAAAAACAGAACAAATGGTTTTTTCGGCAAAATCAATTGATTTTATTCAAAATAGTCTCCTTCTGCTTCAATACAGCTTTTTGCACGGTCCAAAAGCATGTCGAACGAGTGTTTTAGCTCGTTGGCCTGTATGGCCGCCAGTATGCCGGTGCAAGCCTTTTGAATGGCCTCTACGTCTGCATAACGCTTTCCTTTCATCGGCAAATGCATTTTTCCGAAAAGGTAGAAGTCGCACGGTGCCATATCCGGTGAATACGGGGAGTGGTTGATGGTTAAAATGTGATTTTTGCTGAGATAATTGGTCACAAGCGTCGATCGATGAGACGGCGCATTATCGTGCAACAAACGCGATATTTGGGCCGAACACGTCGAATACGGCGCACCAAACGCTTCAAAACTCCTAGGTAGAATACCGCATTAACGTTTTGACCGGGTGGAACAAATTCTTTGTGGACAATACCCTTGGAATCATAAAAACAAATCAGCATTGTCTTCACTTTTGACTTCTCCAGGCGCGATTTTTTGGGTTTCGGCTCGTCCGGCGCCTTCCATTCAGCACTCTGGCGTTTCGTTTCGGGATCATATTGAAAACACCACGTTTCGTCACCAGTCACAATGTTATAAAGGAAGTTTTTGTCCTTTTTGACCTCTTTAATGATGTCCTTCAAATGTTGAATTCTGAGCAATTTTTGCTCATTTTCGCACCGATGACACAAACAAACATACTGACACTTAAAACGCAATAACTTCACTTTCAATAGATGAAATGTCATGAAATTCTCACAGGAAGTCGATAAAGGATAGCAGATTCTAACGCACCAGTCGACATATAGATGGCGCCACTAGGGGCGCTAGATTCAAAAAGTCCTGTTTACTTTGGTGAGTTCATATATTGAAAAACGATGAAAATTTCATTAATATGCGTCCAACAAATTAATGAAGTACATAATATTTATATCTTTAGCTATAATCTTATGTCTGCTAACTACTGATTCGTATGGTTGCAATTTTCTTCTGGCTAAACTAGTTTAATTTAACAAATTGAATTTAACCTATTGTATGACCTCCGATTTGTTTGTTCCGTTTATATGTGTTCCAAAGTAATCTATAAAAACAGTTCATATACAATATTTTTTCATTAAAATATTAGATAAAATTAATTCACAGGGAAATGAACCTGTGGTGTGTTTGTACGGGAATTCCAATGAAGAACAAAAAAGCATAAATATTTTCCAATTTGTTTAATTTAAGAAAACAAATTCAACTATCATCACACCACATGCTGTTATTAATAACAACAAATCGTTAAAAATTTTCACGATATCTGTTCGATAAAGTAGCGATTTATTAAAATTAAATTAAATATATTCATAATAAATTTTTATACTTATTTTATAACTTTAAAAGAGCTAAGTTATTTCGATTTACGATATTTTTCGATTTAAGATTATGAGTACTTAATCCAGGCCCGGTTTTAAAGTATTTAGATCAAATAGTGGAATTGCATTTTGATAGAGAAATCTTTTAGAAACATATTTTAAAAGAAGCATTAGTCTACAATCGGAACAATAATTTATTGTTTGTGATGTCCATTTTATAATAAGATCAGATCACAATACACCTGGCTTGCTGTTATCCAAAATTCAGGCTATTTAAAATTATATTGGAAATATGACTTCTAATTTATTCCGTTTCTGTTAAGGAATATTTCGGACTATTAATGATAGACCCTCTTACACAGTTGACACAATCTGAACTTTCAATTCATTAACTCTGCATAAATACATAGTTAGTACCGTAGCTAGGGAAGACCACTTTCTTACGAACACACATTAAAGTGCGTGCAAATGTGAAGCTGTCAAATTTAAACTGTGCAGAAAAGTTATTGACGTTTTATATAAAATAAAACCCCATAGCCTCATAGTTTGTACTTGCTTCATCTATCAGTTATCTTGTGAACATCGACTATTGTAACTGATATTGCAATATCTAAGCCTGATCCATGTAGTTGCAATATCTTTTTCTCAGCTGGATTGATTTTGTAACAACATTAAATTCTTCTTATTATTAACCAATCCAATTTACAACTGAACTTGGGAACTAGTGTTATAATATTTTATATTTCAAACAGATTCTGATTTTTGTCTTGTATCCAACCAACCACTATCATCATCGTAGTTTAGTTAAAAAGAATAGATTCCACTAATGAATACAAATGGGTTAACACGAGATTCATTTGCAGTTGGTAGAGAAAAAAAAAAATGTATAATTTCTTAGATGAATTTATGCAATTACTTAAAAGACTATAAAATTTATAAGATGAACTATTTGTGAGGTTTTAAACAACTTTTAAGTAAATACAAGAAGTAAAAAGACTATGCAAAATTTCTATACAAAGTTTTATAAAATCCATTTAAAGTGAACTTATAAATTGTAATTAATGATAAACACTCAGAGCTAAGAGAGATGTATTTATTTGCAAAGTTATACAATTTTTTAAATATTCAAATGAGTTTTTCCACATCATATATTTTATATATCGGAGTACATATTTTGAAATCATTATAAAAAGTTACATTTTAACTGAGATCGTTTGGATCGTTGTTTTTTTTTTTTTACTTTACGAATTCAACTAGTGTTATTTTTCAAATCACAAAATACCAAACAGTACTAATGACCAGGATTTATGTTTACCATAAAATTATTAATTTGAGGCGGTTTTCTAATTAGTAAGATTGTAATTCATTCAATTCAATAACTTTTAGAGTACATGAATATATGCAAAAGAAATTTTAGTTTTTCTGAATCTAATTTTGATATGAAGAAAGTTTTCCATGTTTTAATTGAAAAAAAAAAATTAAAAAAAATTAAATAGTTTTAGTGAAATAAAATGGAATACGAGTAAGAGTCTAATTGATAATATATGTCATGGCGTTAAACTGAGAGACGCTAATGAGATGATAATTAGTAAATTTTATGCTTGCAAATTTAATTTTAAAATAATTCATTTTGCTTTTAAAGTTTATATATTAGTTTTAACTAAATGTAGTCGGTAAGAGGACAATGTAATTATTAGACACTGATACATATTTTGGACCAAAGATTTGCTGATAATTACCGACTAGATATAGTAAAAACAACAACCAAAAATTACTAAATCAACATAAAAACAAACTATAGTGCACAAACCACTATGGGAACTTCTTTACATATCGATCAAATTATTTCATACAACAATTTATGATTTATTTTGTACAAAAAATTTCGAAGTTATGTACTAGCACCCAAAGTTATAGTCCAAATTTCATCCAAAAAATCCGAATTTTGTTTTCGCAGCTATCCGAAGTTGTAATCGGATTCAATTGATTTTGGGACACATATGTTCTTTCATTGTTGTTTCATGCCAAATTTCATTAAAATCGGTCCATAAATAACGTCACAATATCCTGTAATGTAAAGAAAAAAAAACGAACTTTTGTTCGGCGGTTACCCGATGTTTTAGTCCGATCAAACCCAACTTCTGATAGAATGGTTCTCATGAGGAAAAAACCGCTTTTACCAATTTTCATGGAAATTGCTGTCAGACAGTCAGACAGACAGACAGACAGACAGACAGACAGACAGACAGACAGACAGACAGACAGACAGACAGACAGACAGACAGACAGACAGACAGACAGACAGACAGACAGACACAGACAGACAGACAGACAGACACAGACAGACAGACAGACAGACAGACAGACAGACAGACAGACAGACAGACAGACAGACAGACAGACAGACAGACAGACAGACAGACAGACAGACAGACAGACAGACAGACAGACAGACAGACAGACAGACAGACAGACAGACAGACAGACAGACAGACAGACAGACAGACAGACAGACAGACAGACAGACAGACAGACAGACAGACAGACAGACAGACAGACAGACAGACAGACAGACAGACAGACAGACAGACAGACAGACAGACAGACAGACAGACAGACAGACAGACAGACAGACAGACAGACAGACAGAGAGACAGACAGACAGACAGACAGACAGACATTTGAATTTAAAATTTACATTTGATAAGTTCAGAATTTACTCTACACCTAATCGCATGCAAATTTTTAAAAGCTTTATAAATTTTTAAGAGAACTTTTGATTATTAATATGGGATTTTGGTGCAAATAAAGTTTTGCGCCTTGCTTTGCGATGTATGCCTTTTTTCTTGTGTATGAATAGAATTGTGCTAGTATAGTTGGTACTTTTTTTCATTCGATATCGAATGCAATCATCCTTATCATCCTTATACGTTGATCGAAATGTTTTATAAGTATACAAGATTTTTCATATGACTGTCCTCCGGATCTTCTCTGGTTAAAAGATCGCATGACAATGAGTTTAACATGTCAAGGCTGTAAGTATGATTTGATCGTGTGTAGCAGTATTCAGACCAACTCCATAACAAAATATTAGGTCTGTTTTATTTGCCACTTGCTCTGGGGTAGAGCAAATTTTTACATTGAAAACAAAAACAACAAAAGAGCAAATTCTGCACTAGATTCAGACCAGTTGTAAGTATTACATCCGAATTAGTTCAGTTTTCTACCATAAAAAGTGTATTAGCTAAAAGTTTCTCATTTCATTACAATATGGTTGCTAAGCAGCGCTACAAAAATTTTCATTAAAACTTTCTCCTACTCCTGCTCGTTTTATTTGCCATTTACTCTGCTCCAGGGTAGGGTATGGCAAATAAAACAGACTTATTTTGAAAATTCTCTGAAAGGTGTCCGTTACTGGGAAATTTTCCTCTATATGGCTTAAATGTTAAAAATATTAAAATTCTAGTATTAAAATCACTTAACACCTAATATTCGATGAGATAATAAATAATTTCCTTTAAAAGTGATTACGTTATTCAAGTCAAATATGTATTTATGTACAAGAAAATGGCATTTATAGTTTTTGTGCATGCACTGAATCACGCACACGCATGGCCTCTCTCCATTAAGAAAACTATCATGTTGGCTTTATTTGATTTGTTTTTTTTTTCTTCTTCTTATTATAGTAAATAGTATATATCTTATAATCAAATCACCTCATCACCTGTCTACTTTATAGTGATTTACTAGTAGCTTTCGTACCGAAAGGAAAAATTTGTAATCTTATACGTAAATTATAAATAATGTTTTTCTTAAAATAATATTAAAGAAACGCTTTTGCGCAAACGTTTCTTAAAAAGCCTAACTTTTGTTGTGATATTTAGTTTGTAACAAAAATTATGGTAATCGAAATGAAAACCTCGATTTTTTTCTTAAAGAACTGAATATTGTGATTCATCAAATCAAACCTGTTTTAATTCATTAGGATTTGTTAATTTACCTATTTTAACGATGAACACGATTTTGACCGCGTATGTAATGTAAAAATATCGACGGTATTTTGCACGATCAACCAAATTTGGTCAATTGTATAATTATTATGTATTAAGAAAAAGAGTTGGTTTTTTTCTTCTCTTTTTCTTAGATATACATATATACAAGGTGTAGTCCAAAGTAAACAGGACTTTAAAAAAAAACAGAACAAATGGTTTTTTCGGCAAAATCAATTGATTTTATTCAAAATAGTCTCCTTCTGCTTCAATACAGCTTTTTGCACGGTCCAAAAGCATGTCGAACGAGTGTTTTAGCTCGTTGGCCTGTATGGCCGCCAGTATGCCGGTGCAAGCCTTTTGAATGGCCTCTACGTCTGCATAACGCTTTCCTTTCATCGGCAAATGCATTTTTCCGAAAAGGTAGAAGTCGCACGGTGCCATATCCGGTGAATACGGGGAGTGGTTGATGGTTAAAATGTGATTTTTGGTGAGATAATCGGTCACAAGCGTCGATCGATGAGACGGCGCATTATCGTGCAACAAACGCCAACTTCCATCTTCGCGATATTCGGGCCGAACACGTCGAATACGGCGCACCAAACGCTTCAAAACTCCTAGGTAGAATACCGCATTAACGTTTTGACCGGGTGGAACAAATTCTTTGTGGACAATACCCTTGGAATCATAAAAACAAATCAGCATTGTCTTCACTTTTGACTTCTCCAGGCGCGATTTTTTGGGTTTCGGCTCGTCCGGCGCCTTCCATTCAGCACTCTGGCGTTTCGTTTCGGGATCATATTGAAAACACCACGTTTCGTCACCAGTCACAATGTTATAAAGGAAGTTTTTGTCCTTTTTGACCTCTTTAATGATGTCCTTCGAATGTTGAATTCTGAGCAATTTTTGGTCGATTCGCACCGATGACAGAAACATACTGACACTTAAAACGCAATAACTTCACTTTCAATAGATGAAATGTCATGAAATTCTCACAGGAAGTCGATAAAGAATAGCAGATTCTAACGCACCAGTCGCATATAGATGGCGCCACTAGGGGCGTTAGATTCAAAAAGTCCTGCTTACTTTGGAAAACTCCTTGTATAATGTCCATCGTGTAACGAAATTGTGTTTAAAACCAATCATTTTCGATTTTAAATGCAATTTAATCGAATTGAAAATTAAGTATGTTAAATTTTTCTTTTTTTTTTATATATACGAATTATTTATTAAAACGTTTATCCCGTGGTCTATGAGAAAAATCATTGTGGCGCCAAAACATATGTAGTACATTGTGTATGGCGGTTTTTCTTCTTTTTTTTTGGCGAAAAAACACTATATTGATGACCTCAATATTGTAACGACTAAAAAAAATACAAAACATATTTATTTGTTTATTATTTAAAAGAAAGAAATTTGAAAGTTTGAATCATAATTTTTTTATTGTATATTTTTATAGTTTCGTACCTTTCTGATAGGATTGTAAAATGTTACTACATTGTAAAACTTTCTTCATCTATAATATAAGAGGTTTAATAACAAAAAAAAAATATATGAATAATATAATTTTAATGTTTTTTAGGTTATTTTGTGGCTTAGGACTAGGACATGGCATGATTAATTACTTTTCGAGGTTTGTGAACAAGTGAGTAATTGAGGCCTTAAGGTAATTAATTCCTTCCTATGTAAAAAAAAAACTTTTTAAGCAAAAGTGACCAATTTCCAAGAGAAAAAACTTATTATATGGAAGAATAAGAAATAAAAGGAAAATAAGAAATATTCTCTTAAAAATGCATATGATTCTCTCTAGCTTTCTATCATTTTTTTCAAATTACATTATGTTAGCAAAACAGAGATATAAATGGATTTATCTTTATTAAACAATTCTAACACTTATGTAAAAAATAAGAATAACTAATAATAATAAAATATTAACAGAATTTCTCTTCTAATTATTATTCGTATATGCTCCAATGCTTGAAAACGTGTTGGGAGAATACAATATTTATACAAATATTAAGTTAAAAGACATTTCTTTGTTTCATTCTTTCTTTAGTCCAAAATCCATAAGATTATTAATGCTCCCGCTTACTACAATTATCTTGTAGGAAGTACGTTGTAAAATAGAGTATATTTGATTTATATGTTACTTCATTCTTTCTAATGAAAAATTTGTAATTTTCTTTCCTTATTTTGTGCGAAATTTTTTGTTTCTGTCATTTTCAAACAAAGCATTGGGAAAATCGCGTCTAGTTGTCCCTTTTCAACTTTATTCTTCTCTTAAATGAAAAAATTAATTTTTTTGGCGTTAAATATTCAAAATTTGGATTAATTTTGTTTGCGGAATTAATTACTTGCTCAAACCATGCCCTACTTAGGACTTCAGTTTTAATATCATAAAGTCTAATAATTTCTTTTTTATTTCTTATATTCTGTTGATTGGTTCATGTATTGGATATATTTTCGAAATAAAATTCAAAAAGGAAATATTCCTAAAGGAAAACCTTTGAATTTTAGGCGATTAATTCAAATAGTCTTAAGATCTTTGGATAGTTAGGAAATTAGAAATAACAATTATGTAGTACTATGTTTGAATAATATAAAGTTTATAAAATGGGAAATGAACAGTTCAAATTCAGTGCCTTGAGTAGTCGTAGTTGTTAAGACGACGTTATTAGTAACTGATGAGTGTCGGGTTTTTTAGCTTTTCACAATTATTCAGTATTTTTTTGTCTACAAATGGTTCTTTAACTTTCAGCTTAAATTTAAATGTAAAGTGATAACGTTTTTGACTTTGGATCCTTTGGATTTATAACATCATTATTGTTAGACTCTCTAATTTCAGATATGGAAATGTATGAGTTTTATTCATTAACCTGCATCAATATTGTGACATATGTTTGCGGATATCGCGCTAATGTGTGTCAACAACCTTATGTAAAAGTAGCGGGAAGGACTTTAACAATTCCTTTGTTTTGACTTAAAACAATATTCAATTTCCGTATCATTAACGAATCTTTTAAATAAAAATTAAAAAATAATTTTTAATATTAGTTAAAATGCAAAATTGAAAAGAAAAATAAAATTTATTGTTCCAAATATATAATTTTAGAACATCCAAAATTCGTTTCAATTTTAATAAATTTTAATACATTTTTCTTTATTCCTTTCAATACTTAAAATATTTTAAGAGACATCTTTTTTAAAGAAAAAATTACACTCAATGGTAAATAATTCTATGAAAAGTTGCCATTAGTGTGAAAGGGACAAAACATACGTGTAGTAATGATTAAAAATGTGATGGAAAATATAAATATGGTTTCATAAAGACAAAGTATGTAGAGTATTATTTTCCCGAAAAATATTTCCATGCTTATGAGGACATTATTCGAGAATTATCCATGTAAGATTTTTAAAATGAAAGATTTTTACAAGATCATAGTAACTACATACCAAAATAGTAACATTTTATTAAAACTTAATAATATTTAATATTCATATTTATTACAAAAAAAAGAAAAATAATATTTTGTATTAAAATTTATGTTTTATTTGAAAATTTCTTTTAAAAAAATTAAATATTATGAATATTTTTTATATTATTGAATATATTTAATCCGAAACTAGAATTTCAAATTCATTTTCTGTATGTTACCAAACCCATTTTTTTTTTGGTTTTGTTTCTTTAACACTCATAAAGTATGAACTTTGTGTACGATAGTTAAATAAAGAAGTGCATTTATATATCCGTTAAATAATATTTTACGCTATTAAATATTATGATTACAATTTTTTGAAAACAACAAGTATGTATGTACCTAAAGACTAATAATAATAATAATAATAGTTTTCTTAATAATACACTTTAATTCGGCCTACACAAAATTCACTTAACATGGTAACAAGTCAACAATATACAAAATATTATAGATTTGGTAAGAACAAACGATATCCATATAGATTTTGAACGATAGATTTTCATCTTTTGTTGTTGTGAGATTCGTGAGGCGTGACTTTGCCAATAGTTTAAGATTTTATGGTATTTGATAGCATCTTCAAAATGTGTAAAATTACGGCAATTACTTATCTTGGTACTCGTTTAATATCAGTTCATAAAAATGTAATATATTTGAGAAAAGTTTATTAAAAATTATGACACCATTATTTTCAATATTGTCGTTGTTATTTTTAATATTATTATTATTTATTATTACCATTTCGATTTACATGTTCAGGAAAATTGAATTCTAAGATTGTTTGTAAGATCTTAAAGCAAATATTGGATCACAGTTTAAAGATTTTAGATTTGTACCTTTTGTGTAGGATAAGGCGAGAACATGTAGATTTAGTTGCATAAATCTAGGTACAGAGATGTGTTCTAATAGAAAGATAGTCAATGATAATTTTGGTTGGAAATGATTTGGGGTAACTATATTATATATTTTAGTGTCTAACTTTCCTAGTTTGTGATTAAGTTGTTAACATCCGTATGTTAACGTCACCTAAAACACTTCCGATATTTAAATCTCCTCCTTTATGCTTATCGACGAACTCACTCCGGGTACCATGTAGGAACTGCAGGACAGCTGCGAGAAACAGAGATTCCTGGTGATGCAGACTTGAGAAGGCCAAGACTCGTACAGGGTTGTAGCGACACTGATGATGATTATAGTTAAGTTAAATAATTTCTTTCATAAGTATAGAAGCTCCCAGTTATATTATTCTTCCAGAAATTGATTAGGTTTATCATATCATTCATAATTCATGGTTAATTCTGTCCCAGACCAAATAGTTCTATATCTTACCGCTTTTTATACAGAGGTCACCTGCGATTACAATGGTCACCAAAGTTGTAGAGGTTTTCATCGGGATTATTTCTGTCTCAGACCAAATAGCTCTATATCTTACCGCTTTGGCGATGGACTCAATACAAACCTTTGAAGTTTTTATATAGAAGTCACACGCCTTCACACTGTTCACCAAATTTGTAGAGGTTTTCATGGGGATTATTTCTGTCTCAGAGCAAATTGTTCTCTCTCTTACCGCTTTGGCGCTGGAGTCAATATAAACTTTTGACCTTTTTATACCGAGGTCACATGTGATTACTCTATTCAGCAAACTTGCAGATGTTTCCATCGGGATTATTTCTGTCCTAGACCAAATAGTTCTATATCTTACCACTTTGGTGATGGAATCAATATAAACTTCTGAAATTTTTATACAGACGTCCTACGCGGTTATAATTTTCAGCAAAGTGGTAGAGGTTTTCATCTGGGTTATTGCTTAGCCAGACCAAATGGTTTTCTTTCTTACCGCTTCGGCGCTGGAGTCAATATAAACTTTTGAACTTTTTATACAGAGGTCACATGCGATTACTATGCTCAGCAAAGTTCTAGAGGATTTCATGGGGATTATTTCCGTCCCAGACCATATAGCTCTGTGTCTTACCGCTTTGGCGATGGACGCAATAAAAACTTCTCAAATTTTTGTATGGAGGTCACACGCGATTACAGTGTGCAGCAAAGTTGTAGAGCTTTTCATACAGCTTATTTCTGTCGAAGATAATTAATAGCATTTTAAATTATGAATAGTGCGTTGATAATATTTCTGAGAAAGAAAAAGTAAACTTTTCTTAAAGATAAAAACTTTCTTGATAACTTTAATGCCTATTCTTCTTAGTACCAAAGTTTTATATAAAATCGATGTATCAATCAAAATACAGACAGACAAGTGTATTTTATTTAAATATATTTAATTGAAAAATATTTAATAGTTTTCATTTCTATATATTACAATGACCGGACGAGGTGTGTCAATCAATTCACAATCATTTCAATATAATTGAAGATTGTCTTTTTTCTGACCAGAAAATTTTCGAAATGATTAAAGTAATTTGTCAATGTGCGCAGCCAATTTACCTTGCTAGCTAAGATAAGGTAAAAAAAAAAAAAAACATTAAACTTTTAATGTCGATGACAAGAGAAATTCCTACTTCTTTAATATGAAACTTTTCTGCAATTATTTTTCTTCTTTTTTTTTTTTTTTTTGATGATGATCTTTTTTCAAGTTTATCGCGGATAGAAATTGTTTCCGGAAATCTTAAGAAACAAATTTTTGTAGGTGGAAAATTATTGTTTAAAAAAAAAATTGCTTTTTTTCCAAGTTTTATTATTATTACTTCAATTAAAGTCAGTTGTTTTAAGGTGCAGTAAAATTTTTCTAAAATTAATTAATTCGAATAGTTTGAAATAATAGAAATTAAATGAATTAATGAACTATTAACTAAGGTCGAACATATTCTACATAATATTGTCTAAAAACTTTAAATTATTCAAGAGATTATAGTTTGGAACATAGTTTAACATATTATTTTTATTTTTATCTTTAATGGTTTTTCGTAAATAAGATTTTTCTTGCAAAAGAGAAACACTGTTTTGTATTTTGTCCGCATGCATGCGTGACTATCTTACCTTAATTTACTGTCGTGCACCCGTTAAGACAATTTAATTAAGCCAATTTTACCTACACACGCCTTAATTTTTAACGTCTCTTTTTCTTTTTTTTAATGGATTTCTAGTTTCTTGTATGGTTATATCTTAAAACTGTTCTTTGAACATTTTTTTTTTTTTTAGTAATTCTTTTAAAAATAGTAGATTCCAATTTTTGAAATTAATTTGATAAATTTTATTATAAATATAAGGAAAGAAAGTTTAAGTTTGTAATATTTAAAAAATTTCTATAGGAATTTTAATTCCTGATATTATTTTGTAAACGATAAAACCTTTGACACCCTGAAAAATGTTCTTGCACCTTGGAGGCATAATCATCTTCTTTGCTATATTATTTTCTGTATAAGTAAGCCTAGATTAAATTATAGATGAATATGTACAGAAGGTGATAAATGAACTGTATATATTACTACAGAGCAGTAGATAGATTTTTAAGAGTTTAATCGAATTGGAAAAAGTATTGATAATTAATAGAAACAATCGAATTCACCTGCTAATGAACTACCAGACCTATGCATATAAAATGAGCCTTTTTTATACGAAAATAAAACACTTTTTTTTAAAATAGGAAAGTAAAAACATTTTATTCAAAGTACTGTCCATCGCTTTCTATATATTTTGACCACCTTTCAGGCAATTTGTGGATACTACTCCAAAAAAATTTTCTTCTTTTCATGAAAACCAGAGACCTAATTTTCCAGTTCTTCAGATATTTTGAAGTGCTGCTCTTTAAGTGCGTGTCCCATCGATGAAAACAAATGGTAATCAGAAGGAGCCAAGTCTGGTGAGTACGGCGTGTAGGGTAAGAGTTCCCAGCCAAGTGATCTCACCGTATCTTAAACCGGGTTTGCTGTGTGTGACGGGGATTTACGTTATGAAGCAAAATTACCTTACCGTGTCTTCTGACCCAGTCCGGTTGAAACAGTTCTAATCGAATTCACTTGCTAGTGAACTAATTACCAGCGTTTATTAGGTTTGAACTGAAAAGCAACGAATTCAATTTGAAATTTTCAAATGTAATACAATATTCTTGGTCTGAACTTCTGTCCCATTTTCATGTACGCCTAAAAATAGCCAATTTATAGATAAAAATTTATATATTTCTCAACCAAAATACTTTTTACCTTTTTTCCGTGACATTGTTGCGAGATACCTAACAAAAGGAAATGGTACTCATTCTACGCTACTGTACTATTATTTTTTTTAAAAAAAGAATGCATCAGTTAAGTGCATCTTGATAATATTATATTATAAAAAATTTAAATTCAAATTATTAAAATTCATCCCTAAATGCATTTAGCCTGAAACCGCAATTATTAATTACGCGACATTTAATTATGGTTTACAGATGCATAAAACTTTTATTTTGCACGGTTTTACAGTGATTGGGATTGGATAGTATTTTCATTATTCTTGTTTTGAATTCGCTGTTTTTTTTTTTCTTTTCTTCTCTATTAACATATAATATTTCTCACCTATAATAATGGTCACTGCATGTTAATATTAGCATGATGACCACCTTAGGCTATTATTTCTTAAATACAATTCTCATAAAAAATTACATTTTATTAAGATAAAAGATGAGAACAGGGTAAAAGGATTGAGAAATTCATAATATGATTCGATATACCAGAGGGAATCTTTTCTGTGCAGTTAACTTAATCTTCTAGAATAAATGATATTTCTTTGAGAAAAAAGCAAAACTCGTTGCTACTATATTTTAGAAATTATATATTGGAAACGTTTTACTTGGTTAAGTGATTAAGAGTTACTTGATTACGAATATATGCACACAGAAAAATTAGAAAGTTTTTGGCTATTTCTGGAGAGATCTGGAGAGTATTGCACATAGGCTACGTTTACACCGACAAATTTTTAGGTCACCTAATTAAAAGTTAGGTTTGGTAACACGTGTTTACACCGTACTAGACCTAAGTCTAAAACAATGCCATATGTGAGCATTTATTTGACTTGGACATCAAGAGATGAGCTGTCAGCTGTCAAACTTTTCAGTGAAATTTAACATTTCGGAGATATTTACTGCAGTGCCATCTAATCAGCTGTCAAAAAGTTCTTAGCTCGATTTAAATTTAAGGTAGGTCTGCAATTTAGATGACCTAACCTAAGTTACTTTGGACGTGTTTACGCCATACTAGACCTAAGTCTAAAACAACGCCATATGTGAGCATTATTTTTTGAATTGCACTTGATTGGAATTTTAATTGATGCTTCACCAACTGTTCCCGAACTTTCTTTAACCTAAACAATAATAACTACTGTAGTGCCATCTAATCAGCTGTCAAAAAGTTCTTAGCTCGATTTAAATTTAAGGTAAGTCTGCAATTTAGGTGACCTAATCCAAGTTACTTTGAATGTGTTTACATCGTCATATTTAGGTCGACTTAAGAACTTAGGTCTCTTTTAAAGTCTCGGTGTAAACATAGACATAGTGTCAGCTACTAACTCTGTTTTAAATTCTGAACTTACTTCAGTTTATTACTATTGTAATTGATGTTAATTTGGTTATGAAACAATTTTACTATAGGTAAATTAAAAGTGGTTCTGAAACTCCACAAAACTAGGAACATATAACATTTAATGGTTTGACCTAATTGTTGAAAATAATTTGAAAAAAAAATTTTGTAATTACTTTTGAAATTTTGAATTTGTGTACTTATCTAAGACATAAACCAGTTTCATAGTTTTTAGTACAGGGATTAAAAATCAACAAATTTCTTGAAAATCAATCAAACTAATTAATACATTTTATGGTTCCAGTTTAACAGGATTAAAAAATATATTAAAAATTTCCGGTGGATAATAATTATCTTCACAAAACATTATTATAATTCGATTTTGATTTTCGATTTCGTCATTTCAAATTTCTTGGAAAATATTTTTAATATTTTCAGCTTTTTTAATGAAATAAATCTGAACGTAGTTTTTTTTTTTTTCTTGAATGAAAATATTGGGTTTTTATGAATGAATATATATGCGTTTTTTTTTTTTGTTTTTTTCGGCGCGCGAACAAACAAAGTGACATGATTATAAGATTTTATTTCATAAAATGATTATGGAGGAACGCGTTCAGAGTATCAAAACCTTTTAAAACTCGAAACAGATTTCAACCTACATACAGATCTCACCTGCTGTCAATCGTTTTAGTGTAAAATATTTTCAAGGTAAAATATTACGAGAGTTTGATATTAAAAATGTAATGCCCTAGACATACTACACGATTTAATGCACTCGATTATTTTTAATCCAGATCATGCGACACATTCTGTTTTTCTGGATTAAAATTCATTCTCAATTATTCTTTGACATTTCTCAAAGCTTTCTATAAAATCTTTTTTTGGTTAGGAAATTTTGGAAGTAAAAAAAAAATTATTTATGAATATGCGAACATTTAAAATCTAAGAGAAAAAATTTAAAAATATGGTATTTTTAAAAAAAAAAAAAACCATTTCCTTGAAAATACAATAAAATTAGAACCGCCAAATTCAAATCTGTGATTTTATAATGTGTCTTCTTCTTATTTGCGCTTTTTCCCGGTTTTATATCAATAAATATGAGCGGTATTACCAGATTTTAAAGCGAAAGCTTTAAAGATTTTCACACTCAGAGAACGAAAGGTTCTCAATTATTCAATAACTGAGATCGAAATACTCGGTTAAATATCCTCAATAATTGAGAAAATCTGGTCCGTTATCGAATTTTAACTGAGAATCGCGAGATAATCGAGATTATCGCTGCTAATATGTCTTTAGTATAAGAAGCGAACAAAAAAAGGGAGAGTTCCATTAAATACAAATATGTAGTGTTAAATGTGTCGTAAGTAAAGTAGTTTTCTTATAGAAATGAATGAAATCCATAGGCCTAAAATATTACAATATAAAATATGCTTTTTTTTGGGAGGAAGTTGCGGTTTTACGTGGGCTTTTTTTTTTTTTTTTGTATATAAGAGTTTTCTTCTTAAATCTTTAATGATTATTATTTGTTTAAATTATCGACAAAAAAAAAAAAAATCGAAATTAATGAACATGATAAATATGTAATGAAAAGTTGTTTTTCAAAAATAGTGACTAATTCGGATTTGCGGTTTTTGCATAAAACCAATTTCTATAGATAGTTAATAAAAAGGTGTAAATTTCTTTTGAAAGTTTAAATGTTTTGATTTATTGTGAAACTATCGCAAAGAAATTTATCTAGAATTCACACGAGAAATTCCTCGAAAAAGCCTTCAAGGTTTTGTGTACGAATTTGAATTTATAAAATCATGTGTCCATTGAAAGTTAAGATTAAACATCAACTTCATCGGTCAATTCGGAATAATTAAAGAGAAATGAATTTATGTGATCTGTCTGGCGCTATTACTAAAAATAAATATTTACAGGCCTATGCTGGGCACAGTTACAACAACTTATCAATATACATAATTGATGTCTGATTGACTTTTTTTTTTTTTTAAATTAATTTAGATTCTGTCCCGGTTATAAAATAAGATCATAAGTTGTGATTGACAATATACTATTGTGCCCAAAAACTAGTCGGAATTTTTTGATTTAAATTACGCAGGTAAATATTTTCGCTCAATATTTTTTTTTTGAAGTTGGTAGGACTGTTAGTGACATCTGTGACAAATTACATGTCAATATCATCATTAGTTTTTAGTTTACGCTTGGTTTTGTGAACAAAAAAAAGTGAATTTGGCGATTTTTACGATGTCGAATTTTGTTGAGCAAAGAAACGCCGCCGCTGAAATGTATCGAATGTTACAAAAGGCCTTCGGTGACGAGACTATGTCACAGAAAAATGTTTACAAGTGGTACAAAGACTTCAAAGAAGGCAGAGAACGTGTTGATGACTTGGAACGCTCTGGACGATCATCGACGTCAATTGATGAGCAACACAACAAGATAAATCAAAGAATTGGTGCTCGAAAATCGTCAATTAACAATTCGAGACCTTGCCGGCATGCTTGAAATAGCAATTGGATCAGTGCAAGCAATTTTGAAGGATCATTTGTGCCTCAGAAGAGTCAAATCGCGTTTGGTGCCAAAATTTCTCAATTTTGCACAGGTTCTTCGTGAGTTTTTCACCAAAAACTCCACTCATGTCGCTCCAGAACCACCGTATTCGCCTGATTTAGCACCGTGCGAATTCTGACTATTCCCAAAGCTCAAGAGACCACTCCGAGGAAACCGTTTTGAGTCGATTGAAGAGATCGAACGTGAATCGCCACGCGCATTGAAGCATGTTCACAAAACCAAGCGTAAACTAAAAACTAATGATGATATTGACATGTAATTTGGCATGGAAGTCCGTAACAGTTGTACCAACGTAAAAAAAAATATTGAGCGAAAATATTTACCCGCGTAATTTAAATCGAAAAATTCCGACTAGTTTTTGGGCACAATAGTATATTCATATTATGACATGCTAATAAAGTACTTTGAAGATTTTATTGTCTTGCAAATTAAATAACAATAACAATTAAAGTTCATTCAGTAACAAAGTCATATCTGTTTGCTAGAATAGAAATTTTTATAGCAATCATAATTATAGTCATAATATTCTGATTATATAATATGATGTGACTGAAAGTCAGTCATACATAAGTTACGAATAGCTCTGTTAATTTCAAAAACTGAATAAAATACAGGTATTACAATCGCATATAGGTAAATACATATAGTTTTTAATTATCCATCATAATATACGTAAATAAATTGCATCTCTTCACAATCTATAAAGATAAAATAAAGAGATACGGTTTTCTTGGTGCATCTTTACATATAGTTTCACCCTGAAGCATTTTATGTGAAATGTAATCAGTTTGAAATTGAATGAAGAAATCTTCCCTGTTCTTTAACTAACTTTAATATTTACATAAAAAAAAACATTTTTATTTGTATTTTAAAATACATATTTTCATAGCAAATTGGAATACTATATATTTGTTATACAAGGAGTTGTCCAAAGTAATCAGGACTTTTTGAATCTAGCGCCCCTAGTGGCGCCATCTATATGTCGACTGGTGCGTTAGAATCTGCTATCCTTTATCGACTTCCTGTGCGAATTTCATGACATTTCATCTATTGAAAGTGAAGTTATTGCGTTTTAAGTGTCAGTATGTTTGTGTCATCGGTGCGAAAATGAGCTTCGAACGACCAAAAATTGCTCAGAATTCAACATTCGAAGGACATCATTAAAGAGGTCAAAAAGGACAAAAACTTCCTTTATAACATTGTGACTGGTGACGAAACGTGGTGTTTTCAATATGATCCCGAAACGAAACGCCAGAGTGCTGAATGGAAGGCGCCGAACGAGCCAAAACCCAAAAAATCGCGCCTGGAGAAGTCAAAAGTGAAGACAATGCTGATTTGTTTTTATGATTCCAAGGGTATTGTCCACAAAGAATTTGTTCCACCCGGTCAAAACGTTAATGTGGTATTCTACCTAGGAGTTTTGAAGCGTTTGGTGCGCCGTATTCGACGTGTTCGGCCCGAATATCGCGTTTGTTGCACGATAATGCGCCGTCTCATCGATCGACGCTTGTGACCAATTATCTCAGCAAAAATCACATTTTAACCATCAACCACTCCCCGTATTCACCGGATATGGCACCGTGCGACTTCTACCTTTTCGGAAAAATGCATTTGCCGATGAAAGGAAAGCGTTATGCAGACGTAGAGGCCATTCAAAAGGCTTGCACCGGCATACTGGCGGCCATACAGGCCAACGAGCTAAAACACTCGTTCGACATGCTTTTGGACCGTGCAAAAAGCTGTATTGAAGCAGAAGGAGACTATTTTGAATAAAATCAATTGATTTTGCCGAAAAAACCCTTTGTTCTGTTTTTTTTTTTTAAAGTCCTGATTACTTTGGACTCCTCCTTGTATATCATTTTTTTTTCTTCAGTTGAACTTAAAATGTTAAAAAGCACAACCAATTTCCAATCACATAATATTTATAAAATCCTGTTGGAATTTTCTATGTGATAAATACTATTGATTTATCAATGACGAATTTATCCTGAAGATATTGGAACAATAATTGACTGAACCTTTGTTATATCGATTTGAATTATTGAACTGTTTCTGTAATAAGAATGTTTTTTTTTTTGGAATATTTTCTTTAATTATAATTTTCTAAAATATTAAATTAATGCGATATTTTTGTAATTAGAAAATAGTAATTTGAAAGCTATTTTTTCTTATAAGTAATTGAAGTAGAATTCTTTATTATAGTCTGCTGAGTCAGAAGATATTTAGTATAAGAACTAAATTTTAATAGAATTTAATAAATCAGAAGGTACAAATTTAAGAAAAAAAAGGAGTGAAGACATGAAGGATTAAAGACAGATATTTTCATTCAGTTTACTCTTCATATTTCTTTAATCAGTAGGAGACGTCCTAATATATGTACTATAATGTGTTTAAATAACGTTCTGTAGAAATACATGCTGTATTCTATTGGGCGCTAATTTACTTTCTCAAAAAAACGATTTCTCTTTGAAGGAATTATTTAGTTGCGTATCCAACTAGAGTAATTTTTTTGAGGTTAAAAAAATTAAATATTCTTTTTTTTAGATAAATAATGAAATTAAAACAAATAATATTTCGCGAGACGGCTATTTAAAGTATTGTTTTAATTACTATAAATAAAACAAAAAGGAATAAAAATAATGGAAAAAAAACTGACGAAAATCAGGTATGATTCATGATTAAAACTAATTTTCTGTTATTTTTAAATATTCCAATGGAAAAAAAAACCTTTGATTTGCGCCATCTACCATCTGGCAGATGACGCTTAAAACATGTTTTCTATAGAGCGCTAATTTAGCGCCAAATAAGAACCTATAAAATGTATGGTAAGCGCCGATGGAGTTCCCAAAAAAAAAAAAAACAGCAACAGTTAGTATACACTTTTAAGCATGCAATTAGCACTGTATGGGGTTTAGTTCAATTTAATGAATGAAGTAAAACCAAGAGAATTTATAGTGCTCTTGTAGCATACGTTATTTGGTGGTCATTAGTAGTCTTGATGAACCTTTGGTTTAAGTCCCGTTTAAACTTCTTTTCATACCACCTACACTGAGGAAAAAACAGGATTGCTGTACAAATAAATGATGGGAACGTAGTGCATAGTTAGAATCATATTTGTAACAAATTTTTGTTGCAAACAAATTTATGTTTGATTCATAAAATAATAAAGATATTTTTTTGGCTTTTTGACTTGAAATTCTCCCCGATGGAGTTCGAACTCAGCATACTTTGTTGCTACATAGTTTCCGACTACTCCATTGGCTCTATTTAAAATGTATTTTTTTATATATTAGGTCTGTTTTATTTGCCATACTCTACACCGGAGCAGAGTAAGTGGCAAATAAAACGAGCAGGAGTAGAAAAAAGCTTTAATTCAAATGTTTGTAGCGCTGCTTAGCAACCATATTGTAATATAATGGGAAATTTTTACCTAATACACTTTTTATGATAGAAAACTAAACTAATTTCGGTGTGAGAGCTACCTCGGGTCTGAAAGTAGTGTATGATTTTCATTTTTGTTGTTTTTGTTTTCAATGTAAAAATTTGCTCTACCCCAGAGCAAGTGGCAAATAAAACACACCTATTATTAGGAAGAACAAAATGTACTTCCAATGACTTAAAATAGTTCCATTGAAAATAGTTTATCATATTATATTTTTTGTTTCAGTGTACATATTTGACTTATGTTAGTTTCGATACATTAGATCTGTTTTCTTAAACCAGATTAAGTACATTAGTCAGGATAGTATTGTAAACTTCATTCAGAACGAAATAATTCTATATAAAATTTATTAAAGAGTTTACATTTCACACTACAATTACATTTTCTTTTATGATCGACTGTATAACTATTTATAATTCTAAATCAGTGATATTTTTAATTTACTTTTTTCATATTTACTTTATCATAAATTAAAATGTCCATCCGACAAAGATCTTACTTATATATTTGAATTGATTGACAAGAATTTTGCATCAAAATGAATTTATGCAGTAGCTATAAAATATCATTTTTATATTGCACATCAATTTTACTTCAATTATGGACATTATAATGGTGACAGAAACGTTTTAAACCACCCTGCTGCAATACGAGGATAAAAAGAAAAGCTTAAAAATAGTCCATTTGAATTGATTTTATCATTTATTTTAATCTACGTTGGCGCCATCATCTTAAATGATTCGTTATCAGATTAAATTTTTGAAACACGCGATCATATCATGGATCGCGTTGTCATCACTATCGTCGACATACACGATCATTGCATATAATGCGTGCATTTTTTGTTTCACTATCTTCTTAAGACTTTTAGAAAACTTCTAGAGAACTAAATATATGTAAAAGTATTGCGCCTTTATAATTCTGATAGTGATGATGAGACGACACTTTAATCAGTGATTAGCACGCGAATTCGTGTATAAAAATGAAAAGCCTACTCTTAATAATGAAGAAAAAAACCAAGAAGAAAACAATTTTATAGAGAATATCTTCAATTTAAAAATTTGTCGTAATGTTATAGATAGATCTATAGAGTTTCAGCATGAAGCAAGGGTGTCCAACCTTTTCGTTTCCCTGGGCCGCATTGGAAGAAGACATGGTGTTTTGGGCCACAACTTGTGGCCCACAAGTATATTACTATGTATAAATCCATATCATAAAATGAATGTGATACTTGGCATTGAAGTTGAGAAACTAAACCGTCAATATCTGGTTCAATTGACGTGGTTGCAATTCTCAGGTAATTCTCAAAGTGTTCTTCCAACATGTTGGTTCTAATTTTACACTTAGTATGTTTCATTCTTCACTTAAGCTACCAGGTGATAAACAACAGAACAGTGTAGCTCAGCGAGTAATGCAAACAGAAAGAGAATTTACTACATAACGAAAGAGCTTTCTGTTTTGGTCCTGTTTCTGTTATTTGTCACTTGGCAGCTTTTGCACGAGAGCGCAAACACACAAATCATTCCTCAGAAAAATGAACATGCTTCAGTAACTTTGAATATTTTCGGGCCGCATTGATACTTGCCTTGGGCCGCATGCGGCCCGCGGGCCGCGGGTTGAACAGCCTTGGCATAAAGTAAATAAAGAACATATCCTTTTTTTCTTTAGAACTTCACCAAATCGTTCTAAACAATATAAGACTGAAATCTTTTAAGTTGTTCTATAAATTCTATATAAAAGTGAACATTGGAAGATCTTCTTTCGTACCCGATTGAACTATGTGCGAATGCAAAAAGAAAAATCACTAATGTAATCCGATCAAAAGTTGGTAAAGCACATAAAATTATGCCTTTTATTCTATAGATTTAAAATTGTATAGCATGTTTAAAACGTTTTTTTTTTTTTCCAATTTCTCCGTACTCTGGCTACGTTTTTAAAACAATCGTTTATCGGTACAGCCTTGGGCTTCTTGTTGTCTTAGAACATAATTAAATGTAAAAAAGTGCTAATGGATTTCTGTAGTTATTTCGATGAACACAAGTGCCGACCTAAATGTATGTACAATCTTTAGGTTACTATAAGTATGCCTATATTGGACAGAAAAAAATTATATTTTATATATTTTGTAGAGTTTTTTTTCTTCTGTATGACATTTTTCTTTATTAATTTAAATAGGAAATATCTTTTGAATTAGTTTTTGTGACTTTTCTTTTTCGAAATTCGATTAAACAACATGAATGAAAACAATTGAAGAAGTGTGGTCAAGTAGGTTATCGAATGTATTGGCTACTATTTATAAAACTATCACTAAACTATACCCGTACAACTTGTTAAGTTGGAGGAATTTTTTCAATTTTTACTTCTTAGATTCTTTTATATACAGGGTGAACAAGAAAAATATATAAATTGGGCATAGATTTAGTTCATACTTTAATTTTTGTATTTTATCATAGTTACTAATGTATAATGAAGAATACTTGAACTAACAATTTAGGTCTAACGACAACAGTTTAAAAGCCATTCGTATTTCAATTCAAACTCTATTAGTTGCTGGGACGTAATTCCCAGTTATCTATAAGTAACAAATTATTAATTTAGAATCAGATTTTGAAGCCCATCTGGACGTATGGCATACAGCTGTGGAGCTGTACAAATAAAACGAATGCTAAAATGATAGAAACATTCCAAAACAAAATGTTGAGCAAAATAGTATATGAACCTTGGTTCATACGCAATCACGACCATCACCGTGACTTGCAACAAAACCTTGTGGCTGATGAAATGAAAAAATTCGCTACGAAATATAATCAGAGATTGCAGTCACATGCTAACGTTGAAATGGCATCCTTATTGGATGTACATAATATGTGTAGGCTAAAAAGAATCAAACCTCATGAACTGATATCCTAACCCGCGGTGGAAATTGTTTATAAAAATTCTCCCCAACACGCGATTACTGAGAGAAGAAAATTAATAGTCGATCGTTGGATTGGTCTTGATAAAAGGAGGGTTGGTTTTAGTGGATGAAAGGTCCACACTACTAAAAGCACGTGCTTTTAGTGTCTATAAAGAGGCATCCAAACGCACAGTTTTTTACTCAGTTTTGCCTGCGCAAATCAGATTTGCGCATGCAAAACTGAGCGTCTGGACAAGTCACAGTTCGTTTGCGCAGGCAAAAGTGCGGCTTGTGCGATTTCAGATCGTGTCTGAAAAATAACTGTGGTACGTGCATGCAAATCGTAGCGTGTGGACGAAAACTCATTATTTTACACAATTTTCATGCAATTTCGAAAGGCGAAAGACACGAAAATGTCTTCAAGAGACTTTTTAGAGGAGTTAAGCTTAAACTATTCATTATTAAAAGTTCTAAGCACAATATCTTGACATTAAGAAGTTCCAAAGAAAACTGTGTAAAAATATGGAAAAGACGGTATCGTGTGGACACAAAATTTGCGCAGGTTTTCCCACAGAAAAACTACGCAAACTAAGACTGTGCAAAAAGACTGAGCGTTTGGACCGTACTTAAGATTTCCTCAGCTGGTCGGGAGAAAAAAAATTATTTCAATTCAATTCATTGTCGCTACTTTCCTGGGACACAATTTTTTAGTGATTCTTTCTAAAAAATTTGAACTGGTTTTATTTCCAGCTTCATTTTGTCGAAACGGTCTCCTCCGAAAGGATCAGTCTCGTTGACTCTATCAGAATACAGATACTTGTTTTATAACGCAATTTTTTGGTATACCCTGTCTATTTAAATTAAAATATATTCAAATGGAACTGTAATCAGATTATTTAATTTAAAATATTTGTAATAAATTATTTTGTGAAATTGAAACACGGAAATGATTCAAAAGTGTTTACGCAATGAAATCTCGAGAAAAGAAAATTTTTTTTTGAATTAATTTTTTTTTTTTTTTAACCTAAAGATGTTAAATTAAATCGTTTCTTTTAAGTTTTAAATCGAATACAATTAAAAAATCCTGTTCCAAATTCTGTTTAATTTAAATCCTGTTTAAAAAGAAACAAAAAATACGAAAATTAAATTCTAAACATTTTCATGTCCAAAGAATATTATTATTAATATTATTATTTGTTATTAATTTTAATCATAAAATATGTAAATTTCATTGGATATACAAGGTGGATTCCAAAGTAAAGAGGACTTTAAAAAAAAAAACAGAGCAAATGGTTTTTTCGTCAAAATCAATTGATTTTATTCAAAATAGTCTCCTTCTGCACGGTCCAAAAGCATGTCGAACGAGTGTTTTAGCTCGTTGGCCTGTATGGCCGCCAGTATGCCGGTGCAAGCCTTTTGAAAGGCCTCTACGCCTGCATAACGCTTTCCTTTCATCGGCAAATGCATTTTTCCGAAAAGGTAGAAGTCGCACGGTGCCATATCCGGTGAATACGGGGAGTGGTTGATGGATTTTTGGTGAGATAATCGGTCACAAGCGTCGATCGATGAGACGGCGCATTATCGTGCAACAAACGCCAACTTCCATCTTCGCGATATTCGGGCCGAACACGTCGAATACGGCGCACCAAACGCTTCTAAACTCCTAGGTAGAATACCGCATTAACGTTTTGACCGGGTGGAACAAATTCTTTGTGGACAATACCCTTGGAATCATAAAAACAAATCAGCATTGTCTTCACTTTTGACTTCTCCAGGCGCGATTTTTTGGGTTTCGGCTCGTCCGGCGCCTTCCATTCAGCACTCTGGCGTTTCGTTTCGGGATCATGTTGAAAACACCACGTTTCGTCACCAATCACAATGTTATAAAGGAAGCTTTTGTCCTTTTTGACCTCTTTAATGATTTCCTTCGAATGTTGAATTCTGAGCAATTTTTGGTCGTCGAAGCTCATTTTCGCACCGATGACACAAACATACTGACACTTAAAACGCAATAACTTCACTTTCAATAGATGAAATGTCATGAAATTCTCACAGGAAGTCGATAAGTCGCACCAGTCGACATATAGATGGCGCCACTAGGGGCGCTAGATTCAAAAAGTCCTGATTACTTTGGACAGCTCCTTGTAGTCTTTTTTTTCTTAATTTATTAATATTTTCTAATTTATTTTAATATTTCTGGACTAAAAAATTTTTTACAATTTCTTATTATTGATGAGGAAAACAAATTTCCTTATTTCTTATTAGAAATTAAAATTAAAGCAAATAATAAGAAAAATTATTCTCGACGAAGACGAAGAAGAAATATTTTAATTTGAATAAATTTCATGATTTTATTTTCTATACGAGAAATATTAAAAATAAAATAAATTCCTAATATTATCTTGTCATCTTTCGTTAAGCATCAATTAAATGCCATTAATTATATTAATAAAATTCGAGGGATCTCATTATAAAATAAACTAAATGATTTTATGATCAATTTTTCCAGATTTTTATTGATGCGATTTCATTTCATTTTCACACATTTATACCAAAGAGAGAAAAACATCAAGTTTTAGCAAATAGAATATTGTAAAATTATGTACAATATAATGTAGAAAAGTTTAATATGATTATTATGATTCTTACTTAGCAGAAGGACGCTTATAGGTGAATTAAATTATGCCCAATTAGTATTTTCTCATATTTCTTAGCATTAAATTTGTTATTTCATCTTAGAAACAGTGGCGTTTTCTGGTGGCCTACATAAGACGTTCGGTTTGAAAAATATTTGCGGACAAAAAGTCTAAACAGCACATTTGATGCATATAGATCTTAAATACTATTTCGCTACTGTATACTATGCTAGAAAGCGTTATAAAGTGTTATATACGAGAAATATACTGGGAGTTTAGCTACCATATGACACTTGTAGTTAACAAAGTGAAGAAGTTCAATGAATTAACTTTAAGAAAGAAACATCCAAAACTAATAATAACATAATTCGAGCTTTTTCTGTATAACTTTCAAATTTGCTCCAATTCAGAGGTTCTAATACCATACATTTTTTCTGAAAATTTCATTCAAATCAATGTATCGGTTTTTAAAGTACATCGAAAAACTACAATATATGGATAGGTTTATTTGTTCCTAGAACTGTTCCTCTTTCCACTGACCTCGAATTGATTTTACGTATTAGGATAATTCTCTGATAGTGAAATAGTTTTCTTCATAAGTTAGAAGATTAAGAAAATATACAATATTACACCGAAACAAAAACGTTGAGAGTCGATTAATTGTCGGTACTACGAGTATGTAGAATTAAGTTCTAACACGTCTAAAATTATAAATTGGAAAGAATTACAATAATCTAGATAGAAATTCCTTACATTTGGTAACCAGATGCATGATAATTGATATTTAGATCTAACATTTCATCGACCTTAGATATGAAAGTTCGTAAAATTTAATTCCCTGATTCGGATATGATTCGGATTATCAAGTTTTTTCCTTAAATGCCGTTAGTACCATAAATCGATATACTTGTCATTTAACTAATGACTAATGACAATTACTCAGTTTATTCTTAGGGTTATTTTTCTTGGAAGCTAAAAAGATTTTCCTATCACAGTCTTTATACTTTTCGACGCAATCATTAAACATGATATTCCAAGAAATATACATTGTACCATTGTACCATTTTTTTCCCTAGAAATATCGTTTAAACGACAGATTAGAAAATTCTTTATAACATATTTCATTCTTAATTTGCAGACCTGTAACAAGATAACAGAATTCTTCTTTTCACTTATAAATTATTATTGAATGGCAAACTCGTGTATGAATTCCTTATAAAAAACCGACTGACTGGATTTTGTGATAGAAAATTTCATATGAAATTGAAACGTTTGAGTTGTTATCAAAGTTCGTGAAGATTTTGTACATTAGGTGCGTTTTTTTCATCGGGTCTGGGTCGATTTAAAAAAAAAACGATCTGGTTCTCGAGAGGAAAAAAAATTTTCTTAAAAAAAAATTAAACTTTTTCGCTCATTTCTTAAATAAATTATTATTATTAAATAAATACTAGCAAATTCTCAAATATCTTTATTGAATGATATTAAAAAAAAATTTTTTCACGAATTTATGAACTTGATTATGACATTTATATTACGATATCCACATTTATATGAAAAACAATGGCTGCGCCATCTCTTGCAATTTTTCGTAACTAAAATCTATCGAGGTTTGGGCCTGAGACCCCGATAGATTTTTACTTGGGTTCTGTTGTTGTTGCTTTTACGTGTTATGAAGCAGACCCTGACCCAGACCCCGGTGAAAAAAACGGACCTATTATGATTTTTGGAAAATTAGTAATGAAATTTTTTGTCAGAACAATTTTTCTTTTTCGATAAAATGATCGTGTCTCCAAAAATGGCTATCAGAGAGTATTTTTCATTATTAATTTACGAATAATTATTTTGAATTTTAAATTTGATTTCACTAAATTTACAATTTCAGATATATTTTTATAATTGTAAAATAAATCTTCAGATAATTTGTTTTGACTAAAAAAACACAACGAAATTCAAGGATTTTCTGCTTTTTTCTATAATATAAAAAATCGCGCTTCAGGCAATAAGATGTTTTCCATATGAGTTCGTAGAGAATTGTTTCATAAATCCATAAGGATCTTCATAAATTTTAACGAGCCAGAAGAAAAAAAAAAAAATTTTCATAATAATTCTATCATGGTGGTAAATAGTTTTTCAAGTAACTTTTTTTTTTTTTTTTGTTTATAAATTACTATAAATGAATCTTTTAAAGAAGAATAATAAGTTTTGTAAAGTCTCTCTAATGACTGCGATGAAGTTACAATAATTGACTGAAATTAATGTTTTACTCTGTAAAATGAAGTACCAATTTCATGATTCGCTAAATGCAGAAAAAAACATAAAGTAATTTAAAATCGGCCTATAGCCGATTTTTTGATGCCCTATGGTAGAAATGGGAGAGAAAAATTGTGAAAACTAACAATATATCACGGTTTTTCTTCATAACTTCGTTTGCCCTCGTCAAAATTCTCTCTAATTTGTAAGTAACTCAGACCCTGGTAGCATAAGTCTAATTTGCAAATTTCATTCAAATCGGTGCATTAGTTCTGAAAATACATCAAAAAAACTTTCTGAACAGGGTACTTTCTTCCTACGACTATTTCTTTCTCCACTATCCTTAGACCGATATCACTGAAATTTACAATGGTATCGTCTATTAATGTAGTTAACCAATGTAATTAATTTAAACAAAATTGCGTTTTTGAGTTATCTTGTCTACGGACGGACGGACGGACGGACGGACATGCATAAATCAATATAACTTTTGATTCCCTACACAACCATACCCTTGAAATTTTTCTCCGATTATTATTTCTATGTGTTACACACTTAGTGACAAAACTAATATACCCTCTGGTAGTACCTACCATAGGGCATAAAAAGAAAGAAAGAAAGATGTTCAATTGTGCATGATGTTTTTAATTCATTCCGGCCTGACAAATGATTTATTATTAAGACTACAGAAATTTAACTATAAAATAAATTTAATTTAAGTTTCTTTGGAATAAAACAAGTCATGTGAACAATATTTTATGAAATTTTGATAATTAATTTAAAAAAGTTTTTAAGTTTAATATTCTTTTTCTTTGAAATTTATTTAACATTTTTTAAATCTATTCGTTAAAATTGTTTAACAATTAATAAAATTATTATTATTGATATTTTATTTAGAAATCAAGAAAAATTAAATTAACTGTATAAGAAGTGTACAGGGTGTTTATATAATATTATTTTGAAAAATAATTCTATAAGTAGGTAATTCCAACTTTAATATGAATCTTTGTTAAACTTTGTAAAATCTTCATAGTAGTTAAATTCAGAGAACTTGAAATATATACAAAAACAAAGGAGCACTTGTAGGCAAAGAAAAATAAATACATGAAGAACCGAGCCCGGTATTGAACCCGGGACTCATCAGCTTCTAGAAACGAGGTCTTTACCAACTCGACCATTCAACACTGTGTTTACCGATCTGTTCATTTGCCTTTTCTAACTAAACATTATTCAAACAATACAACTGTTATTCGAAATATAACAACTATTCCATAACCTTTCAATTGCTATGCCAATCATTTTGTATTAACAACAACTATTATGAAACTAATATAATACTCCTACACACTCTATATACAAATGAATGAGGCGATGAAATAAGATTTACTTGGTTTATAATTTTCATATTAGTTTTAAAAAACTTAGTAATCCTTGCTCCAATAAATTATGTATAAAAGGACGAGAAAAGATCACTTTAAGTCATGAATGAAAGAATATACAGATTACGCCATGCGCATGTCGGCCATTTTAAATATTCATTTTGATACTTTTTTGATATCACATGTGATTTTCTTTCAAATAAATAATCGTAATTTTTCACATAAACAATGTATTTCAAGTCTCCTGTGACGTAGGTGGGCGGAAAAAACCAATTTGAAATATGGGAAAGCGTAATCTGTATATTCTTTCATTCATGCCTTTAGGTCAGTTATAATTAGGAGCTGAAAGGCTTCAGAACTGTCATAAAATAAATGCAGCTTATTACTAATACTGATTATTAAAACTTTAGTAAGCTTAGACGTTAAGGTTTATACTTAAGTAACAAATATGAATTACCATTAGATTTAACCTGTATTACAAAGGTGAAAAAAAAAAATTAAAAAATTGATTTTAAAAGAAAAGACTAAAGGCGGATCTCCACACAGTCGACATCCTATTCTGACGAGAAAAAGCAGAAAAGTAGAAAGAGATGGACTTTTGCAATTTTCGCTAGGATTGACCGAATAAAAACATCAGGGTCTCTCCCCACACAATTTATAATATTATGGGAAAATTAAGAATATTCCCTTTCATTTTATAGAAAAATGTAGTACGAAATTGTGTTTTCAGACTTTATCATAAGGCTTAAATTCCTATCACATCTAAAAACAAGCTGTAATGCAAAACGACGAGACTTCTATACGTATGTTCAAATCAAGTTACCTTCCGAAAGCCTTTCTAAAAGAAAGCTATATGAATATGGAAATTCAGAGCGAACGTGGTCCTTAGTTAATCACAAAATTTGTTGTGATATACACACAGACAGAAATTGGATAAAAATGATTGCAAACCATTTAGAATCTTATAAAACGTGAAGATTTGCAAAACAAATTTTTTTATTTTTTATATACTTCGTATAGAAGTTAAAAATTTAACTTGCGTCGACCATAAAAATCAATTCGTCATACAAAAACTTCCTATAAGAATATCTGGTAGTGTGCGACGATATCGTGTATTATTATTGTGAGAGTATGCAATTGCAGATGAAAACCCATAAATCAGACGAACGAGTTCTTCTGCGATTGAGGGGAATCATCTGCAGATCGAAAATCAGATGGGGAAATTTGAACTGCAGACGACGACAAAATTCGTAGGATGATTGTTTCTCCCTTTCTGTTAAACTAAATTTTGCATAAGTGCATCCCTTACTTTTATCAGAATAGGATGTCGGCTGTGTGGAGATCCGCCTTAATACTGATTTTCATTAATATCTACCTACACAAATTCTTCAGTTTTTGCTTAAATCCCAATTTAAAATTAGGTAATACATGTGCTTATTTAAGCCCTATTTACATTGTCCTAATTTTTTGAGTGAGATTAAAGAACGCTTACACAAAAATCAGTTACCATAAACAAAACGGCAGACATTGAAGGCAAAATTTTCTGCCTAATATTTTGTAAGTTTTTGGGAAATGATATTAAAATTTTATAAATATCTTTTATCGCATGTGAATTTAAATAATAGTTTAATACAGCGCGTTTCTGCGCGAAACCAAATCAGTTCGATCTTCATTCTTAAACTAAATCATAACGGTTTGGCATACGCTTAAACGTACTGGCTTCCATATTTATAAGTTATCTGAAATGTACTGGAGGAGATGTAATGAATCTACTATGATAATTTTTTAACTCTCCGTCTTATGTTGCGCTTTTTATGATTTGGAATTGACCCGTAACTAATTTGTCGGAAATCACTTAACACATCTGACTGATTATTTGAAATTATTCATACTCAAATATTTGAGATATTCCACTTAAAATGATACTATGTTATTTCCAGACCCACACTGCATTTGATTTAGTCGAATTGAATTGCTTTTTTTTTTTTTTTTAAAAAGGTAATATTTTCTATGACATGATTTACAAGTAGTTCTACTATCAATTTATCTATCGTTTCTTCAAATTTCGCTAAGATAAAACAATATTTATTGATTTAAAATCAGGAAACACTCAGTACAGGTTTCATTCCATTCAAAAAAAAGACATCAATGATCTCATACGTGGGTGAATAATCATGTTTTAGTCTATGTTTAACATTCGAGGATACTAAATGTTTTATGATATCGTCAATTACTATCTTTTTACAAATGATATCTAATAATTAAAATATTTTCAATTCATGTATAAATAAATTGTTGTAAAGCTTATCATCTTATGTGAACATAGTTACGAAATAATCACTAAAAAAAACCCTGTTTTATATATTGAAAATAAATTTAGTTAGTTGGCAAATTTTTTTTTGTACCCGGTACAACATTAATATTTTTCCAAAGGAAAACATACAACAAGTTGAATTTGTCACATGAATTTTCACTACGAAAATAATTTTGTATAAATCTACTATCTCTCTAAAACAGTGATTGGAAACAATTTTCTATGGAGAGTCGTTGCTTGATTTATAAATCCATAATCACACTAACAACTTGCTCAATTTCCGATGAATTAAGGCCAATTTCCATACAGCCGATATCCTACATCTGATGCAAGTATGGGATAAACACTATACAAAGATTGATTAAACAGTTAGAGAGAAAACAATCATCCCACAAATTTTGTCGGCTTCTGCATTTCTGATTTCCCCAACTGATTATCGATCTGCAGATGATTCCTCTGAAAAACAGATGAACATGTTTATCTGATTTATATCGCACTTCATCTGCGGGTGCATACTCTTACAATAGTCACACACGATACCATCGCACAGAACCAATTTTTCTAAATTGGAGTGGAGAGCATAGAGTTATATTAACTAGAGATATTAATTTTCTGTCTCACGTGGGCCGACAGAGGAGAATATGAAACTTGGGTTTATTTGTATGGGAAATAGAAACAACGCGAATTTTATTTGCTAATTGAGGGGAAACCAAGTTAAATTATTATATCGTATTGGTTAAGCTGCGAGTCGTTATCTCCGAAACTTGGAAAACTTGGGCTTCTATCGTTTGGAGTAAGCGAGCGAGAAGATAAAATAGTTACCATTTCTCCTCCATAATTTTGTATGAAAATGAGAGAAATGAAATCTCCAGCTAATGTAACTGTATGGTGGAGAGACCCTGGTGTTTTTATTCGATCAATCCTAGTGAAAATTGCAAAAGTCCATCTCTTTCTTGGCTGTGTGGAGATTGGCCTTTAGATGTTATTTACTGCGGTCTGCCAAGTCACATCCTGATCTATGTATCATTGGTTCCCCATCACTGCTCTAGAAGGTATATCATATGCATTTCATTTAATATAAATTTCATTTACATGAGTTCTCTATAATATTTTAATTATTCATGTTTTTAATGTATATAAAAACTAGATTATAGTTTTCTTTTTTCTTTGGTTAACTAGTTTTTTTGTTTTTTTTTCTTCTTTAAGAAAGCGGGTGGTAATAACAAGAGGCATGTTGAAATTGTCACGTTGCGATCGTGTATAGATAGATTATAAATTGAAAAAAAAAAAAAAAAAATTTGAATTTGTATAAAGTGTAGACAAATCTAATTGATATTTTAATGAATTATTTAATTTAATTAAATTCAAAATAAAATTCAAGCCAAGAGAAAAAAAAAAAAAATTCCCACACCCCCACACATAAGCTGTAGTTAGAAAATTTATACAATTATTTCGGTTTCGGGTATAATATATAGTAAATGTCCGAAAACTTAGCTGTTTTGAATAAAATTTATATGTTTTTCACGTTGAACATACAAGGAGGAGTCCAAAGTAATCAGGACTTTAAAAAAAAAAACAGAACAAATGGTTTTTTCGGCAAAATCAATTGATTTTATTTTTTGCACGGTCCAAAAGCATGTCGAACGAGTGTTTTAGCTCGTTGGCCTGTATGGCCGCCAGTATGCCGGTGCAAGCCTTTTGAAAGGCCTCTACGCCTGCATAACGCTTTCCTTTCATCGGCAAATGCATTTTTCCGAAAAGGTAGAAGTCGCACGGTGCCATATCCGGTGAATACGGGGAGTGGTTGATGGATTTTTGGTGAGATAATCGGTCACAAGCGTCGATCGATGAGACGGCGCATTATCGTGCAACAAACGCCAATTTCCATCTTCGCGATATTCGGGCCGAACACGTCGAATACGGCGCACCAAACGCTTCAAAACTCCTAGGTAGAATACCGCATTAATGTTTTGACCGGCTGGAACAAATTCTTTGTGGACAATACCCTTGGAATCATAAAAACAAATCAGCATTGTCTTCACTTTTGACTTCTCCATGCGCGATTTTTTGGGTTTCGGCTCGTCCGGCGCCTTCCATTCAGCACTCTGGCGTTTCGTTTCGGGATCATATTGAAAACACCACGTTTCGTCACCAGTCACAATGTTATAAAGGAAGTTTTTGTCCTTTTTTACCTCTTTAATGATGTCCTTCGAATGTTGAATTCTGAGCAATTTTTGGTCCTCGAAGCTCATTTTTGCACCGATGACACAAACATACTGACACTTAAAACGCAATAACTTCACTTTCAATTGATGAAATGTCATGAAATTCTCACAGGAAGTCGATAAAGGATAGCAGAGATTCTAACGCACCAGTCGACATATAGATGACGCCACAAGGGGCGGTAGATTCAAAAAGTCCTGATTACTTTGGACACCTCCTTGTAGTTTACGAAAAAAAACAACAATCACGATAGATAGACAATAAATATCGTAAACGAAATAGTATGTACAAGTATTCAAATATAAAATATTGTTAAGCATAGTAAATATATTGTAATTTTGCCACTGGGCAAATTTTGAACTGTACTAAAGACCACACAATTCTAATAAATCAAAGCACATATTATATATATATATGAATGAGATTTGAAATTGGTAAAATGTTGAAAAACAAAACAGGTCCCAAAAACAAAATGCCGGCATAGTTCAGTTGAAAACAGAGAAATATTTCACACGAAGAAATTCATATTGATTCCTTTCGTACATGGTTCCTTTTTATAGATCAGAGAGTATAAAATTGCCGCTGGTTATAATGTTAATTTAGTGCTAATTTGATATTTACTAAGCCGACAGAATATAATCTTGACCATATGAAGATATGAACAATTCAAAATAGTATTGTATTTTATATTAAATCTTTTATTTGCATGAACATGTTAACGGATAATATAGGGTGCGACAAAGAATTAAGCGACTTAACGAGCACAATAAATAATTCAAGTTATTATTTAAGAAATGAATTCACTCGTGTGAAATATTATGTCCTTTTTTTTGGAAGAAAACCTCTTCGTCAATAATGTGGGGCCTACAATAGAGCAGTGTGATTCAATATAAAATACCTTTACTGCTTTAATAATACATTATCGAATCCACGTTTTTTAATAATTTTTCTCTGTATTTGAGAGAGCCCCGAAATATAAAGAACTAAGATTCTCGAGAAACTGAAATCGAAATTTCCGTGTATACCTTCTTCAAACGGTATGATTAATAATGAAACAATTATATAAATAATATCCCAGTGTCTGTCTGTCACTATCAGAAACATTTTAAGATACCCTTAAAAATATGCAATTCTGCATTATCTTGATTCAAATTTATGTAAACATATTTCTTTCCGCAGTATTATTAAAAAAGTCTAACCATTTTGGAGTGATTTTCTTAATCACTGTTTTTAGTTTATCGTCCTTTAATCGTCTTGTAAAATTTTCTACCAATTTCATCACACTATCCAAAGTTAAGATCATTTTAATTTGTTGTAGTATTTTGATCAAATGCTTGCCAATCTATTGCGCCTTCTTCTGGAAGCCTATTCTTCACATGTTTGAATAGCAGTTTTAAAATATGATGGGTAGATATCAATTATGACTGGATAGAACCCAATTTTTTGATGGGCACATCTGCCCAACTACTCAACTTAAAGGGAAGGTTGTTTTCGGTCATTATCACCAATTGGATGGTATCTAATGACAAGAGAATTTCTAGATTTTAAAACCAATCATTTCTTTTACACACCCTATACATTCTATAGTGTATCAAGTCTTCTAGTTACGATGTAATTAGTTCGTATATGCAAAATAAATGCTTAGAAGCCAGTTTATAAAATGAAATATCGAAATCCTTGTTATGCAAAACAGGAAAAACAAATCTGCATATATAAATGATCATAGTTTATTGGAAAAATTTTAATTGACGTCATAATTTTCCATATATGAATTTATTTTGACCCGGAAGCCAAATTATTTCAAAATTTATTAGTTTTAAAGTTCAGTAATGGTTGACCTTTTATGTACGATGCGCGATCATGTTGAAATTCTTAAGAAGAATGTACAAATCTGAGATTTCCATAAGCGTAATGAATCGTATGTGATCATTCGAAGAAGAAAATTTTCACACGTTCAATTATATGATTTATGATTTGTGAAATAGTAAAATTTATTTCAGTAATATATATTATCTCTCATGAATTAATAATATTATAATTAGAATTCGATTAATTTTCTACCTTGGCAAAAATCAATGCCGAATCTTTGAAACAAGTTTGAATATATAAGAAATCAAATCTTTTAGAATTTTACTATATATTAGGTCTGTTTTATTTGCCACCTGCTCTGGGGTAGAGCAAATTTTTATATTGAAAACAAAAACAACAAAAGGGCAAATCCTACACTACTTTCAGAGCAGGTGTAACTTTTACACCCGAATTAGTTCAGTTTTCTACCATAAAAAGTGTATTAGCTAAAAGTTTCTCATTTCATTACAATATGGTTGCTAACCAGCGCTACAAACATTCGAATTAAAGCTTTTTCTTACTCTTGCTCGTTTTATTTGCCACTTACCCTGCTCCAGAGTAGGGTATGGCAAATAAAACAGACGTAACATATTATATTACTGTTTTTGTTTTAATATATAAAAATCTAAGCTTAATTGATTTCGTTTTTGTACCAAATTATTGTACAAAGAAAAAAAAGAAAAATTGTTAATAAAATTAAAGTCAGACAGTCGCCACTTTGATCTCTGCTTTAATGAAAATATTCCAATGGGCTCCAAATGAACCAGACCACATGATAACGGTTTCAGCACATATATGTGTAATATTACATGTTTTAACTTTTACTTAATAAATTGGTAAATAAATACCAAATAAAAGGAAAAAAAAGCAAAATAAAAAATAATGTCAAAATACGATCAATCAAGTGATCGACATTATTTTTGAAAACATTTATATTTATATTCGATAATTTAACATTTATAAAAAATAACATATTCTCGTGTTTATAGATTTTTTTTTTTGGGGCCTCATGAAATTTTATATGTTTCAATTATTTTTGTTTTTATCTGACGATCGATTGATAATAATTAAATTGAATTGTTTTGTATTTTCGCCATATTTGGTTAAATGGGTCTTTTGTACTGCAAACTGTAAAAAAAAATTTTCACTCAATGACATTTACAAAAGAAAATATCGTAATTTTCAGAAGAAATTTCAATTTAAAATTTGTTGATCCTCTTTTAAGTTATAGTCAAACTTTAATTAAATTTTTATGCCCTATGGTAGGTACTACCAGAGGGTATATTAGTTTTGTCACTAAGTGTGTAACACATAGAAATAATGATCGGAGAAAAATTTCAAGGGTATGGTTGTGTAGGGAATCAAAAGTTATATCGATTTATGCATGTCCGTCCGTCCGTCCGTAGACAAGATAACTCAAAAACGCGTTATCTAATTTTGATGAAATTTATAATTTGAGTTGCTTATTCCTTAACTTGGTTTGGTATTGCATTTGAGCCAAATCGATCCACGGGGGGCAAAGTTATAAATGAAAAACCAGGGTGACCAGAAAGTTTTGTCGTTTTTTTGGTTATGGTTTTTCGGATGTAATTGGAAAATTTGTGACCCGATTTTGTACAAATTAATTATGTAGGTTAACTGCATAAATAGGCGATACCGAATTAATTTTCAGTCAAATCGGTCCAAGGATAGTGGAGAAAGAAATAGTTGTAGCCTAAAATAAGCCTGTTCATAAAGTTTTTCCAATGTATTTTAAAAAGTTATATACGGATTTGAATCAAATTTACGAAACGTGTTTATACTATTAGACGCCACCCTACCTGTGAATTTGGGCCAATTTGAGAATGAAGAAACAAAGTTATGGAGAGAAAAACCTTAAAATATTCAGTTAAGCAGAAAGTTCGTGGCGTTTTTTTCCAATACTTGGCTTTAGAATCGTATAACTATAGTAGTTCTAATCCTATCAAATTATATTGTAGCGCGCTGAAAAGGTAACATTTTATAGAATACTTGGAAAAAAAATGTGAAATTCTGGCAGAACAAATTGGGGTAATTGGGTTTTGAAAATGAGCCAAAATTCTGAAAAAAATTACCTATATTAATGCTCCATGTTTGGTACTACCGTCCGTCCGTTGACAAAATAACTCAAAAACGCGTTATCCAATTTTGATGAAATTTAGAATGCTACTTGGTTATTGCTATAGTGGTTTTGGTATTGCATTTCAGCAAAATCGACTGAGGGGCAGCGAAGTTATTAAGGAAAAACAGGGGCGACCATAAAGTTTTGTCGTTTTTTTTCCATAGCTTTTCGGGTTTAATTGGAAAATTGGTAAAGCCATTTTGTTTAAATTAATTATATTGGTTGACTACATTAATAGACCATGCCATTGTAAATTTCAGTGATATCGGTCTAAGGATAGTGGAGAAAGAAGTAGTCGTAGGAAGAAATAACCCTGTTCAGAAAGTGTTTTTGATGTATTTTCAGAACTAATGCACCGATTTGAATGAAATTTGAAAATTAGACTTATGCTACCAGGGTCTGAGTTACTTACAAATTAGAGAAAATTTTGACAAGGGCAAACAAAGTTATGAAGAAAAACCTTGATATATTGTTAGTTTTCACAATTTTTCTCTCCCATTTCTACCATAGGGCATCAATAAATCGGCTATAGGCCGATTTTAAATTACTTTATGTTTTTTAAGTAAAATCCATTCAACCAATTTTCCTTTACAATGTATTAGATTATTAGTGAAAGTTAAAAGTTCAATATAAGAAAATGAATAAATTAATTACTTATTGAAAACTCTTATTAAGACATTCATTTTATGTTACATGATCATCACACAATTTATTCGTGTCACTTAATCAAGCGCACATAAGCTTATGAATTTCTTGTACGATCCCATATTCATAAATTTAAAAAAAAATTGATGACGATAGAGAATTTACATACATTGGAAAAGGCAGGCACACCACGGCAGGTGGCAGGCACTCGTTAAAAGGTTTATATCATTTGATTAACCTTACTTGACATCATTATTGGTAAACAGTCAGGAAGCTAATTGAACTTATGAACTTCTCTTATACTATTTTTATGCAGAAATCTTTTTTTTTTTTTTCTTCTATTTTATTAAGTGAAGTGAAGATCGTTTGATTGTGGAAAACTTGATTTTTGTTATTCAAATTGATTTTGATATGAATTTAAATTCCAAAATCGATTATATTGATTGGATTTATTTCTCTTTTTAAGTCTAGAGAAAAGGGGGTTGATATGATTCATGCTGTTTTCTTGATCAAAAAATATATAAATAATATAAAATACATGAAAAAAAAAAAAAAAATTATGATAAAAAATATTTTGACATCGGCTTGTCAGATCATATAATTCATATAATTTTAAAAGATTTCAAAATTATCACGGAGAGTAAAAAGAGAAAAAAAAAAAAGGAAAAATTCATATATGTAAAAGACAACAAGAGTAGAAATAACCCCTTCTGATACCAGCTGTGGCCAACATAACAATACATATTTTACTCAATGGGGTTCCATCGATGATGGATACTTTTCATGAAAATTCACCGATAATGCTCGTTCGGGAATACTTTTTTTGAAAATGAATTTTTTTATATATTATTTCATATTTTTGTAATAAAATATAATAAAAATCCATTTATTAAGTTATCACATAATCGTTTGCATAAATTTCCATAAAAAAGGAAACTTTGCTAATCGAATATATTTAGGATTTTTTGGTTTTTATTTTGCACGTTTGGTTGGCTGTTATTCACATTATATTTTCAATTTCGAATTTCATATCGAATAATATCATATGAAAATCATGTGGGTTTGAATTCTAATATAGTGTGAAAAAATCACAAGAATTTAACTTTAAGTTTCACCTTACGATAATGTCTAGTATTTATTTGATTTATCAATTTCCTAGGAACTTATATGAATGAGTTGAGAGTTTGTGGTTTGTTCAAAAGACAGTATAAATTCGAAAATATTAGTTCAATCTCATGTCCAGACAAAGTCAGAAGATTTGATGCGAAAATAGGTGAAATAGAAAAGATTGTTTGATGCCCTATGGTAGAAATGGACTCCTTGTTAACAAATATATAGTTCAATTAATTCACTTTGAGAAAAAACAACCAAAACTAATAATATCTCAAATTTTTTTCTACAGAACTTTATGTCCTCTGTTTCAATTAAATTCGACCTAATTCATAGGATCCTAGATAGGGCAATTCACAAATATTGATACAACTTAAAAAATACGTGATTCAAAATATTTGCTGCAAAACTCATGTATCAAAATACCTTTTTCTCGGTATATTTTCCAATATCTATGTTCGAAGATCTATCTTCCAAGAAAACATGTTGCAAGATTCATGTTGCCAATTAGAACAATTAGAATAGGTAATTTTCTGTATACTACTGGTTCTCTTTTTATATGCGGTAAATGCTGTTGATATATGTACGACCATAGATTATTATACCTAGATGTCCAAGCCAAATGAGCAGAGTGATGTTCAGTGTTGTTGTTGTAAGTGAACTTAAAGAAGAATGGATGAAAAGAAGTTTAATGTGAAAGAAAGAGGAGATGAATCTATGTTGTACCGGGATATCACTGTACAAAAAGAATCAGTTCAAAGCACAGTCGTTGAAAATCTTTATTATTAGTCTATGGTACAATGGAGAATTCACGAATTTCGAAAAGACAACTCGTAGACTTTTCTACATCTACGTGTACACAATGTGCAGTAGGTATGAAATGTATATACTACGAAGAAACCCTGAGATTACAGCCGGATAATTTAATAATCGCATTAACAAAATTCGCATAAAATGAGACCCAGGTGTATACAAACTTATTATTCTAGTCTAGTGCAAAGTGGAATAACAAACACACCCTGTCTAAAAACCTAATTTAAATTGTTAATTTTCATAAATAAAATAAATTATTTATTTTATTATAACTAACTATTTCACCTTATAGAGTCTGCCCCCTTAAGAAATTCTGTAAGTAGTACCAATAAAGCCTATCAAAATCTACAGCCGCGTATATTTACAATCGTTTACATTAGTTTTTAGACTCTATTAGTCATTGAATACGATTTTATTTACTATAAAAATTAAATTGAGTCCAATGCTCTGGATTCGTATCCGACCTTCATGTGTTTTCAAGTTTTATTTAACTTATTATTATTAGATTTTATTTTTTTCTTCTAAAAGTTAGTATATTTCTTATTGGTGCCAAACACCATCTACCACACACATTTTGATGGATGTTTCTTAAGTGAAGAAAGAAATCACCGATTTTATCGTATAGGATAAATTTCTCGAAAAAAAGCCTTTAATTTCATATACTTGTATGCCTGAAGAGAAATGGATAAATTTAAATCCAAAAAAAAAAAAAAAAAAAAACAGAAAAAAACAGAAAAAATGGAAAACTTTTTTTTAGTACTCATGTAAGTCAAGAATGGGCGAAGTGCGCATGTTTAAATTGATTAATGTTTGCTCAAATAAGGTACTCGTATATAAGGTATAGCAAGTTTAAAACGTTTGAATGTGAGTACTTAGTTTTTTACTTTCCCGATAAACAAATGTTTATAGGAAAGTACTATAATCGTGCGAAAACCTAACTTTTGTTCTAGAAGAGCTAGAAAGATGAAAATAAGTGCAAAATCCATTAAAAAATAATTATCTCCAAGTCCGCCCGTCTGTCTATCCATCCGCTTCTTTAAATGGCAACACTGTTTGGAAACGCTTTTTTGTCTAAAAACCACAAAATTTTGTCCGTACGGTGCAGAATAAACTGCTTGGCCGATTTCGACAAAATTTGTGCAGTTCATGTACTTGACCCCAAATTAGAACTGATTAGTTTTTGACCCATATTCGACTATGGCAACACTGTCTGAGAATACGTTTTATCCAAATATAGTATATTTTTGCAATAGTTGTAAAACCGAAAGTGCATGTCCAATTTTGATGAGATTTTCACAGTTTTGTACTAAGGTCAAAATCAGAACATATTAACTTTTTAATGGAATTCATTTCTGGTAACACTAATGCGCAAAACTTTTTTTAAAAGAAATGTTGCGGTGGAAATATAGAAACTTGCTTAATTCGGACAATAATAGTCGGATTTTAATGAAAGTTGGCATGTACGTTTGGAATGGGCCGACTGAACAGATTAAGTATGTCTCCCCTCAATGGGAGGTTGTGGGGGGTTAAAATAGAAAAGCTTCAATAATTCACTCAATAATGGGCGGATTTTCTTAAAATTTGGGGCGTACATTTTGGATAGGCCAACTGAACTGTACTTGATGGGGTTATGGGAAGGCGAAATAAAAAGACCTTAATAATTCGGTCAATGGTTGTCACATTTTCATGAAACTTGGAATGTACATTTAGAATAGGCGAACCGAAATGAATATTTTATGACATTATTGGGAAAGTTTCATAGTGGTCCGGCCAATCTAGAGAAAATCTAAATTCACTGCTATAGTTTCTTTTGCTTATTTTTCCCTTTATTTTTCCATAGATTATAATATAGAAGAAATAGTTCAATTGATTTATTTGCAAGTTATTTCAGGATATACTAAGAAATACAACTCATACCAATTTTTTATTGCCATTTCCTTTTTGTGGGTCCTTTTTAACATTAAAATATCATATTACATATTTTGCATTAGTTTTCATATAGTACTCGAGTACTATATGTTGGCGTTGGTGGTGAATTAACGAATAGTATCCATTATAAACAATTTTTTTTAATGAAACACTTCATTCGAACGTGTTTTGTAATTAACACCGAAATGCATAAAGTGCGGTATTTTTCCTTTGATTTTTTCTTTTTCATTTAGCTTCATTCACATTTGCACATATATTTTAATAATGCCTTTTTTTTAAAAAAAAAAAGAAAAGAAAATAGAAGAAAAATTGTTGAATAAAAAGTATTTGGTGTTAATGGTCGCACGTGAGTGGTTTTCTTGATTGATGTTAAATACTAGTAGTCTATTAAGTAAAACAAGAAGCCACTTAGTTAAGTAAAGTTTATAGTTTCTGTATGTATGTCCAAATGGAAAATAATAATTCTTCAAAAGAAAATGTTTATAGTAATGAAAAATTGAGTCTATTAATATTTGTAAGGATATATTTAGAGGAGAGTAGAGTACCTAAAAATTATTAAAACTATCCACATTTACAGATGATATGGTTGAAAGAAATTATGCTAAATAATTGATAAAATACAGTATATATATATAATAGCTGTTGTGCCTTTAACTTTTTTGATAAATGAGTTTATGTTTGAATTAAACTTTTATTTCTGAGCTTCGTGACTTTTTTTGAGAACTAGAACCTAATCAGACATTATCAGAGAACTTCAATTTTAGGATCTTATATTCTTTAAAGTAATTTACTTAAGGACTTGTAAGTTTTAGTTGCTGTGAAGCATGGTATAAAGATACTTCAAACACCTCCCTACCGAACTACTTTCTCTCTAACTATACGACGCCTTAACGTGTCATCACGAAATACGGACAGGGGATTGAAATCAGAAGTTTAAACTAAGAACCAATGAAAAGAAAAATATCAGGGAATTTGTTTAGTACACACACAATCTGGGTTCCGGCTTCGACAATATTGACATTTCTTCAGTTTCCTACAATATAAATCTTATAGTATACCAAAAAACATAAAATAGTGAGAGTTTCCAATTTGGGCATGTCTGCAAGTGCCACCTTATTAATAGTATTTGTTAAAATGACTCTGTGTGATACAAGGAGGAGTCCAAAGTAATCAGGACTTTAAAAAAAAAAACAGAACAAATGGTTTTTTCGGCAAAATCAATTGATTTTATTCAAAATAGTCTCCTTCTGCTTCAATACAGCTTTTTGCACGGTCCAAAAGCATGTCGAACGAGTGGTTTAGCTCGTTGGCCTGTATGGCCGCCAGTATGCCGGTGCAAGCCTTTTGAATGGCCTCTACGTCTGCATAACGCTTTCCTTTCATCGGCAAATGCATTTTTCCGAAAAGGTAGAAGTCGCACGGTGCCATATCCGGTGAATACGGGGAGTGGTTGATGGTTAAAATGTGATTTTTGGTGAGATGATCGGTCACAAGCATCGATCGATGAGACGGCGCATTATCGTGCAACAAACGCCAACTTCCATCTTCGCGATATTCGGGCCGAACACGTCGAATACGGCGCACCAAACGCTTCAAAACTCCTAGGTAGAATACCGCATTAACGTTTTGACCGGGTGGAACAAATTCTTTGTGGACAATACCCTTGGAATCATAAAAACAAATCAGCATTGTCTTCACTTTTGACTTCTCCAGGCGCGATTTTTTGGGTTTCGGCTCGTCCGGCGCCTTCCATTCAGCACTCTGGCGTTTCATTTCGGGATCATATTGAAAACACCACGTTTCGTCACCAGTCACAATGTTATAAAGGAAGTTTTTGTCCTTTTTGACCTCTTTAATGATGTCCTTCGAATGTTGAATTCTGAGCAATTTTTGGTCGTCGAAGCTCATTTTCGCACCGATGACACAAACATACTGACACTTAAAACGCAATAACTTCACTTTCAATAGATGAAATGTCATGAAATTCTCACAGTAAGTCGATAAAGGATAGCAGATTCTAACGCACCAGTCGACATATAGACGGCGCCACTAGGGCGCTAGATTCAAAAAGTCCTGATTACTTTGGACTCCACCTTGTAGTATTTGTTAAAATGACTCTGTGTGATATAAAATTGCATGTATTTACAGTCCTTTTTACAAATGCTATTAAAAACGAGGCAAACGTCTCATCAATTTATATAGAAATGATTGCGATTATACCTTACTTAATTTTTTATGTATATATTTATGGCACCATTGCAGCGCTGCAAAGCGTGCCTAGTCTTTAATAGAATTTGTAAAAAAGACATGCATTTTTACATCACTCCGAGCCATTTTAACAAATGCTATTAATGAGGTGGTGTCTGGCATCTCTCATTATTGTATGCTTTTTGTTTATACCCTATTTTCCCCTATATAATCATATTGTGAGTACATAAACTAATGAATTGTGAATTTCAATATTGCATTTATTACATATATGTATTAAAATTGATCATAAGTCATTAGCACCTTTGAAATTTTCCATCTTTTCTTTTTTTTTTTTTTTTGTAATAATTTACTATTTATGATCGATATTTTTGTTTTACATCAGTTTTAAATCAATTTAATTTATTTCATGCTGTGAGAATATCATATGTGTTGTTTTCTTCATTTCTTTTTTTTTTTTTTTTGTAGATCATTTCATGTCAAGATTCAGAGCAGGAAAAATTTATCTTAAAAGAAAAAAAGTTTTCTTTCAATATAAATTATTATTTTGGTTTAGTTTAAATATTTTTTTTGTAATTGTTGTTGTTTGAATTTAAACATAAGGTCTGTTTTATTTGCCACTTGCTCTGGGGTAGAGCAAATTTTTACATTGAAAACAAAAACAACAAGAGTGCAAATCCTACACTACTTTCAGACCAGGGGCAGCTCTCACACCGAAATTAGTTCAGTTTTCTACCATAAAAAGTGTATTAGCTAAAAATTTCCCATTTAATTATAATGTGGTTGCTAAGCAGCGCTACAAACATTTGAATTAAAGGTTTTTTCTACTCCTGCTCGTTTTATTTGCCACTTACCCTGCTCCGGTGTAGGGTATGGCAAATAAAACAGACCTATTGTGATGATATTTTCTGTTTTGGTTTGATCATATATTAATGAAATTTATTAATGGTGTCCGTATTAGAATGAAGCGAAAAAAAAACATGATCAATTTGTTGATCATATAAATTGGTTGAATATAATATTTCATGAAAATATGTATTTTATTCAAAAAAAAACAGGTCCATTAACATGAAATGAAAAATATTTTCCAAAATTTTAGGAAGCCAAACATGAAAATAATGTTCGTGATCACAGATCCTCACATGATCGTTTACCTAAAATATGATATCGTTATATGAATTTGGTTCTGTTGATTATCCACTGATGGAAGAAATGTATGTGAACCATTTAATGGTAATAATTCATGTTAAAAAAAAAAAAAAAAATAATGAAAACTTTCAAATTTCACATTGATGAAATTTTTCGATGACATTTTTTAATTAATTTTCGAAGTAATTAAACAACAAAATAATAATAATTTAGTAATGCGTTGGAAAAAAAAGAGAGAGATTTAAAGAAGGCACCGATATTTTCAATACAATATTATTTTGGAGAAAATTTCATACAAGGAGCTGTCCAAAGTAAACAGGACTTTTTGAATCTAGCGCCCCTTGTGGCGTCATCTATATGTCGACTGGTGCGTTAGAATCTGCTATCCTTTATCGACTTCCTGTGAGAATTTCATGACATTTCATCTATTGAAAGTGAAGTTATTGCGTTTTAAGTGTCAGTATGTTTGTGTCATCGGTGCGAAAATGAGCTTCGAACGACCAAAAATTGCTCAGAATTCAACATTCGAAGGACATCATTAAAGAGGTCAAAAAGGACAAAAACTTCCTTTATAACATTGTGACTGGTGACGAAACGTGGTGTTTTCAATATGATCCCGAAACGAAACGCCAGAGTGCTGAATGGAAGGCGCCGGACGAGCCAAAACCCAAAAAATCGCGCCTGGAGAAGTCAAAAGTGAAGACAATGCTGATTTGTTTTTATGATTCCAAGGGTATTGTCCACAAAGAATTTGTTCCACCCGGTCAAAACGTTAATGCGGTATTCTACCTAGGAGTTTTGAAGCGTTTGGTGCGCCGTATTCGACGTGTTCGGCCCGAATATCGCGAAGATGGAAGTTGGCGTTTGTTGCACGATAATGCGCCGTCTCATCGATCGATGCTTGTGACCGATTATCTCACCAAAAATCACATTTTAACCATCAACCACTCCCCGTATTCACCGGATATGGCACCGTGCGACTTCTACCTTTTCGGAAAAATGCATTTGCCGATGAAAGGAAAGCGTTATGCAGACGTAGAGGCCATTCAAAAGGCTTGCACCGGCATACTGGCGGCCATACAGGCCAACGAGCTAAAACACTCGTTCGACATGCTTTTGGACCGTGCAAAAAGCTGTATTGAAGCAGAAGGAGACTATTTTGAATAAAATCAATTGATTTTGCCGAAAAAAACATTTGTTCTGTTTTTTTTTTTTAAAGTCCTGATTACTTTGGATACCACCTTGTATGTTCACATATGGTATCACTTATAATTCAATTGGATTACGTGATTGGGTATCGGCAATGTTTTCCCTTAAAATTTAATCAGTTATACGCGATGGAATTACTAAAATTTATAGTTTTGATTTTGAGTACAATTTAATTAACACGATTGTAAATGATCGATATTTGATCATACAAAACCAGTAATGCGAGCCAGAAAATTATGATAGTCATAAATTGTTGAACTGATCGAAACTGTATATAACCACGTACCTGGTGAGAAAAGAGATCCTGTAAAATTTCTCAGATGAACATTTTCAGAAAAATGATTTTGAATAGATCAGACACAACTTGATGATTATTATAGGCGTGTTTTTTTAGTAATTGTTCCAGAATAGGTCAACATTTGAAATTGATTACATAGTGGAATTACTTGGTTTACTTTGTTGCTTTCTTCAATGATAAAATTTTGTTCTAATTCAGAACAACTAATGAAAAAAAAAAACTGGTCTTATATGACCACTAATTGCATTTCACACCTTCGCAATTAATTGTATGTTTATAATAAAAATGTAGAAATCAATCTACAAGTATATGGAATATATTCGAATTTTTATTACTTTGGATTTACAGCATTTATTGAATTCTTTGATTGCGTGACTTACCAAATCTTATTTAAAAGTTCCCACAAAATTGAATCTTGAATTTCTTACAGTTTTACTTGTACTTTTTCATGTCAATAAAGTTTCAGTTTGATATCTTATTGAAAATACCCAAAAATTTCACAAAGATCAAATCTCACCTCGTGACTGAATTAAATGTATTTAATTTACTGTCGTTATATGAGAACATAATAAAAAGATATTTTTTAAATAGATTGTAAAAAACTTGCAAAAATACGAAATTTATAAATTTCTGAAGTTAAACAAATCGTTCGAAAAGAGACAATCGAGTTTGTATGAAGGTGACAAATAAACATAAAAATGCATCCACAATATATGTGTATATATACATGAGAAGAACTTTTCCTGTGCAGTGTACCTTTTCTAATGCTCTAGACCAGTGTTTCCCAACGTAGGGACCACGCCCCACAAGGGGGCAATTTGATTGTTAATGGGGCAATTCGAAAATGGACATGACACGAGTTTAACCCTTTCGCTCCGGGCCATTTAAATGCAATTCTAGATTTCGGTGCCAAATTTAGTTTCTTAAGTGAACAATTCAATTTTTTAATATTAAAAATTATGTATGTTACATAGGGGGAGGGGGGGGGCATAAGAATTTTAGAAAGGCTAAGGTGGGGCATGGCACAAAAAAGGTGGCTAAGGTGGGACATGGCACAAAAAAGGTGGCTAAGGTAGGGCAAGGCACAAAAAAGGTTGGGAAACACTGCTCTAGACAGATCTCCGATTTTAATTACAATAATTATTTTTTAATGATACTTCTGGACGACCCATGACACATCTTCTTTTTTTTTTGTCATTCCAAAAGGTTCATAAACTTACTATTTTGTTTATAATTTTCAGAATAGAATGTTTATTCATTTTGATTCAATAAAATTAATGTTTTTAAATTGTTTTTTAGTAAATTTGAAGGAATTTTTATTTAGAATAATAACCATTTTTCCTCCTTTTAAGTTTATGTGATAGAAGAAAACATGTCAAAACCAGATGAAATTTTCTAAAATATTTAAATGTAGATGGCCCTGTAAATAATGTGAGGAAATAATTTAGGACCTCTTCACAATTTCATTTGAAAATTAAAAAAATAATGATGTATGAAATAGATACTTAAAATTGATCATTATTACGTAAATAAAGGTCATTATCAAGTTTTAATGATCGATTGGGCATTAATGATCATTAAAATCGAAGATCTGTCTAGTCTAGAATATAACACTTAATACTACTAGATATTTCTATTTCACAAAAATCAATTACTCATAAAAACAAAAAACACTTAATTTTAATTTCTAATTATTATTTTTGATTTAATATCAGAAAAATATGATTAAAACAAATTGTTTTATTTTTCTATAAAATATTATAATTGACAAAAAAAAGAAAAGATTTTTGTATAATTTCAAATTCGAAAATGTTTGAAAGAAATTCTTGTATTTGAAAATGGTAAAAAAAAACAAACCAACTGAAATCATTTATCATAAAAAACTTGCCGGGCTACTGTGGGCCCGATAAAAATGTATAATATATCACGGATCAGGCTTAGGAATTCGTTTAATAGAACTACACCAGCTACTTGTGTTATTAATAACTTTAATAATATATTTCGTTTTGTATCATTTTTTTTTTTTTCCAATTACTCGAAAGAGATATTCAAATCTGTTTTCTTGGCTTTTTTTCTTATTTGTTTCTTTAAAAGATATTAGATAAATTCATTGGAATTGAAAATTTCTATTGTTCATTTTTTACGCAGTATAAAAGATAAAAAATGACATCCATGAACGGTAATACCAGTTGGAAGAGGAATATGCTTAGTGGTAAGCTTTTAATAAAAATTGTGATAATATATTAAATTGTGTATTATTGAAAAATAAGTATTTCATGAAAAAAATTATCGGCCGTAAATTATTCGATGATATTCTCAGTCAAGTGATAGGACAGTGTTGGGGAACATTTTTTCATTTGTTTCTAGCCTTTCTGTTCAGGTGATTCGGTACACTTGCACATATCTACGTCCATCCAGTGTTATTATATACTTTTTACTTTTTCCAAATTTAACAACTAGATTACGGAGATCTAAGTCAGTAAGCCTGGATGAAATGAGTTTTAGGTAATGAGTGTATTTTATATTTTTTGAGCATTGCTGGTAAGTTGATAGAAGATACCCGAGAAACATATCTTGTGTGTGTGCCCTAAGATTTATTCGAATAGTGTTCTTAAACATTTGTAAAAATTATTAGTTATTTAGTTATGAATGCTAATATAAAGTAAATGTGTTCTGTTTAAGTTGTGTATAAATGCATGTTGCGTGCTGCATTTCTATGGCAGGCATGCAAGACGTTTTTAAGAATGCAACTTGGGCGCAATTTAATTTACTGTATACTTTCTTGGTTCTACACAGGCTAGATAAAATAGGTATTGCTCGTATAACACACTAAAGCATTTCCTACAAAGTACTATACACGACGTCAGACAAGTGTCCATCTCGACCATGCATAAGGCACTTGTAATGTACTAAACAGAAAAATATTGTTCTACTATATACTATGTACATAGTAGAGAGTAGATAGTCCAAATAGCAAAACTGAGTGTTATTCCGATTGCAACACTATTTTGAGATGTGTTTGAAAACTGATATGCAGTATAGATTAGATATAAGATAGAGAATAAGTAGTAAATATAGAAATATTATAAATTTGATAGAAACCTAGAAATCCACTAAAATGGCATACATTTTTATATCCAATTCGGATTTACTTTATCACATAGTTTCAACAACGAGTGCCTGCCACAGTTCTACAATAATATAATAACCGAAGATAAAGCAAAAGAATTAAAGTTCTTGAATAGATTTTCTATAATAGTAGAATGTTGGGTCTACCATAGAAGGAAGAATTTTTGCTAATATTGTACATATAAAAATTTTAAGAATGTCTTTATCTATTTCCAATAATATGGTTTTTTGTTTGTAATGAATTTGTCAGGAACCATTAAATGACTGGTAAACGGAATATGAAAAGAAAAAAACCAATATAATTTTGTGGAACGTATTTTAAATACTTTATATTAATAAATTAAACAAAAAGTACCTTAAAAATCAATTAAATTGGAACTGATACTAACACTTTTTTTGCCCAATTATTCAGTATACGCTATTAAAACACTTTTACAACAATTATCAATGGCTGTCATTACAGATTACAAACAAATCTGAAATAGTTAATATATAAATTAAAATTTTTATTCTAAGCAAATGAAACATTCATTATTTTCGTTACATTTTAAAACTAGTTATTATGACTTCTTATGTTATTAAAAAATCCTGGCTTTTTGAAAAGATAAAATTTATAACAAAAACTTTGTAAGAGTAAATTATATGACAAGTAAAGAAAGTGTCTCAAATGAATATAAAAGCAAAGTAATTTATTAACGTGGAAACGATTAATCATAATAAGTAATAGTTATACACGTTCGTAACTAAAAAAAAGAAGAAAAAAAAAACATATAGACTCTTAAAATCGGCCTATAGCCGATTTTTTTATGCCCTATAGTAGAAATGGGGCAGAAGAACTGTCAAGACTAACATTATTTCTAGGTTTTTTCTTTATAACTTTGTTCCTTCTTCTCAAAACTTCCAAACTTCCAAATTGCAGGTCACCTAGACCCTGATAGGATAAGTCTAATCTGTAAATTTTATTCAAATTGGTGTATTAGTTTTTAAAGTACATCAAAAAAACTTTATCAAAAGGGTTATTTTCTCCTAGGATTATTTTTTTCTCCTTTATGCTTGGACCGATTTGATTAAAATTTAACATGGTATCGTCTATTTATGTAGTTAACCTATATAGTTAATTTCGACATAATTGATTCGCGAATTTTCCAATTAAATTCGAAAAACCATAAACAAAAAATCGACAAAATTTTCTGGTCACCCTAGTTTTTCCTTTATAACTTTGCTCTCCCTGGATCGATTTTGCTCAAATGCAATACCAAACCAAGTTAAGGAATAAACAACTCACATTGTAAGTTTCATCAAAATCGGATAACGCGTTTTTGAGTTATCTTGTATACGGACGGACGGACATGAATAAATCGATATAACTTTTCATTCCTGATTCAAACATACCCTTAAAACCTTTCTACAACGATTATTTCGATGTGTTACAAATGGAGTGACAAAACTAAGATACCCTCTGGTGTAGTACCTACCATAGGGCATAAAAATAAATAAAATGCTTCAATACAAAACTGTCAATTAACGAGCGTAATTTCACAAAAACCGCTTGCTGATTTCTATGTTCAAATATTAACTGATTTTTAAAGAAAATTTTAAGAAAAAAAAAAAAAACTCCATTTTCAAAACGATTTTGATCGGTTGTGTCAAATCAATTCAATTTCATTTTATAAATTTCTTTAAAGTGTAAACCAATGAAATGTTAATTAATTATCTTGAATAAATTATTTTTTGAAAAGTCCTAAACTAGTTCAAGTACTTAAACTTTAATGTTATGAAGATTTGTATAGTGGTTTTTTTGCTATTGATGTTTACCCATGACCAACGGTCGCATCTTAAGATCTGTCAAAATATACGTGTGCTGCTCTGTGTGTACTCTAAAAATCTTGAAATTTGACAAATGATTATTGTTGGACAAACATGCATGTTCAAACATTTATCCCTCCGGGAATTAAGATTTGAATATTATGTAAGATTATAATTAAAGAAAAAAAAAATGAAAAGAAACAAACACTACATAAATTTAATGAGTAAACTGAAAAGCTTTAATTTATGAATATTTTAAACTTTCCAAAAAAAAAATCCGAAAAAACGACATGCTTCCTTTCACTTGGTAAATTCTTTTTTTTTTTTGGTACTATATAAGACTTTTTTCATGTCCAAAAAGTTCACCATCATAAATTTCAATTTGTCTGTTCAAGGATATCAAAAGAAGTATTTTCGATAATTTAATAAAATTATAATTAAGAAATCGATTTTTTTTTTAAATTGCTTAGATTTTAAGATTGTTTTTAAAGTGTCACAACCACATTTTAATAGTTCCCATTTCAAATATATGAAAAAGTATTGCACTATATTTCACTAACACGTAATTAATTAGAACAAAATGGAATAGATTAGAATATTTGATGGTTCTCGAAACCATCAAATATTCTATAAAATCACGAAAACATTCTAAAACACAAAATGATCACTATTGATTTGACGTTTCCTGCGAATTTTATAAAGAACTTTTTTGACGTTTATAGAAAACACGTTCCAATGCATATTGAGAACATTCTCGAGTTTGAAGCGATGAAGTATATAAGGAGGAAACATTGCTGAAACAGACAATTCAATTCAGAACTTGACCAAGTAATGATTAGAGAGATTTCGGAAAGCGATTACAACAGTGAAATATTAAGTGATTTGATAAATTATTAAAGTAATAAGTAAATAAATTGTAGATAAATTAATCTTGTATAAATTAATAATAATTGATAGACAAATATTTTTAAGACTAATTGTTAACGCAGAAATAACTGTGAAATAAAAGTTTATACACTAAATTCACACAAACAAAAAGTGTTATCATTTTTATAACATCGAACTAGAGGGGTAACATGCAACAGTATGTAAGGACACTAACTCAAAAACGCTTGTAACAAATTTTTTGATTCCCAATGGTAGAGTCGTAGTTAAGAAATCTGTGATTAAATGAAGTATCTCTGAGAAAAAACAACCAAAACTAATAATATTTTTCGATCATTATTTCTATGTGTTACAAATGTAGTGACAAAACTAAGATATCCTCTGGCGGTATCTACCATAGGGCATGCAAATTGAATGGAAAAACAATTTTTGATCAGGATGTTTACTCTCAATTTATTGCGTGTTATTTACACTTTCTTCGATCCTGAATTCCCAGCTGAATCTCCAGCTTTAGTATTGTTTTAAAAGTTCTACAATTTATTATCTTTCCAAAACGCGTAAAATTACCAGAATCAAATAACAAATTATGTGGGCTGAAGACGACATCGCAATGATCATAGTACAAAAAGGTGAGAAAACTTAGTTTGTCGCTTTAATTTTTAAATCGTACCTTTTCTGTTTACATCTAAAAAAAATTTAAAATTTCAAGGATTTTACAATCACCAATGTAAAAACTTATGAGTTTTATGATTTTGTACTTACTTCTTTCATATATACGAAACTCTTGGTACGAGAATACGACGCATTATACCGGTTCGAATGGAAAGGATACGAAACAACTGGTATACTAGTAAACTCAACTAAGTTTGAGAATAGACACCCAGGTCTACTTTAATCTTTACTATATAATTTTGAATTTGCAGACATCTTTTACCATCTAGATGAGAATTTCACGTATAATATGAAAGAGATATGAATTTAATCCTGTCGTAATGTTCAAAATATATACGATATTACGACAGTCATTATGATCTTTATAAAAATGTTATTTATGTTAGTATATCTTTTGAGGTGTTAATTCTGTTGTGTATGAAATCTTAATATATGATAATAAAATGTAATCAAACGACATTGTAAAATTGATTGCCATATTTAGACAAAATTGAACCCGAATCCATTGTACGAGTATTAAATTAATGATTTTCTCTACAAAATGACAAACTTTGTAATACTTTTAAAAATAGAAACAATGTTTTTGTTTATGTTTATTAAATCAATTGAAAAGTTTAATGAAATATAAAAGCTTTTTTTTCTTTTCTTTGATAAAAATATCACGTAAAGATTTTATTCGAAGTATAATATTTTTTGTTTGTGCGTAGAATTAAAAATAATCTATTTTTTTGGGGTTTTAAGTTTATAATTTTGTATAGAAATCGAGATTGAATTAATACAGTAATAAATTTCCACCTACATTTTTTTTTTCACAGGTCTATATTATTAACATATATTTGAAAATAATCGATTTTTATTACGACTTCTTTATACTATAGTATGAAAACATATTCAACGGGGTGACGTTGATCGTTGGTAATAGTTCCATAATTGCGATCACAGGGTGTTTGGCTAAAAGTATTGTGACGTTCTACCCGTTCGGTTCGATGTTATTAAAATGATAACACTTTTATTTATGTGAATTTAGTTTATAACTTTATTTATAATTATTTCTGCTTTAACAATTAGTCTTAAAAATATTTGCCCTTCAATAATTAATTATTAGAATTAATTTATCACAGTTTTAGAGATTCACTATTTTAATAATTGATCACAATTATTACTTTTAAATTCAAAGTTTCCGTTCTGCGCTAGGCTTTACTCCGAATGTTTGAAATACACAGCTTGGCTTTTTGATTTGAATTGATTCTCAGAATCAATCCTCAGCTGCTTTTATACCTAATTGGTGTGTGTATCTGGAGAGTGCTGGAAAAGTCTAGACTTTCGATGGCTTTTGTATACTAAACTTCTCGAAAGCTCTACAAATTTTAAATATTTCCAGGAATTCTTTGTTTTTTTGACAATGTTTTGTTTACGTTATTCGGAGAAGTGTATTGTATTGTCTCGGTCGTGTAAACAATTTAATTTGGTGCTTTCTGGAAATATTTTGATTTTCTTTTATTTAATAAATAAATCAGAATATTTCCAGCAATTTCTAGTGCATCTTTTTTTGTTTTTGTTTAGTGTTTAGTGCAGTATAATGAGAATAATTCATTCGTCTACTACCAAAGACTGTATCAGTTTTTTCACTACATTTATAACGCATATAGATAATCTTCGGAGAAAGAGTTCAAGACAATAGTTGTGTAGGGAAATCAAAGTTATATCGACTTTACCTTTTCCGTCCGTCCGTCCGTTCGTTCCTGTACAAGACAATTATAAAAACACCTTATTCGATTTTGATGAAAATTACAATATTATTTTGTAATTTTTAACTTCTATACGAAGTATATAAGTTACTGGAATCATGGAATCTCCACGTTTAATAAGATTTTAAATCGTTTGCAATCATTTTTATTCAATGTCTGTCTGTCGTCTTTCGTCTGCCTTTCTGTCAGTCTGCCTGTCGTGTGTTGCGGCCGTATTTTTGAAGCAATTTTCATGAAAATTGGTAAGAGCGGTTTTTTCCTCATGAAAACTATTCTATCAGAAGTTGGGTTCGATCGGAATAAAAATTCGGGTAGCTGCCGAACAAAAGTTCGGTTTTTTGTGTTTTTCAATTAAAAAGTATTGTAACGTTATTTATGGACCGATTTTAATGAAATTCGGCATGAGACACTTTTTCAATGAAAGAACAATTGTGTCCAAAAATCAATTGAATCCGTTTACTTACAATTTCGGGTAGCTGGCGAACAAAATTCGGATTTTTTTAATGAAATTTGGAGCATAACTTTGGGTGCTCGGACAAAATTTCGAAATTTTTGTACAAAATAAATCATAAATTGTTGTATGAAATAATTTGATCGATAGAAGTTCCCATAGTAGTTTGCGCATTATAGCTTGTTCTAACCCGATTTAGTATTTTAATTCAGCAAAATTGGCGTGAAGTTACAAAACAACAATGGCATGCGGAAACGAGCAAGATGAAAATTATGTAATTAGTCCTAATTTTGACAACGAAAAAAATTGTACTTTTCTGTCCTTAAAAAAAATTTCTTTGACAAAAATTGATAACACCCTGTACAAATCTAGTCCAAGTTGATTGAACCAATTTGCCTGTTTATGCTCTAATAAAGAAGTTAAAGTTGTAATAATAATGATTTTGTTTAAAATATAATTTTCAAAATTCGTGTTTTGAAATCTTCTTAGATGTGATAAATCAATTGATGTCGTCCATTGTTTCTATTTTGCATAAGAAACTACTGTTCGAGAGAAAACGTTTTAACACTGGTTAGAAAATTGTATAATTTCCAACAGAATTGTAGGTGTACGGAAATAATTTCTTTTCGCTTGAGTTCTGAAGTTATTTATTGTCCTCTAAATTGTATCAAAACTATATAATTTGAAGAAAAACGATATAAACTTTACATTATAAAGTGTACTTGGTGAATAAATGTTAGACTGAACAAGTTCAGCAGCAGACTTCCTACATTCTGTGTAAATTAGATACTATACGATTAATGTTGTATTAAGTAGCAGGATTTGAAATGAGGAGGAGTTCTTTTGAAATGTATATTTTAATATTCAAATTTAGTATTTATGTTTAGGGTGAGGTATTGTCGAAATATATAAATGCTATAATTTCAAAAATTCACATTAAAAAATCATTTTATTTGTAAGAAACATCTTCCCATGCTTCAAAGAGTGTATTGTGATTTTCTAATGTGGATTTAATTTTAATGAAGTATAAATTTCGTAATTATTTTTTACTACAAGATAAAGAGATAGAAGATAGTGATATCTCCTATTTAAATAAGATTTGACAATAGCTGTGTTTTATTCATCGGGGTCAGCGTCAAGGTCTGCTTCATAACATGTAAAAGCAACAACAACATAACCCAAATATTTATCGGGTTCAGCGCCTGAGACCCCGATTGATTTTAGTTACCTAAATTACCTAAAATTGCAAGAGATGGCGTAGCCATCGTTTTTCATATAATATGGGATTTAAATGTAATTACTTTCATAAATTCGTGAAAAAAATGATTTTTTAATATCATTCAATAAAGATTTTTGATAATTTGCTAGTATTTATTTGATTTACGCATAATTTATTTAAAAAATGATCGAAAATGTTTTTTTTTTTTCGAGACCCGGATAGTTTTTTTCCAAATAGGCGCTGATCCCGATGAATAAAACACAGCCAATATTTGCTTATTTAAAGAAAGATTAGAGTGGTTTGCGACTTTACTGTGAACATTTTTCGATAAAAATATGGATCATCTTGCCATTATTCAAGAGCCCAATCAGCAAACCTATGACATAATAAATTATCATTTGGCTTCAGTTTATACACTAGTTGGACCTTGTAGAAATATGGTCGAGATCTTTACGCAACAAATATCATGTTGTGCCACATGAATAGCCGAAATGTTGCTAACGTCGAATAATTGATAGATTTGTATCAAACCTTACACTTTCATTTACAGCGGCAATATTGGCTTCATTTCTCGTATATTTTTTTTACACTGGCGTTCCCACATCATGTAAAGTGTAGCTTTTTTACAAACTTCTTATAATTCGTTAAATAGCTTGCACAGATGAAGGGTTATGTCGGCCTTCAAATTTTCGGAATGCACATTGAGTTTGGCAAATCGAAGACTGATTATGATAATAAGTTTTTGTTCCTATGATAAAATGGAAAACTGTAGTGAAGAAAAAAACAATGACATCTGTCAAAATATTAATAAATATGGCTACAAGCCCTATCAAAAGTTGTATCACACCTATTGAGCAATCTCTTAGAAGCTTTCGTGGCAGTGCTACTATAGTACCTTTAGTTGGAATTGGTACAGTGAACGGTCTTAACTAATGGAACTGTTTTGAAACAAAAGAAAATTGTTTTATTTCATTGTTTCCTGAAAATATTTACATTGACGTTGTATATTATAATATTAGATTTTCGCATATAGATCCGATCAAAAAGTACATTTCGAATATCGAATTTCAAACACAAATAAAATATCAATATGAGATTTCCTTTGCTTATATGAAATTTGTATGCCCTATGGTAGGTACTACACCAGAGGGTATATTAGTTTTGTCACTCCATTTGTCACACATCGAAATAATCAACGTAGGAAGGTTTTAAGGGTATGGTTGTGTCAGGAATCAAAAGTTATATTGATTTATGCATGTCCGTCCGTCCGTATACAAGATAACTCAAAAACGCGTTATCAGATTTTGATGAAATTTACAATGTAAGTTGCTTTTTCCTTAACTTGGTTTGATATTGCATTTGAGCAGAATCAATCCAGGGCGAGCAAAGTTATAAATGAAAAACCAGGGTGGCCAGAAAGTTTTGTCGATTTTTTATTTATGGTTTTTCGAATTTAATTGGAAAATTTGTAAATCAATTTTGTTGAAATTAATTAAATAGGTTGACTACGTATATAGACGATATAATGTTAAATTTAAATCAAATCAGTCTAAGAATAAAGGAGAAAGAAATAATCCTAGGAGGAAATAATCCTCTCTATAAAGTTTTTTTGATGTACTTTAAAAACTAATACACGAATTTGAATAAAATTTACTGGTTAGACTTATGCTATCAGGATCTAGGTTACCTGCAAATTGGAAGAAATTTTGAAAAGAAGGCACAAAGTTATAAAGAAAAAACCTTTAAATAATGTTAATTTTGACAGTTTTTCTGCCCCATTTCTACCATAGGGCATCAAATAATCAGCTATAGGCCGATTTTAAGTTACAATATGTTTTCTTTTCAAATTAATTTAAATTTTCAATTAAAAATTATTTAATGAGGAATTTTTTGTTGTTGTTATAAATCTTTAAAGAGAACCTGTTTTTCGGGCGGTTTTATAAAGTGCGACCCAAAAAATTAATATTTTGAAATTATTGTCCAAAACCAAGAAAAAAAATGTGGTACGAGTCTTTTTCTGTGATTGAAATATAAATTGACATGTTCAAGTAATTATAAGAAATAAATATTAAAAGTACAGATTGCCAATTCATTAAATTTGAATGTTTTTTTTTTTTTTGAAATAATTATTTTAATATACATTTTTTTTTTTTTGTCACAGATTTAATACAATATGATAAAAAAAACTTTATTCGCGTAATCGTGTACCTTTTTAATTTTTATAGAGAAATTTTTGGCGACAATTTTTTAAGATATTTCTTGAAAGTCTATCGACTTTCTTATTTGACCATGCATATATATATATATATAAAAATGCTTGATAATAACGTTTTCCTAATTCAAGTCCAAGTACAGAGTTGTATCTAGTTTAGAGTCTCTGTTCTCAATCCGACTCGACTCGGAATCATCGATCGAGTGTTTGGGCAGTTACTCGGTTTCGGGACTCGACTCTAATACACGACGAGTCCGATTCCGAGATTTATAGCATACTTAAACAAGAATTTTTTACTTTTTAGAAATACCGAAAAACGAACAAGTAATCTTGATGACCTGTAGAATGCACTTTCCTCCATAAAACCAACTTCAACTTCTAATGAAAGAACATTTTCGATAAGTGGCTTCTCTGTATAGTAGTACAATCAGATCGGGACTTGCTGACAACTGACAAGTCTTTTAATTCGTTAGTATTTCTTAAATATTTGTACCTTAAGGCAAAAGAAGCAATTAAATTGAATTAAATGAATGTTCAAATAGTTATATCTAGTTTGCAAGTTTAATTTTTGAAAATAAATAAATTGATTACTTCTTGGCACTACCAAAAATTTCAGTTGAAAATCTTGTAATATAATAAATAATTCTAATTTTAACAAATTTTAATAATTTTTCTTTTTGTTACAAAAACTTCAATTATGAGAATCGTTATTGAACTCGAAAATATTAAACGTTTTCGCTTATTGGTTTGAGTTTAGATTTAGATCCGGACTAGACTCGGAATCGATGAGTTTTCAAAATTTTGGACTCGTACTCGCCGAGTCCTAAAAACCCGAGTTTCCAGAGACCCTAATCTAGTTCTCATCTAGGCTATAACAAAATTGTCATTATTCGGTAGAGGAACTAAATTTCCATTTGATTAAGGTTCATCCAGAATAGTTTATATTCGATGGCAAATTTTTAGTTTTATTTCATTCATCATGAAACTAGGTATGTCTTGAACGGACATTAGGTCTCATTAATTTGGATAGGAGTGCCTCTAACGATATTATATGATAAAATTTTGTTTTTAATTTTATAGTTTCTTATTCGAAATTCCTAAAATCACTCTATTCAAATAATAAATGAATAAACTAGAAATAAATTACAAATATTAAAGTTTTTTCTTTTTCTTTTTTTTTTGAATAATAATTAACACTACTCAGCGGATTTCATCATCTTCTAGATTTTATGAGTTTAATGTAAATTTAAAAAATATATATCAAGTGATTTTATGCTTCTTACTATTATTTCTATTCTTTGTTTTTTTTTTTTTTTTTTTTTTTTTTTATGTAGGAAAGAAGATCATCTTTCAAATTTATATTCTGAAATCAATGACGGATCTTAATTTATGATATTTCAATATTGTTTTTATTGTGCTACAAAATTTTAAATCAGAACTTGTCTAAAATCAGTTCGATTTAATATTTTATTGATCTGTTAAAAGAAAAAATATGAATGGATAACGGGAGCATTCCCTTAAAACGTTTGTCTGGAAAAATCCAATCAAGTCAGGTTGTTTTTTTTTTTTTTCATAAATTATTAATGTTTTCAAATAAAAATTTTATCTTCGAAAACTTTTGAAAAGAAATTAGATAGTGTTAATTTCTTAAAGCCAAAAACTTATAACTTTTTGAAATTCATATTAGATGAAAATATATTTATTAAATCAGATTTTTTAATGAATTCATTTTTATAAATTACATTTCAAAGTAATATAGAAATATAGGTAGACTTTCTCTATCATAAGAAATGGAAAAGAAAGTACTAGAAAAGTTCCATAAAACACAATAATTTTATCAATCATTTAAGAAACCAATTCGGGTATAAACCAGCTTTAACAATATGTACTATTTTTAACTTCTATACGAAGTATATAAGGTACTGGAATCATGAATCTCTACGTCTTATAAGATTCTAAATCGTTTGCAATCATTTTTATCCAAGGTCTGTCCGTCGTCTGCCTTTCTGTCAGTCTGTCGATCTGTCTGTCGTTTATAAGATTGCGGCCGTATTTTTGAAGCAATTTCCATGAAAATTACAAGATTTTAGTGAAATTTGGCTAGAACATTGGTTGTACGTAGGCATAGATATTTGTTGCTTCTTGCCAGGATCTAAGAAAGGATACAGGTCCTGTAGAAGAAAATGTTTTTTTCTGAAGTAAATTTGAAACTTTTTAAAATCTTACACAATCCAATGTCTGTCTGTCTGTCTGTCTGTCTGTCTGTCTGTCTGTCTGTCTGGCTGTCTGTCTGTCTGTCTGTCTGTCTGTCTGTCTGTCTGTCTGTCTGTCTGTCTGTCTGTCTGTCTGTCTGTCTGTCTGTCTGTCTGTCTGTCTGTCTGTCTGTCTGTCTGTCTGTCTGTCTGTCTGTCTGTCTGTCTGTCTGTCTGTCTGTCTGTCTGTCTGTCTGTCTGTCTGTCTGTCTGTCTGTCTGTCTGTCTGTCTGTCTGTCTGTCTGTCTGTCTGTCTGTCTGTCTGTCTGTCTGTCTGTCTGTCTGTCTGTCTGTCTGTCTGTCTGTCTGTCTGTCTGTCTGTCTGTCTGTCTGTCTGTCTGTCTGTCTGTCTGTCTGTCTGTCTGTCTGTCTGTCTGTCTGTCTGCCTGTCTGCCTGTCTGCCTGTCTGCCTGCCTGCCTGTCTGTCTGTCTGTCTGTCTGTCTGTCTGTCTGTCTGTCTGTCTGTCTGTCTGTCTGTCTGTCTGTCTGTCTGTCTGTCTGTCTGTCTGTCTGTCTGTCTGTCTGTCTGTCTGTCTGTCTGTCTGTCTGTCTGTCTGTCTGTCTGTCTGTCTGTCTGTCTGTCTGTCTGTCTGTCACAACAAATGTTGTGATTAACTAAGGACTAAGTTCACTCTGAATTTTCATATTCACATAGCTTTCTTTTAGAAAGCCTTTCGGAAGGTAACGTGATTTGAAATTACGTATAGAAGTTTCAATCGTGATTTTGCACCATAGCTTGTTTTTTTTAGAATATAGAACTAGACTGTAGATATCTTTGGCGCTATTATGTTCATGCAGTATTAAATACCACCAACTTCTTGTTGCTTCAACAATCATTCCCTTGACTTAATAGTCTTAGCAGAAATGAATTAAGAAGTCGTCCTCTCTTTACGAATGCCATACCATTGGACATCGTTTCTAATTAAGGACTCTTTGTAAATATACAATAACTTTATATTAGGTATGTGTAGAGAAACTTACTAGAAACCAAAATGTCGCGATGATAATACAATATAATAAAATCACTTTGATTATTATTTGAATATTAAAGTATTGATATGGCATGCAGCTGTGATGTTAATAGAATCACCAAATTACGCCTTTGTAAATATTTTTGTGAATAATCTTATTAATTTGTTTGCCATACCAAAATATAAGACTTACAAAATCGTGAAAAGAAAATCATGAAATATCAATTAAGATAAAAAAAAAAAACAAAAAAAGTCTAATTTGGCGTATGGAATTCGTATGCGTAGGTTAGTTGGGAAAAATTTCATTGGAATTTCATTATTGCTAGACAAATTAGCGACTTTGAAGGTAGATCAAGTACATTGTGTATAGTGTGATCTTTTTATAACGAAAATTGATATAACGAATTTTCTTTATAAGGAAAAAATATAAATTTCCTTTTTATTGGAAAGGAAATTTACCGATTACGGTTTTAATCATTTTATACAATAATTTTTTGATAACTATTATGTAGGCGGAATAAATTTTTCGAAACGGAGGACACACAAATTTTTGGAAATTTATCGAAATCGTGAGATAATTGTAACGAATTAGTCTGAATTCTTGATTTTTTTTTTATTAAAAAAATTTACATTCTTAACTGGGCATTCGACAAATTCTAATTGGTTTAATTGGTTCTATTGGTATTAATTTAGTTTACTTATTTATAGAATGTGATATGTTGGCGACACAAGGAGTTCAGCTATTGTTCGTTTGATTCCAATTTGAAAAGGAATACCTACTTTGCGTAGGACCATGAAATTTGAACTTCTGAGTATCGCAGGTATGTGAAAATTAATAAAATTTTCAACCACCTAAATGGAGGGATTACTGTAATAGTTCATTTATTAAATGCAAAAAAATTTCACTCGATTTTTCTTACTATCTAAACGGGAATGCATTCAAGAATGTATTGCTAGTAGAACTTATTGTAACTTGTTTTTAAATATAACATATAAGAATATTCATTTCGATACTTTGTAAAGAATATCTAAAAATATTATATTTATGATTTGATTTTTAATAAGAAAATATATTTGCATGTAAATATTCATAATTTAATTTCTTTGATATTATATTGATTTTAAATAAGTAAAAAAGCAAAGAAAAAAAACTCTATTTAAATGTATAATAATGTCTGTAATAAAAATTTATTCGAATAGTAATCATAAAAACGTGTTTTTAAAAATTTAATAGAGCTAGGAAGAGATAGGAGTACAAAAAAAAAAAAACGCCAAACAACAAAATCAACAAGAAGAAATCTTAAAGATAGAAATTGAATTAGAATTTCTAATTTCTTGATATCCAATATCAAAGATAAGTTAATAACGCACGAGGCAGCATAGGTATCTTATAATAAAAATGATTTCTGAAATGATTTCGTTGTTTTAAAAAGAATTAAAAGTTAATAAAAGAATAGATTAAAATCATAAAATTGTATACAATTTGATAATATGGGTATTAATAAAAAAAAAAAACTAAAATCATTGCAAATGAAATGACAACGTTCGAGAACTATATATGACAAAAAAAAAAAAAAAAAAGAAATTCCACACCGATTCGAATTCAATAAAACATTTCCCGCCTTCCAGTACACCTTGTAGAACAACACAGTTATCGGCCTACATGTCACTTACGACATGCAAAATATAGAAACCTGCCCATATGCCTTTGATCTCGACCAGATTATTATATACAAGTTGTTCTTAGGCATAATAATGGTACACGGTTGTACTCTTCTGGAGTAACAAAAACAAAAAAAAAACTGACTCCTTTAAGATGAGATGAATTCTTTATGAAAGAAGTATGGAGATGGTTAAATTTTTGTGTATACAAGGAAGAGTCCAAAGTAATCAGGACTTTAAAAAAAAAAAACAGAACAAATGGTTTTTTCGGCAAAATCAATTGATTTTATTCAAAATAGTCTCCTTCTGCTTCAATACAGCTTTTTGCACGGTCCAAAAGCATGTCGAACGAGTGTTTTAGCTCGTTGACCTGTATGGCCGCCAGTATGTCGGTGCAAGCCTTTTGAATGGCCTCTACGTCTGCATAACGCTTTCCTTTCATCGGCAAATACATTTTTCCGAAAAGGTAGAAGTCGCACGGTGCCATATCCGGTGAATACGGGGAGTGGTTGATGGTTAAAATGTGATTTTTGGTGAGATAATCGGTCACAAGCGTCGATCGATGAGACGGCGCATTATCGTGCAACAAACGCCAACTTCCATCTTCGCGATATTCGGGCCGAACACGTCGAATACGGCGCACCAAACGCTTCAAAACTCCTAGGTAGAATACCGCATTAACGTTTTGACCGGGTGGAACAAATTCTTTGTGGACAATACCCTTGGAATCATAAAAACAAATCAGCATTGTCTTCACTTTTGACTTCTCCAGGCGCGATTTTTTGGGTTTCGGCTCGTCCGGCGCCTTCCATTCAGCACTCTGGCGTTTCGTTTCGGGATCATATTGAAAACACCACGTTTAGTCACCAGTCACAATGTTATAAAGGAAGTTTTTGTCCTTTTTGACCTCTTTAATGATGTCCTTCGAATGTTGAATTCTGAGCAATTTTTGGTCGTCGAAGCTCATTTTCGCACCGATGACACAAACATACTGACACTTAAAACGCAATAACTTCACTTTCAATAGATGAAATGTCATGAAATTCTCACAGGAAGTCGATAAAGGATAGCAGATTCTAACGCACCAGTCGACATATAGATGGCGCCACTAGGGGCGCTAGATTCAAAAAGTCCTGATTACTTTGGACAACTCCTTGTATATAGAAGTTCCATATAGAATAGAAGACAGGTTACTAGGTTGGCTGTGAATATATCTTACATTTTTTATATGAAATATATGTTATATACTTCATGTTTACATCCACAATACAAAAAAAAAAAAAAAAGAAATATATGATCGTTTTTTTCTTCTCATTATTATAGTCTATGAAACACTTTGATCTTAAGAAATCCCTTAAGATGACTTTAGAGATGAGAATTCAAGAAAATCTGACAGAGTAATCGAAATGTGATTGTCTTTTTCTATATTTTAAATACCCACGTCTTATCTCAATTATAGTTTCATGCAAGTTTTTCTTAAGTCATATTGTCTTTATTGCTTTTAGTCTGATTATTGATATTTCTTGAAAGTGTTATTGTTGAGATCAAATTTATATCACTATTGAGTATCAGTTGGAAGTTTTTTTGCAGATTCGATAGATTTTGTGTAGTTCTTTAATGTTTATTTGCATATTTATATATAGATCAGAAATTAGATTATTGGGCGAGTTTTTGAGCCTACAACATTTTTTTTTTCTTATCTATCCTGGTATGTTTATTAGAGCAGATCAAATGCTTTGATACTTAAAAGGAGAGAAAAAACATTTTCAAGAATAAAGGATGAACTTAATGATTTAATCATTTCCAAGACATATGATATAATAGCATTCGAGAAAGAGACTGTAAAAACCACTCAACCACCCAACTCTCTTTTTACATGGTTTTTCAAGGAACGAATCTATATCGTGCAAAATAAGATATGATTCCTATATCTAAAAGGGGGATACGTTTCGAGTTATCCAAAAACCGTGTAAGATGAAATAAAGATATACCAGTTTGAATCCAATGAAGATTTTTGTCCGGTAATGACATTTTGAGTAGATGAAGTGCTGTCCGAAATTTCTTGCGATATTGATTTTGCCAGTAGTATCCAGCTAAACAAATCCTTAGATCTCGTTGGAATTTTAGGGTGCGTTCTATATTTGGATCAATAATTAAAAAATTGATTTTTTGAACTTGCATCAGGTTTAAGGCTTCGAAAAATTCAACTATCGGTTACTGACCAACAGAAAAATGATTTTGAAATCGTTTTAGACCGTTTTAGAGGTTTCTAACCGTGTAACACGGACAGCCAAGCTGCACTACAATCTCTGAGTGCAGTCAAGATAACATCTTGCATCGTCCAAGAATCCTTCAACACCCTCAACCAACTAGCTGAGCACAACAGAGTTGTACTCAACTGGATACCGGGACACCTCGGGCTCCCAGGCAATACAATGGCGGATGTACTGGCCAAGATGGGCACCATTAGGAAACCTATCGGGCCGGAACCCATCATTGGTATTCCTAAGAGCACAGCCAAACTCTCCATTAGAGAATGGATTACCGTACAACACAAAATTCAGTGGCGAAATGAGTCCCTACGACAATCCAAAATTTTCATAACGGAACCAGGCCTTGTCAGGGACTCGTTACTGAAATTGGACCGTAATAAAATCAGAGCGCTGGTGGGCGCCCTCACGGGACATTGCCTCCGCAAGCATTTACATACCATAGGTATCCTATCTGATCCCACCTGTCGTAAGTGCAGAACCGTTGAGGAAACTTCACTACACGTTATTAGTTTATGTGATGCCTTAACGGGCCTGCGAAAGAAGATCTTCGGAAAACCATTCTTGACCTTGTCGGATGTCCGGAATCTGAAGGTGGAATCTTTAATCGATTACCTGAAGAAAACAGAACTGTTTCCAGAGTTGGGACAAGCTACCACTCCGTAAACGGTATACAGGTAATTAATCTTTTTTCCCACAAGTTTTCTTAGTAAACTTGTGCGATCCCAGGACATATGTCCAGATTCTCCCGAGGGTACAATGGGCCGAAAGGCCTAAGTACGGGGTGCTTTGGCACCCACCTCCTTATAAAAAAAAAAAAAAAAAAAAAAAAAAACCGTGTAAAAAACGCGTGTTTTTTTGCCAATTATTTGAATTAACCATTAAATGATAATGCCTATAACTCCTACAAGTAATTCACATGACACTAAAAGTAAAATTTCTATGAAAATAGGTGATGAGAGTAATTTTAGTATAATTAAAGAAATTATGTACATAAAAAAAAAAACCACAAAATTGTTTAACCATTAAAGAATGTGACTTATTTTCTAATTAGATGAATTTCCCACGAGTACATAGAGTACCTGAAAATTATTTAAAATATTTATATGAATTTTAAGAGACTCGAAAAAATATTCTCAAACCACATTTCAATGAAATAAATTCTTTACAAAAGTGTTGTACACAACTTGGGACAAGTTTAAAAAATGATGTTCGAAAAATCCCCGTACAAGATGCGCTAAATGTGTAACACATGACAAATCGGTTGGAAATGTTTTTGTGATGTGATTACCTGATTTTCAAAATGCAACATTTATCTTTTCTTTTATAAACGTTTTGGAGGAGCCAAAAAAACAACAACAACAACAACAACAACATAAGAAGAGAAATCATTTCAGGACAAGAAGTTGTCTTCAATTTTTCATCTGAAATGCCGTGTGATAATGTTTTTCTTTAATAAAAAAAAAAAAATGAAATGAAAAACATAATATTATTTGTCTTGTGAAATGATTAACATATGAAGAAGGTTCAAGGTGGAACGAGTATGTTATGTTTCTTGAAAGGAAGTAATTTGCGTTGTATAAAATTTTAAAGAACATTTTAATGTTGTGGTCCCAAAAAGCCTTTAACGAATGGTTACATGTGAATTCTATCATAGAGACGGACATGAAAGGTATTATGAAAAATGAGAAAGTATAGAAAAAAAAGACACATATTACGAAACGGATGAAGATGGCTTAACCCTTAAGGTTGTGAAAATAATAAGCTTTTGCATAGCTTAGTTGAAATTAAAGGAGTAAAAGCAAATGAAATGAAAGTAAAGTCTTCGTAGTAGGGTCATGATGTGATTGCAAGCAAGGGTTCTATTGCATTCCTTCAAAATTCCTTTAAATTTGAAAAATCAAAAAGGCAATTTTTCAAATTTTCAAATTTTTCCGTATACAATAGAAAAATACTTAATTTGGATGCAACATCATCTCTGGCTTCCACAAACAGAAATTAGTCTTTTTTTGACATTATAAAATTAGGAGAATGAGAATTCTCAGGAAAACTAAAAGTCCATACATGAATTTTGGATGTACATCTAGAGGGCATGAAGTAGGAATGGTCAAGTAAGCAGGCATATTTTAGATAAAATTCATCAAATTTCATACAAAAAAGGCAGAATGTGTGACCATCTAACTCTGTCCATAAATTCGTAAAATATGTTACATCATGGTTGGCTGAAGGAGGTTTTGATAATACAATATAATATACAATATTTATATTGAGAAGTAAAGTTGGTAGGGAACTGGAAGCAATTTATATACTACCACATCGCTGCTTCGTAGCTTCGTAGCTTAGTTGCTAAACTGTTTATACTGCTGAAAATCCAGAAGATTGTTAAGGCCAATCTCCACACAGCCGACATCCTACTTCTGATGCAAATATGGGATAACACTATACAAAGACTAGAAAGGGAGAAAACAATCATTCTACAAATTTTGTGGGCTTCTGCATTTCTGATTTTCCCAACTGATTTTCAATCTGCAGATGATTCCCCTCAAAAACAGATGAACATGTTTATCTAATTTATATGGAACTTCATCTGCGGATGCATACTCTTACAATAGTCACACACGATACCATCGCACACTACCAATTTTTCTAAATTGTGTGAGAAGATTCTGATGTTTTTATTCGATCAATCGTAGCGAAAATTACAAAAGTCCATCTCTTTCTAGTTTTCTGAATAGGATGTCGGCTGTGTGGAGATTGACCTTTAGTTGTGAACGTGGCCCGCAAACCAATTTAGGTTCGCTAGGTGTGGTGTATACTGGCTAATTCATAAAAAAAGTAAATAGCTTATTTCTAATATGGATTTCTACGAAATTTCAGAAATTTGCTGTAATTTTGGATTTCAGTTATTCTGCAGTATCTCTTCAAATTACTCAAATCCTACACTATATAGTATTCCTAGAATAAGCATATCAGTATATCAGTATATCTTTTCAGACTTCAAGACATAACTCATTCTTAGATGTAGGCTTACAATAAATTTTCCGATAAAACGATTTCTAACAAATTTATTTATGGTTTTCAATTATCAGAACTTAGAATAAATCTCAATTTGTTAGAAAGAAAAATATTGTAGTTTTGAAATTCAATATTTTCATATTAAATATAAGTTTTATTCTATAATAATGAAAAATCATTCTTTATTCAAATTTTTTTCTATGACTGTGGTCTTTTCCAATTGTTGTATATATTTAAGACTTTCCAAAAACTTTATTTAATTTCATATAAAATTACTTTCATTTATCTTACTTTAAGAATTTTTTCCCAAAATTGATTCGAATTTATTTATAATCATCGAAGATCGCCCTGATAGAATCCGAAATATGAAAACTAAGAATATATAAATTTTTAATCATATTTAATTTTTACAGCTTAATCAATTTAATGATTGATTTTTAACAATCAAATGATAAAAGTTAAAATCAAAAAAAACTTTGGAAACATTTTTTTTTTTAAAGTTGGAGGGAAACAATATTTTATCGGACACATTTTTTTTTTCTTGGCTAACTCATCTCTTAAGAACAATCTGATTGTCAATTAGAGAATGAAGATTCTTGTTAGGTTTCTTTATTATTGATCTTTATTATGTTCTTTTTTTTTAAATCCTTTCGATTGGTGTTACAAATATGTTGGCACCCCGTGATCACTTTTTACACCCATCTTCAGACACCTTTAAAGTCATTTTTAGACACCTTTAACATTGAGTATTTCTTCTTAATGATTACATGAACGAATTTAATAAACTCATGGTGATTATTTTTACATTCTTTATAGATACTTATTGCATGTCAATCATTTATAATTGTATGAACAGATTCGATTTTAATAGGTGCCAAATATAGATTTATTGCTTAAAGGACCTATAGATGACGAAGAAAAGTCGGGGCAACTACAAATGGGGTCATGTAAAGCTTTTCTGTTGCACGAATTATGAACGTTGTGTACCAAAAAGACAAAGCAATTAAAAAGTTTGTCCAATCAGGAATATTGGTGAAGTTGTGGCTTTCAGTGTATAAATCTTATGTCCTACCCAAGCTATACTGAAAGTTAAATTATTGTATCGCATGCACTATTGATTCAAAAGTAGTGCGTAACAAAAGAAATTAGAAGAATTCGTACAACACGAGTACGGCCTTCTCCAAAGACATGGCACGCAAGAATTATTTAACATTTCAATATAAGGTATTCTTCTCATAGAGATGAGGTGAAGCATGCACATGTATGCATTATTACTCATACTTCATATAAGGTTTCAATATTTGATAGGTACAACAACGTTGGGATCTCTCTGACCGAAATTTATTACCTTTTTCAATAGAGTTTAAGTATAGTGAAAAGAAAGCAATTGATAGCGCCGATCCTCAACTATTCTAACTAAAAATTATTACTCTGTATGCTTAGTGTACGGCCACATGGGTTCTGCGCTTTCTACGCGGAGTGAGAAAATTATTAACGCGGTGAAAGGAACGAAAACGATGAGCGAAAAGTGTCCACATCGGATATCACTCTTGTCGTTGAACACATGCACATTTTCTTTAGTTTGTCAGTTAATTGACAAATACAAACCCAAATCTTCTTCACAATTGAAAAAAACACCATTAGAAGAATTAAATTTCAACTCTTCTTTTTTCTCTATCATATCCTGGTTTCAACAAACTTGACTATATGGTCACTTCCATTTAATTACACGCGTATATTTATCGTTGCTCTCACCTTCGAAAGCGCGCGCAGTAAGCGTAGAGCCTATGAGGCCGCACACTTAGTCCCTGTCTCGAATATATCAGTGTATATAAATCTTTCATAACTTGATTATAGAGAATGTCGTGTCGTGAAAATTAAATAACATTCGGATTCCTTCTGATCTTATAACGTTCAATTTAAGTAGAAAACTTGGTACTTTTGATGGTTAAGTAAAGAAAAAAAAATATGATTGGTAATAACAGTGCGGCCTTTTCATGATAAATAGATAACGAAAAGATTCGACCGTGATTAATTAATGAAAATAAATAGTTTTTTCTTTTTTTGATTTAATAAAAAAAAAAACGTAATTCAACTCACTTTTGGATGTACTTAAGTATCTCTTTAGAAATGCCTTTTTTGTTCAGACTTTTGAAATAAAAAAAAACCAAACCAATTTCAAGTCGTGTGCGCGAGCGCAAAAGAAATGCGTGCGTTGATCACTTATCAAGATTTTAAGTTTTGAATTTGATGAAAAAATAAATAAATAAATGAATTCCAATTCAATTTAGAGTGTTTGAAGATGAAAAAAAAAATAAAACCACAAAAAAAAAAATTGTCAACAGAATGTTTTTAATTGCTTAAGATTTGTTTCGGTTAAAATTTCTTTTCTTCAACTTCGATGGGGCTTTTCTTGTTAGGCCTTTAGTAAGCGGAGATAACATTAAAAACGTGAGTGTAAAATAATTAATTTAGATTGAAAATTGTGTCAATTTAAGTGTTAAGAAATGTCCGTTAACGAACTGGAAGAAAAAAACATTTTTTAATGAGCAAAATTTTGGTATTTTTATTTCTGGTGGCCAAAGATTTTTTTTTTTTGGTCAAAAATACAAAAATATTTTTTTTTACCTTTTTATAAAGTTATTAATTTAAGTATTTTTTAATTTAATTAAATATAAACATGTTAATTAAGCTCGAAAATAGATTTTCGCAAAGGATAATCTTATTTTTTTCTAAACGCTTGCTCATTATAGATAAGTTGTCGGAGAAGTTTTGGAATGCTAATTAGGAATTATTGTCACAAAAATTATCTGACATCACTAAGACCGGGATTTGAATTTCAGATCTCTAAATACTAAGCAACGCTTAAATTTTCCTACACATATTTCAAAGTCGATAGGGCAGGGTTTGTTAACCTGTGAAAGAATAAAAAAGATGAGCAAATCGGATAGTGTAGTACATACCCTTTTTGTTGTACTAAAAAAATCAGAAAGAAAACAGTCGCAGTAGTCCAAAGAAATAAGATTGGTTAGCGTGGTGGTCCACGAACCTTATGTTCTGGTAAGCAAATTGTATTATTTTCAATTTAATATGTCTTGTATGTAATATCGAATTTTTTGGAGATTTAAAAAGGTCTAAAACTGCCCAAACTTTTAGGAACCATTTTACTAGAAAATTGCTCAATCACAGCACGAAGCTACACAATAATTGTTAAAAATTGTTAATCCATTTATTGTCCTTTTTAACTCATACGATACCTTTTCCATCCTTATTTATTTATTATTTACTAGCAGAATACCTGACGTTGTTCGGGCTTTCTTGCGTAATTCAACATTTCCTGATTACTTTGTAAACGTTGCTTCGTCGTTAAATTTGCATAATCCTCTCCGACAATTCGGACATTTCCAGTATTTCTACAGATGTTTCAACAAACCTAGCTCGGTCCGGAATCTACATATGGTCGAAATATGGTATCAATACGTCTAGCCGTTCTTGAGTTTGACCGCAGCGCCACCTATCGGGATGAAACTTAATATAGACCTAGCACCGTCCGGAACCAATATATGATCCAACCCCCTCAACCCCACACCCAGTGGAGATATACCCCCTTTTGTCAGTTGACCTATTCCGAATGTAGAATCCAAGTTTCAAGAAAATTCGACTATTATTGGGTAAGTTTTTAAATTTATCCCCTCTTGCATCAAAAATCAAAGTAGCCTAGGCTATAACCAGCGTGCTGGAATTATCAATTAATTGATTGTGTTATTTTAATTTTCACCTCTCAAATACCAATTTGGGTAGCCACATACTAAATACATATATATGCAAAAATTTTACTTTACTAAAATGCCCAAAAGAAACAAATCTCTAATTAAGTACTTTTGATTATGTAAATCAATTTCTTGTAGGTTTTTCGTTATTGATTTGAGTTTTTCTTAAGTCGTCTTTAATTTATTTGATTAGCATTTATTTGCTTGTATCAATTCCTATTAAAGATAAAAGCAATTTTTAAAAATATTTCTTAATGTTTTTCGATTTCAAAATATATAATATTCGAGATTTTGTTTTCTTTTTCTTTTTTCTTTTTTTTTTCTTTTATCTCAACGTAGGTTGATCGATGAAGAATTATTAATAAAAATCGATACATTTTTATATAAATATATATTTATTTTTTTTTTCCAATTGACTACTGTGATTGTCAAAAAAAGAGAAAGAAAAGGCGCAATGCTATTTGTGTTGCACCTTGATATAAACTCTAAAATTTGAGAAGAAATTAAAAAAAAAAAAATACGTGTCTTATTTTACATGTTATAAATCCCACACGTGGTGGATATTAAAATGACGCGGTTTTCTTATATCTTTTTTTTCATTCTTTTTTCTTTCAATATTGCAAATATTCAAGGTCTTAAATTTTAATTTTAATTCAAAATTATACTTATTAAGTACTTGATTTGTTATTTTTAAAAAAAATTTATAATTTCTTATGAATAACTATTTATGATCATCATCAATAAAAACCGTAACTAATTACTTTGCTCATATAAAGACATAACAAAAAAAAAAAAAAACAAATTATAATACAGGCATACCTCGAATAGTACGGTACTATTCAAATACCAAGCACCAAGTCACGAATAACACGGTCAAAAATTGCGACAAACCTTGAATAGCACGGGATTTGAATTACACGAATTTGCGAATCTGTACACACATATTACTGTTAACGATCGCACAGTGCATATGTACATAACGAATTTGCAGGAAATACATAGATAGCAACCAAAGTTGTAAATCTTAGTTCTTATCGTAAATAGATTTTCTCTCTTCTTTGTGCTCAGAATAGTTTTAGCATCATTGCATAAAGTTATGAGTGCTTACTCCTCTTTGAAACCAAATGTACAAATTTGTATGGATATCGACTTTTGAATTGCACGGTTTTGAATAGCACGGAACGATATTTTCAAAATTGTATGTATTATTAGTATCGAATAATACGAATTTCAATAACACTGTATCAATTAACCGTTTTATTCGCGGGATGACTGTAATAATAAATCTAATATGGAAGAAAATCAGGGATCGAAACTTTTATTAAATTTGCGAGTTTATATTAGTTTTTTTTAATAATTAGAACCTAATCGTAATAAAATTTTTTAATAAAAGTTTTTAAAGAACTTTATTTTTAATAACTAGGGGGCTCCACCCCCTGCTCACTTCGCTCATCAACCCCCGTGTATATAAACAACAACCAAAAAATTTATCAAAGACACTATTCTTTAGTTTTTCTTTATTATCTCTAGCGATAGAATAACATTCTCTTTTTCTTTTTTACCCGTCTCAATTTTCCAAGATGAGATAATTTGTGAGTCATATTTAAATTTATTTCCTTCAATATCTTCGCCTAAAAGTATGCATACTTTAATTATTTATAATTATAAATATGCGGAAAAAAATATTTTATATTACAGAGGGATTCGCTCAAAAGTATGCATACAATTGGCCTAAAAGTATATGTTTTATTTTATTTATAAATGATTTGCGGAGAAGACTTTCTTATATAATAGATAGATTTTATCAGAATAGTTCTTTGAAAACAATTGTTTAGGGACTTGTAGGGAAAAAGTTTTAAATACAAATGACTGAAGCACCACGCACTGCACAGCGCAAATCTGTACATTTATTATTATTATTTTTTTAATGGAGTTAGTTATTGTACCAATTTTCTATTTTTTTTTTCTAGTTACGTTCTAACTCGATGGGACCGACGACCTTCTAAAAAACACAGCCAGAACTGAAACCACAAATTCAAACTAAGAAATAGTAGACAATTTTTTATCAAATCAGACTGAGATTTGTGAACCGACGATCACAGACTTCGACGTTCCCCATTGAACCACAGCCTGAGCACAAATTATAAGCAAAAGCCAAAAAATTGTCCGTTGGAATTTACCACGAACAATATTTGAATGACTGGTTCATTCTTCCCGAAGTCTGTCCAGTAGAAACTGATTTTGAACAAGTCTGCGAATTTAAAATTTGATGAATAAAGATTACATCTGCCAGTTTTGGCCGCTTTTCCAGAGAATGCAAACTTAACAATTTTAGCCTATTTTCCAAAAAGGAACATATTCAAAAAGTCCAATGAAAATTTCGTGACCTGAAGAAAACTATTAATATTATAAAATATTATTGAAATTAAAATTCCATCAAAGTTTAATTTGAATGAACTAATAAACAAGGTAAACCAGATTAAGATTTTTTTGATTCAATATTATTTACCGGAACTAGATCATAGCTATTAAATTCACTTGATTTAGTATTAGTTAAATAAAAAAATTAACTTGGCCTAATCCACCTACGATATGCTAATACTAATATTGGTTCATTAATAAAAAAAAAAAAAATCAAGAAAATCAATAATTTTCATAATCATTCTTATACCGGGTGTGTGGGCAGTAATCAAAACGATTTGACATGTGCTAGGTGACACCACTTTAAATAAATTAAATATCAGCAGCACAGCCAAAGGTAAGTAAAAGCTTTAGTAGCAATAATATTTTTAATGCAAGACGCGATTTAATGTTTTTGCATATAATTTAATCAAAAAAAAAAAATTAAATATAAAAATTAATGCCGTCATTTCACAACTTGGCATCGAGTTTTTTTTTCAAGTTTTTTATTGAAACTGGCGCTTTCGATTTCATTCATAAAAATATTTTGTTATTCATAACATAGCACAGTGGTAATTGGTAACGTACCCAGCGGTATTTTGAGCGGTATATTGAGGCGTTAATTCTTTGGAAAATTTTGGTTTTGGTTCCGTTTATATATTCCAAGATTTACTATTTTTAATGTGCATTCAAGAAATGTCTTATAATCTTATTAAGATGCCTATGAAATTATGGAATTTCTTTATCTCTATACAATCATGACTTATCACAAGAATTTATTCTTTCTAGATTAGTCGGAATTTACTAAAACTAAATTTTTAACCAGACGACTCTATTGGACTTATTTCAAGACATATTTTCAGTGGGACTGATAAAATGTCTTATGGAGACTCTTAAATTTGGACTTTTTTGTCAGTCCGATTGAAAATATATCTTGAAATAAGTCCAATGGATTCGTGGGGTAAGATCTTAAGATGGATTTCTTATTCTTGCATCTCTTTTGGTGTATTGTTCTGAACCTACCGATGCCTACCAGAGCAGGTCATGAATAAACTGTTAAAGTTTTAGTTCTTGGATATTGTAAAGTAAACTAGAGCACGTTCTAAAGAAGTCAGTTTAGTGAATATTTAATAGGGAATAATTAAATAACATAATTTCCTTGATCTGAATGTCTATTCCATTTTCTTAAGCGCCTAAAAATGTGCTATTTATAATATCTTAATGAAAATTATATTTTTGTCATGACTTTTTATTACAAGCGCGGCTACATCACATAAATGTGTTATACGAGTACAAAGATGTAAACGTTCTTTAGTTCTTTTACAAAATGTTTACTTTTTCCGATGGGCTTTCAAATAATCTTAATCAAAGTAACTTTTGTGTAAGTAAATTTACTAAGTTTTGTTTGAAGGTGAATTTTGTACAAGGAGAGCAACTATTAAAATGGGTCTAAAGTTATCGCGTCATTATATGCGCGATATATAAATTGAAAAAGTTTCATTCATAAAATTTGAATGAAAATATAAAATTATTAATGAAAATTTAAAATATAGTAATAGTTTTTTTTTCCTTTCTCGAAGATTTACAACATTTTAACATGTCACGAAATTAATTACATATGATTTTATATATATGTATTCGCATTTAGAAAAGAAAAACGGTATACGAGTAGTTCTAGGTCGAAAATGGAAATGTAAACTTCTTTTTTTGCAAAATCGCATTGAATACAAATCAAATGAAGTGAACGTGAATTGCAAATAATTAGTAATAATAGTGCTAATAAAAAGAAGTACACATTAGGAAATGTCTTTTGAAATTAAAACGTATAAAATTAATTAACACGAAAATCTTGTTTAGAAGGATTAAATTTAAATTATAAGTTATTAAGTAAATTGCATTAATTTATTGCAGTATTTTTTTTAATGAGATTGACTAAAATAATTGTCGCAAGAGTCTTTAATTAATTTAAGATGGCTTTAATAAAATACGAAGAAATTATTCTTTTCAAATTTTATCCAATTGGTTTTTCTGAACTAGGAACGATGCAAGTACACCCAAAGAAATACTACTTCATTCTGCTGTTTTTGTACTGTATTAGTAAGTAGTAGGGCATGGAAAAATTAATTGATTTTTATTGTAAGTAAACATGAATTATTTGATGGTCCTAATCAAACAATTCCTTCCTATGTAAATACCCAGAATTTAACTAAAACTTAATGCTTACGAAAAGAACTAAATTATTATATGATAGAAAAAGAAAAATCGTAATAAAAATACAAAAGAGGAAATATTCTCTTAAAAATACATATGATCCTCTTTAGCTAACTATCATTTTTTTCAGATTACATTATGTTAGTGAAGCAAAGGTAAAAATAAATTCAGCTTTAATAAACAATTTAAGACTTATGTAAAAAATAAGAATCACTATTTATATGGGAACTACTGTCCATAACAAAAAATATCTTCTACTTATTATTAGTACATGCACCAATCCTTGAAAAAGTGTTGGGAAAATCATATTGGTGTCTAAAAGTATTGAGAAAACGCTTTGTTTTTGTTTACAAAAATTGACTTGAAAAAATTTTCGATTGCCTTCCTTGTTTCATTCTTTCTTTAGTCCAAAATTCTTAAGACTATTATAAAACTATTAATGCTCTCGCTTGCTACAATTATCTTATAAGAAGCACGCTGTAAAATAGAATGTATTTGATTTATAGGTTACTTCATTCTTTCTAATAGAAAATTTTAATTTTCTTTCCTTATTTTGTACGGAATTTTTTGTTTCTATCATTTTCATAGAAGGTATTGGGAAGAAAGCGTCTAATTTCCTCTTTCAAATTTATTTTGTTTTGTTTCTCTTAAATGAAATAATTATTCAGTTTTTGTTGGATTATTCAAAATATTGGAATAATTCTGTTTACTCAAGTAATCGATTATTCAAACCATGCCCTACTAAGTAGCTGCCTTAAAATATACATCTTAGATATTTCGTGACCCGGATAACTAAACATTTTCCACAGCAAAAATACTTAATACGACTAATAAAAGGACACAAATCTCAAACTATCTTAAAATAATACAAATATCTCAATCAAAACGATATTTCCTGTTTTTACAGGTCTACGTTATTTTCCTTAAGTAATACGAATTTATTCATTCACTCATTATAGATAATCCGATTTAAACATAAACAACTTCTTAGTTAGTGATAAGTGATCCAATTAGAGCTTAATTAAAAACTACTGGTAAGAAATCTCTTTATAAATATCCTAGAAATGATGATGTATCGCATTTAATTAAAGATTAGTATATTCGAATTCACAAAGTGCAAAAATAAAATTAATAGAAATATTTTCTTCTGCGATAAATCCAATTTCCTTTAAAAATTAAATAATGCTTCTTTATTATCTTGTTTCCAATAATATTATAAACATTTCAATTTCCAATCAACTATACCATAAGAATATCTGACATTTATATGATTATTATTATTATTTAAAAAAATTCCATTAAAAGAGTGAACTTTTTAATTTAAGAAAAAATAATATTATAGTTTCTTGGAAGATTGAAAGTTGTTAATCTCTCTGTAAGTACGCATATATATATATAAAATATATATAATAATTTCTAATTAAACCTGATCACGGTTTTAAGATCTAACAGTTTTTCACAAAACCCTTTTAATCAGTGGTATTAGTCGTTCTATTATAAGAAATTATATAAGATGGAGCATAACATTATCACACCTTCAAGATTTTCTTAAAAGATTCCCGTTCGTATATTTCGTAATTAACTTAAACGGTCTGAGAAAATTCATTACAAAAATATCAGAATTTAAGTGTCACATAATTGATACCGTTTAAATATATAGTATAACTAAATTTATTTATTTGATTTTAATATACAGAGTGTGTCTGAAAGATTAGAAGGACGCGAATTCATTTCTATCTATTATATAAAAAAGTTTTCTCCGAGCATCATTTATAAAATTTTGTAGTAGTAGAATCTAAATAAATAATTTATAACTGAAAAAATTTTCGGCACCGACGGGATTTGAACTCACGCAGTTGATTTTATTAAGCATATCACTGGCTAACCACGCCATCGACTTCAATTTTTAATGTAAGTCAGATTCGTTAATATCAAATCAGAACTGAATAACTGAGTATATAAAAAAAAAGGTTTAATAAATAATTTACACTTATTTACACTTGTCTTTAAGATTGGCAGTTTTCAACGGCCAAAAATAGATTGTCCTATTCCTATCTATATCTCTTTGATACATGCTCTTAATATTGTATCGTACACTAAACAATATGCGCACATTTCTAACTAAAAATAATATAATCTAGTTTCCAACTCCCAACTGGCCATCACCCAGTCGAATCTTTCTTCGTACGAATGTCATCAAAGGTATTGCTCACCAACATCTCAACTTGCATCCTACGGCACCTATCAATTAATAATCAATTCACTAGAGTGATATATGTATGTTCTCATGTTTGGTCCCTCCTTCAATCACATATTTGAAATATAATACGTTAGTGAACGCATGAAGTAATCTATAATCACAAAAATTTGTTATTTTCACCATGACCTCAGCTATAATCTTAGTGGCTTAACCACCAGAATAGTTCAATATCATAATTTAAATAGATCAACATTTAAATCAGATAATTTTACAATTTCTAAATGAATTTCAAGAACACCATGTAAATAATTCTGTTCCATAAAAAAAAAAATACATGAACAAGTTTGTAATGGATTCGAATGGATGAATTAAGTGTCACCGATCTCGTAACAAGATTACAGACCAAGAAATTTTAATAATCATAATTTTAAAAATAATCGAAAAATATAAAAAGAGAACAAAATGTTATTTTTAATAATTTAGTATGTCATAATTTTTAATACAAGAATCTTAAGATATTTTTCTTTAAAGAGTTACGAAGAAGTCATGAAGTCATGATTCGGATGAACCACTTATATACGATTATTGTCAGCACCTTTAAGAAATGGTTCCTCGTTTTATTTTCGGGCAAAAGCAGATGAGTAGAGAAAATTTCGCCTTCAAGTGTTTTAATATGACGGAAATTAAAGATTCACGTGCTTAAACTGTGTTAATATGTTCCATTAAAAATTCTCAAAGATTGAATATTGAAGATTTTCCACGCATTATTTCCAAAATTTCAGATTCTGATCTTTTAATGAAATGTTCTTGATGCTGTTTTTGTTGTCGTTATTGTGGTTATACTGAATTACTAATTTTGATTTTAATTTAGTGATTAACTAAATGAAAAGATTCTTTATGGTGTGAAAATTTCTGTTAAAAATAATGAATTTTAAATTTTGAACAAGAAACAACAAAACCAAAAAATTTTTTAATGACTGTATATAAAAATTTATTATGTATATTTTTTTTTTGGATTTTAATTTGGGTTTGTAATCGTCTTTTGGAAATTAATCCATTGCCAAAAATATAATTTAAGACGAAAAAAAAAAATGAACTCGTTTTCATAAACTTGAGTTATGATATTTTTTTTTTGATTTAAAGATTTCAATCTTAATACAATTATTAAGAAAGAAAAAAACCTTCTTTAAATTAAATGAAAAATATTATAAATAGAAATTATAAAAATTCATTGCCTTGACTTTATTTTGTTGCTAAAAATTGTTGACATACATGTTTTTAAATTTTCAATTATTATCATTAAAAAAAAAGTCATATTTAAAATGGATTTTCACAAAATTTAAGCCGGTTTATTTTTTGTTGAATTTGAAAAAAGGAAATTTTCTTAGTGTTTAACTCCTTTTTTAGTTGCGATTTCTACGAATTAAGATCAGATGAATTATTTTCGATTAAGATATTGCCAAGATATGGGTTCAAAAATGCGTTCAGATTTATTATATAAATAGATATATAATCAAATAAATAAAAATTTTAATTCTCTGCGTAAAGTAGTTAAAGGAGAAATTTTAATAATAATTTTTAAAAAACCGACCATTTATGAACGAGATAGATGGGCCCGAAAGGCCTAAATATATGTAATTTTGTTTTTGAGTTTTAAATTAAGTATATTTAGTGATATATTTTATGGTACAACGGTTGATATTTCATTTGATCTGATCATATATATATATATAAAACCAAATTTTCTCAATTATTGATGATATTTAACCGAGGATTTTGATCTCAATTATTGAATAATTGAGAACTTTTCGCTCTCTGATTGTGAAAAGCTTTAAAGCTTTAGCTTTTAAATCTGGTAATACCGCTCATATTTATAGATATAAACCTTGAAAAGGAAAAAATAAGAAGAAGGCACCGAACAAAATAACAGATTTAAATTTGGCGGTACTAATTTTTTGTATTTTGAAGAAAATGATTCTTTTTTTTTAAAAATATAAAATTTTTAAATTTTTTCTTTTAGATTTTAGATGTTCGCATATTCATAAATAATTTCTTTTTATTTCCAAAATTTCCTAACCACAAAAAGATTTTATTGAAAGCTTTAAGAAATATCAAAAAAATAATTGAGAATGAATTTTAATCCAGAAAAACAGAATGTGTCGCAATTCTCGATTAAAAAATAATCCGCTGGATTAAAGCGTGTTGTATGTCTAGGGCCTTATTCTGCAACTGTGTTTATCGATGTTGACACATTTTGTGATTTCTATAGTATCCAATGACAGCGACTAAAAGTGCTGTAGTGCAATTCCTTTGTATCGTATGAGCGAGCTTTTTCTATGATATAATAGGTCTGTTTTATTTGCCACTTACTCTGGGGTAGAGAAAATTTTTACGTTGAAAACAAAAACAACAAAAGAGCAAATCCTACACTACTTTCAGACGAAGTGTAACTATCACACCCGAAATTAATTCAGTTTTCTCCCATAAAAAGTGTATTAGCTAAACGTTTCTCATTTCATTACAATATGATTGCTAAGCAGCGCTACAAACATTTGAATTAAAACTTTCTCCTTCTCCTGCTCGTTTTATTTGCCACTTACCCTGCTCCAGGGTAGGGTATGGCAAATAAAACAGACCTAATATGATATTAATTTTTCTAGATCAAGGAATCACAAAATTTTAAATCTTATGGAATAAGATAAGATAAAACCTAATATCATTATAGTACAAATATAAAAAGAAACTAGCTAACTTAACTAATTTTTCCTGTCGGTGTAGCTATTAACAATATTTCGGCTATACATTAATATCACTCATTTGAGTGCATCAAGCCACTTGATAACGATTTACAAAATTCTTAACTTATGTTCAAATAACAATAAACAGAAAAATTTTTGGTGTAATATTTTGATGGATATCTTTTCTATGTAACGGAATTCCTTTGCCGCCAAGACAAAACATATCAATTCTAGATGTTAAGATTTTTCGTAGATCACCATTTTGAACATATTTTATAATGGTAACTTATAATTGATGTTAATTATTACTAAATGACCGCGCCAGCTGGAATGAATGAATGTGAAAAAAACGTAATTAACTTACACACATATTTAATCAGTTTTAATGATGTTTTTTTTTTTTTACTTTTAATTCTCTCTTTTGATGTTAACGATATATCGTAATGAAAAATTAATATATTATTAGTATATATAGAAATGCATCAAGTTCCTTTTTTTTCATGTTTTATTTACGTTTGAAATGGTCTTCAATTACAGAATTGATGATGTATCTTTTACGTCGTTTAATTGTTTGAAAATTATTTAATGTTTTGCAATTGATAGGCGTAACAAATCAATTACAACGATTAATGATTGAGTATTTCATTGATGGAACTATTAAAAAAAATATATATATATATTTATCGTAATTCTTTGTAATATGTTTCATTTTCGTTTCGTATTGGAAAAATTCATTTATTTATGTCAGACTTTTCATTTGCATATCAAATTAACTCAACAACATAGAAGTGACAAGGGTGTATATTATGGATTTGATTTATCTTTCCATTTTTTAATTAAATTCTTTTTGTTAAATCCTTTTTAATCTATAAGTTACTAATTGTCGTAGACGTTTATGAATGAGTTCATTGTACATCAATTTAATCTGATATTATTGTGTTTCTTGAGATGAATTAACGTTTTTCTTGCATTATAGGTTTTTGAACTTTTCTCTATTCATGACTGTATTTTATAAAAAAACCATCGTAATTGAGTAGCGAAATGATAATTTCCATGAAAATATCAAGTATAGAAAACCAGTTATCTTTCTTATATTGTAATGATCCATATTTGTTGATTCTATAAACAGAGTTCCAGTTTTGCGCTTCGAGACAAAATCTAATCAGTTCATTCCTAGATCGTATATCGTACCGAATTTGAACAAAATTGGATAATCCATTCTTAAGTTTTTGTTTTGCACAAAATATTGACCACATCCAGCCATGTATAGTCATACAATCACGTATGTAAACATAATGGAAAAAATAGTCAATTTAGATTCAGGGATCTCAAAGGATGTATTTCCGTTGAGCGTGATTTACAACATTCTCCTATACTGTAGTTGAAGTCAAAGAAATTAAAAATTAGTCCATTTGAAAAATTTTGATACTTGAGCATCCTTAAAAAAAGCATTGGTCAATATAAAACGAAATGGTGGGTTCTTCAATATATTTTGAAATACTGGAAATGTATTGTATCTTAAATAAATAATACATATATTTTTAACATTTGTGAATCTTATATATTAAAAATTGTATTAAAATTTTCAGACAGGACTAGATTCACAAACCAAAATCAATACGCGGCAATGGTCGAAATTATGAGCGGAAATGTGGAGATTGCCCGTGGTTTTACAAAATCCAAAGAGATCAATGAAGTAAAAAGGTTCTGGCAGCAAATGCGCCAGAAATTATATAATTTGGTGGTGATTTAAGCAGAGTTTTTCCGGTCATAAACTCAGACTTTTTAAGGAAGGCTTTTTTACAGACTTATTTTAGGCACATTGAAATTAAGAGTGGTGCCAATGAATTGAATGCATACGAATGTATGGAATTGCAATAGGTTTTTCCCGACATTCCAGATGTTTTTAATTTCCAGGCATTTTTTTTTAGAAAAAATTAATTTGTCGCCTCGGCAGCAATAAAATGTAAACAATTTAGTGTATTTCATTCAAAAATAAATTTGGTTGAAAATTTGCATCATTTTATGACACAAATGCTAGAAATATTTGTAATGATCACGGGATGGATTTAAAAAGAATCTTTATTGCATTGTAATGCATTTTTCTGAGAAATTTTTGATTTCTTTAGTCTGGTTTCTATTAATTATAATTCCGGGAAGGATTGATATTTCAAAAAATTTTTTTCATGACAAATATTGATGAGTTTATTAGGATCCTTTTTTCTACAAAAAAAAATATTCAATCATTCTTGTCAACTGCAACACATTTTGAAGTACAAGTATATGTCTATAATACAGCTGCATTTTTTTTTTGCATACCTTTGTTTCCTCATCTTCAAATTTGCTGTACTTCACAGATAGCCTGGGCCCTAATAGCATAAATATTGTTGAAACTGCAAATTTTATTCAAATTGATTCATTAGTTTTTAAAGTGCATAAAAAAAATTTGTGAACCGGCTGTTTCTATCTCCACTACCCTTCAACCGATTTTATTGAAATTTAATATAGTATCGCCTATTTATGTAATCAATGTATGTAAATATTTTAAATACAGCAATATTTTATTCAAATTTTTCAACTAAACCCGAAAAACGAATTAAAAAAATTTGTAAAACTTTCTGGTTACTTTCTGGTTTTTGCTTTATCACTTTGCTCCCATTCTGATGATTTTAGTGAAATGCAATATTAAATCGAATTAAAGAATAACCAACTCAAATTGTTAATTTCATGAAATAGGATGGTATATTTTCAGCTATCTTGATGGACGGTCAGTCGGACATGCAAATATCAATATAACTTTTGATTCTCCACACATCTATAGCTTTGAAACGCTTCTACGATTATTATTTCTATGTGTTACAAATGTTGTGACAAAACTAATATACCCTCTGGTAGTACGTACTATTAGGCATAATGATAATCAATTGATTCTAAACTTATGCCCTAGACAGATCTCCGATTTTAATTACAATAATTATTTTTTCATGATACTTCTGGATGACCCATGACAAATGTTCCTTTTTTCACAATGATCTGATTATTCTTGTTATTCCAAAAGGTTCATAAAATTACTATTTTGTTTATAATTTTCAGAATTGAATGTTTATACATCTTGATTCAATAAAATTATTTGTTTTTAATTGCATTTTAGTAAATTTTAAGGAATTGTTAGAATAATAACCATTTTTCCTCCTTTTAAGTTTATGTGAAAGAAGAAAACATGTCAAAACCAGATAAAACTTTTAAAATATTCAAATGTAGATGGCCCTGTAAACAATGTGAGGCAAAAATTGAAAATCTATTCACGATTTCATTTCAAAATTAAAAAAATAATAATGCTTGAAATAGATACTTAAAACTCGATAATGACCTTTATTTACGTAATACTAGTAAATAAAGGTCATTATCGAGTTTTAATAATCGATTGGGCAATAATGATCATTAAAATCGGAGATCTGTCTAGAATATAACATATAATAATTTAGAGTTTCATTAAACCTATTTTTAGCCACATTAAAAAACCATCCATATGAAAAACTAAAGTTCGTCGCTTAAGTCTTTTGTTTTTTTCGTTTAAATCTTTTACCATTTATGAACGTGTTAAAGAATTTCGTTCAAATAAAAACACCCTACTGTGTTCTGTTCTATAAAATCTATTATTATTTATATTTTATAGTCAATATAAATAAATGAATTATTATTTAATCTGAATTAAACAATATCGTATAAAATATAGTGTGATGTCATTTTAATATGAACAAAAGCTGTAATATCCGTTAGATGTGGATTAATAGAACAATTTTACTAAAATAATATATAATTTACCTATTCGCAAGTATAATAGATTTTATGTTAATATCTAAATTGTTGCTGCAAGGTTTCTATTATATTCAAATAATGTCTGGAATAAAGAAAAAATTAAAATCAAATAATTTATCATTAATTTATAGTATCGAAAAAAAAAGTGGAAGGAACGGTTCTTGAAAATATAGTCTAAATATTTTTCAAATAACTATTAAAACATTTGTATACTTAAAATTCGTGTAAAAGAGTCTGAATCACGAAACTATTAAGCACTATATAAATTGAAGTCTTTTAATTTCGAATCATTGTAATTCGGTGTTATACAAATCGTTTGAATATACAAATTTTCATTCTTCTTGATGAATAAAAGTGTCCAATTTACGGCAATAAATCACAAGAAATTGGAAAGATTAAAGTTTTATGTTTTGGTTGAAGAAAAAATTGATTTAATAGAATAATATTTAAAAATGTGATGATTGATTGTAATAAATGGGATTTCTGTTCATATTTAAATGTTTTTCGATTATGAACAAATTTTTGAGAAAGATTTAAGCATGATTTGTTTTAAAAATCATAGTATTTTGATATATGGAAATAATATTTATATTATTTTGACATAAAAGTATCTCGAAAAATGAAAATAATTAAAATAAGAATGATGATAACAAGCGATTCATGATTACGATTAGTGATTAATTGATCAATAATTGATTAGGAAAAATAAAGGATAGAAACATAACATTGGATACAGATAAAATTGGACATTGAACCTGTTTTTAACCTTTTCTTTATTATAGAATATGAAGAAATTATTTTATAGAATCTTTAAAATTGGGCCAACAATCACTCGCAATTAAGTCTGAAAACAAACTGCCAAGAAAAATATTTCTTTCTGCAGGATTTACAGTGATTTATTTCCATCTTTTCAAAAACAGATCTGTACTAATAAGTACACTTCTTATTTTGTTTTTATAAATTCTTTGACAAATTCAGCGGAATCAAGTTGAACAGCATTCCTCTCTAGTAAAATGTAATACGAAGAAAAATTAAATACGTAATAATCCCGAATAATACTTGCGTCTTCATTGAACTTTTTGCGTAAATCAAGAAGCAGTTAACATGCCAAAAAATTTCAAGTATCTCGTATCTCGATTTAAGAAAATGTTTTTTTTTTTGTTTTCTTTCACAGCGATCGTAAAACATAATTTTTAAAGTACATCAAAAATAACGTCACTTATCTGATTGACAGACTGTCAAACAGATAGATGGATAATTACTATAAGATTTCTTTTTTTTTTTTTTTTCTTCATATTAAAAACAAAACTTAACTATACAATATATAATGTGTAGGAGTTCCTTTTAAATAAGCCCTGTCCTATGAGCGCTTATTATGATCAGATTTTATTAATTGCCAAGTGGATATACGACATTATATAAGAAGACAACAATATTATAATGAAAACTATTTCAAAATGAAATTTAAATCATTTCAACAAAAAAGAAATGTCTCAACTATTTTTCAACGGAAAAGAGGAAACGCGTGCCAAAACTGAATGGATTTTTTTTCTTTTGAAACTCGTCATCATTTTATTTCTTTTTAAATGGAAAAAAAAAATACAACATTTCCATCTCAACTTCACCTACGCGCAAAAGCATCTAAGATTGTCTTTCATAATGTTAAAAAACGTATTTAAGGGGTCACATATACCTACAAAAAAATCTAATTTCTGTTTATATTTTTGCACTTCCTAAAAGTTCCATGTTAGATTATATCTTGAAAATTACGCATCTGTATCTAAAGATTTAGGGAAGTTTACTTTAATTATAAGAGACTACATCTGCCTTGAAAATAAATGTAAATAAAGTTATATTTTTCCAACTTTTAACAGATTCGAGTTTGGAAAACATGTTTCCAAAATTTCACATCAACATTTGTTGAATTGACAAAGTTATCGAATTCTGAGCGAATTGAGTCCGAAGACAATATTGAAACTTTAAGTATATTTCTCTCAAAACACTGTTCACAAAATGGGCATCATAACTCGAAAACCACTTGATAGGTCATTTTCGAATTTTGTACAAATTACAATGATACGAATCCAGAGGTCTTTGATCTAAATTTTTTAAATCAATCTTCACTTTTGAATAATTACGAGAATGGAAATTTTATGTTTTAGTCCTACTTCGGTGCTAATTTGTGTACAACAAATCAATATCAGAAATAGGCGATCATCTTACCACACGACTCCACACGACTTATTTCAAGACTTAGTTTTAATCGGACTGAAAAAAAAATCTTGTGAAGACTCTAAAATTTGTACTTTTTTGTCAGTCCAACTGAAAATATGTCTTGAAATAAGTCCAATGGAGTCGTGGGATTATACAATGAGCTTTGTTTTTTTAAGTTTAGATAAACCGTTTGGGACCGGAAACTATCAACCACAAACCCATCGAAACAAATCTTATCACCTACAGATGGAAATATCCTTTTTTTTAAGCTCTTAATAAATGTATCTTGCAGGAAAGTTTAGTTATATTTCGGCTTATACTTTGTTAGACATTTTTTTTTGTATCCTAGATAGATGAAACCCCTTAACAAAATTTTTCTTTTGAATATAAATATTTGAATGAAAAGTGTGCTATGCAACACAGCACAGCAGCAGCACTACTCTCAAGACTTTAATAATACTATTGTTGTTTGTGTGTTCCATAGTTGAAATAGTATACCAAGTTTTTGTAATTCAAACTGACATGCACTCAACACACTTCAACATAAAGAGAAAAAAAAAAGAAATCAACTCAAGAAATGAAACTATCGACAATAATTTTTCTGATATGTAGCATATTATTTTCTAGAAAAGGAGACATTTTTATCCACGGGGCTACTATCTGAAAAACTCAATATAATAGTGTGTTATCGAAGAAACTCTACTCCAAGTGTGTAACACCGAGAACCAAATCTCTAAAGTATGGTCCAGACGCACAGTCTTTTTGCTCAGTCGTAGTTTGCGCAGTTTTTCTGTGGGAAAGACTGCGCAAATTTTGTGTCCACACGGTACCGTCTTTTCCATGTTTTTTACGCAGTTTTCTTTGGAGCTACGTTTTGCATGCACGTACAACATGTTTTTTTCAGACACGATCTGAAATCGCACAGGCCGCACTTTTGCCTGCGCAAACGACCCGTGACTTGTCCAGACGCTTAGTTTTGTCTGCGCAAAACTGAGTAAAAAACTGTGCGTTTGGACGGCTCTTAACTTATAAATATTGTGTGATGAGAAGAAAAATGCTGCTATATTTTATTTAGATTAACGCGTGGGCTTTTGTTCGTATATGCAAATTATGTACAGTAGGTTAAATGGATACGCGTTTGATCAGAGATTTCTCTCTTCTAATTTTAAGATCAGGTAAAAATTTTTTTGATAGTTTCGATATACTTTTTTTTTTTTTTTATTGAACTCCTGTATAATAGCCGCCGAAATTATTGATTCTATATAGCGGTGTTATTTTTTGATTGGAAAAAAAATCAATAAAAAAAAAATATGAATTTTTCTAGTTTTTTAGCGCCTTTCTATAAATAACGATCGTTGTAGAAAAAAAAAAAAAATACCTAGAAAATGTTTTATAGACAAATTATTAATAAACCGGAAATACGTTGTTGTTGTTTCTAGATTTTCTTCGCGGTTTATTCAAAAATTTATAGTAATTTTTTATGGTGAGATAATGATCGATTCTATAAAAGTATTAAATTACCATATTTGGCGAATGAGTATTTTTTAAATGTAATCTTTTATGACTCAAAATGAATAGCTTTTTCAGTTTTGCATATTAACCAAAGTTTTGTAATTCGTATCGTTTTGTTATTTAAAAGAAAAAAGAAAAATTTTCCAATTATGGTAAAGACTAGGATTAATTTTGTAATTTAAGTTTGTTTGTTTTTTTTTTGGGAATATATAAAATAAAGAAGTTTTTCAAATCTTGTTGTTGAGGAAGAATTTTTAGTGAATTGTCTAGAAGATTTTTTGCCAGTGTAACTGACACTATTTGAACTTCAAATTTCCGTTTCCATAGTCACCTCTCAAGCAATACGTTTGGCACACAATATATTAGATTTAATATAGTATACAGTCGTAAAATAGTATCTAAGAAGTATATATGTTAAATGTGCTGATTGGGCATATTGCCTGTAAAGAGGATGTTCGTGCGTTTTTAAACAAATTGGTAGATCCAATGACCCTATATAAATGAAATAAGTTAAGCCACTGAAACTGCCTAATAGTTAGTTAAAAGTGAATAACATAACTACGAGTTCCTATAGACATACTAAGATCGATCAATGTGAAAAGTCCAATATGATGTCAAGAAATACAATTTCTTCTCTCTGACAATGCATATAGTATAAAAAGTTATAGCAAAGAACAGGTATCAAGTGGAATCCTAATTTGATTGCTCTATGAAGAAGTGATTTATGTTTATGAAGTGGAAATTGAGAATACCATACCGATTTTTACGAACCAAAGGTATCATAACTTGACTGATTTTCTAGTAAATAAGAAACACTCGGCATATGACGCCGAACTAATTTAAATTCCATCAAATTTCATATTAACCAAATTATCAAAGTCCATTACTTTATATTTTCTTTTTATGCCCTATGGTAGGTACTACCAGAGGGTATATTAGTTTTGTCACTAAGTGTGTAACGCATAGAAATAATCATCGCAGAAAAATTTCAAGGGTATGGTTGTGCAGGGAATCAAAAGTTATATCGATTTATGCATGTCCGTCCGTCCGTCCGTCCGTCCGTCCGTCTGTGGACAAGATAACTCAAAAACGTGTTATCCGATTTTGTTGAAATTTAGAATGTAAGTTGGTTATTCCTTAACTGCGTTTGGTAAATCGACTGAAGGGGAGGGAAGTTATTAAGCAAAAACCAAGGTGACCAGAAAGTTTTGTCGTTTTTTTTATATGGTTTTTCGAAATTAAATCGAAAATTTGTGAATCAATTTTGTTTAAATTAATTATATTGGTTAAATACATAAATTGAGGACACCATGTGAAACTTCAGTCAAATCGGTCCAAGGATAGTGGAGAAAGAAATATTTGTCGCCTAAAATAAGCCTCTTCATAAAGTTTTTCGATGTATTTTAAAAAGTTATATACCGATTTCAATCAAATTAACGAAACATGTTTATGATATTAGACTCCAGCCTACCTGTGAATTTGGACAAATTTGAGAATGAAGAAATGAAGTTATGGAGAGAAAAACCTTAAAATTTTGAGTTAAGTAGAAAGTTCGTGGCGTTTTTTTCCAATAGATGGCTTTAGACATTTTATAAAATATTTATGAAAAAAATTGTGAAATTCCGGCAGAACTAATTGGGGTAATTGGGTTTGGAAAATGAGCCAAAATTCTGAAAAAAATTCCCTATATTAATGCTCCATGTTTGGTACTGCCGTCCGTCCGTGGACAAAATAACTCAAAAACGTGTTATCCAATTTTGATGAAATTTAGAATGCTACTTGGCTATTGCCATAGTGGATTTGGTATTGCATTTCAGCAAAATCGATCTAAGGAGAGGGAAGTTATTAAGCAAAAACCAAGGTGACCAAGGTGTCGTTTTTTTATATGGTTTTTCGGATTTAACTGGAAAATTTGTGAATCAGTTTTGTTTAAATTAATTATAGTAGTTAAATACGTAAATAGACGATACCATGTTAAATTTGAGCAAAATCGGTCCAAGGATAGTGGAGAAAGAAATAATCCTAGGAGAAAATAAAATTGAGCATCAAGTTTTTTTGATGGACTTTAAAAACTAACATACTGATTTGTGGATTGGATTTATCCTATTAGGGTCTAGGTTACCTGCGAATTAGAGGAAATTTTGGAAAGAGGAAACAAAGTTATGAAGAAAAAACTTTGAAATACTGTTAGATTTGACTGTTTTTCTGTCCTATTTCTACCATAGGGCATCAAAAAATCGGCTATAGGCCGATTTTAAGTTACTATATGTTTTTTTTTTTTTTATTTATCTGAGTAATTGTAAAACTCTATTCGGATAAAGAAGAAATTGAACTCATTTTTCACTATTACTCTATTTTATCCTATATTCGGTTGTTTTTTTTTTTTTTTTAAATAAATACCAGAAAATGGATGCAATAATTAAAATTTTATATTAAAATGTTAATCTGTTATTTAAAAGTCTGTTAATTATACACAATATAATATAAACCACCTACATTTCATTTATGATGGTCCCCAAAAAAAAAAAAATATAATAATATACTTTTTTCCAAGAAATTCTATAAGATTTCCATTTAAATGGAAAGTATGCTATAATATGATTCACAGAAATATACACGATATTTTTGGAGACACTTGTCCAGTGTTCGGTGTTCATTTGAATGGAAAGTCTGGACGGTGAATGTCACTACTGTGACTTTATTTTGATTAATCGGTTTTGATGAAGATTTCGTTTTTGTAATTTTTGGATTTTCGAGTCATTTTTAAACAGCATCTTGAATATGTTTAAAGATTATAACGAGAATTTTTACTTTCTTATATTTTGTTAGCAATAGCGTATTCTAAATGACATAGCTAAAGTGTAAATTCTTGAAATATTAGTCACTACCTAATAGCTTTATGTTTCAACTGATTTTCGATTAAGTTAGTATTAAATTTAAAGAACTCCGCCCATATCCATTTTCCTAAGTCCTAATTTCTAATATAAGAATCAAATTTCACACATTATATAATAAATCGGTTTGTTTGTTTCAGTTTTTCGGATAAATTTAAAAACTATTCAACCGAATTTCATGAAATTTGGAATGTATATCCTGGGCCCCAGGATAGATTAGCTCAAAAGGTAAGATATATCTTCATCCAATGGAGGTGCGAGGGAGAATCTCACTCAATACTGGATGTATTTTTTTGTAAAATATAGATTCCTCAATCTTATTCTAAGAACGCGTTGGCCAAAGTCACGGTTACCAGCTAGTATTTGAATAATCGAATAATATTGTGGACCTCTCATAGTTTTAGAGTAAATTGATATATTGTGTATAAGAAAGTTAATTTTGTATTTATTTTTTTTGTTTTTTTCTTCCAAATTGTCATAAATATAAAACGGCGTCAACATTAAATCTGACTGTTTTTCAGTGTTTTAAAAGTTTTTGGTTTTATTTTTGATTAAAAACGAAGAAATCTTTTCCTATGAAATTTATATTTATAACTACTGTTGCCCGTGATGCCATTAATGAAATATTACCATTTAAGAAAACGTTTTCTTTTAAAAGAAGAGAATATAAAACTACTTGCAACTATTCCAAGTCAACTTTTAAATGCGTTTTTATACTTGTTTTTTTTTGTTTTTTTTTTTTAAATTTTCGTTTTTAATAAAGAACACATTTGCTTGAAAATGCAAAAACAAAACAACTCAAAAAACACAATATTATATGTAATAAGAAAATTGTTAAGCACAGGAAATAACTTAACATGTTTTATAGAATTGCATTCGTTTTTGAAGAAACTCTTTTTAAAAGCAGTACAACAAATCATAAATCATCATCCCAGGTGAGACAGGTCGCGTGTGGGTGACACCTACATTTTGATTTGTTTCATATACAAAACAGTATAACTATATATAAAGAAACTGATGGATACATTAGAGAGGCAAGATATGATATTAACTGTGAACTGAATATGTATAAATATTAGCATGTATCTTTAAATTATTTTGAGGACACCAGCAAATACTGTCATAACACCTGAGAATTAAGGGAATACTGTGTATATGAGATGTAGAGTTTTTAGGATTCTAACAAAACATATTAAAACTTTTTATTTACGCGAACTTGGAATTAAAGATATAGTAACTGAAAATCGGCCTATAGCCGATACATCACACAAACTATATGAAGAGGAATATTTTCTCCTAGGATTATTTCTTTCTCCACTATCCTTGGGCCGATTTGACGGAAATTTAACATGGTTTCGTTCATTTGTATAGTTAACCTATATAATTAATGTAAACAAAATTGGTTCACAAAATTTTCCAATTAAATCCTAAAAATCATAAACAAAAAAACGACAAAACTTTCTAATTAGCCAGGTTTTTCCTTTATCACTTTGCTCTCCCTGGATCTATTTTGCTCAAATGCAATACCAAACCAAGTTAAGGAATAAGCAACTCACATTGTAATTCAAATTTCATCAAAATCGGATAACGCGTTTTTGAGTTACCTTGTATATGGACGGACGGATGGACGGACATGCATAAATCGATATAACTTTTCATTCCTGATTCAAACATACCCTTAAAACCTTTCTGCGACGATTATTTCGATATGTTACAAATGGAGTGACAAAACTAATATATCCTCTGGTGGGGCATAAAAACCAAGGAACTATAGTAAAATATCCTTAGATACAGAAATATCTTTTTTTCTCTTATTCTCACTTCTCTCCTATACAAAATTTTATACCCGTTTGATGTCTGGAAATAAAAATCCAGCATGTTTGAATCGGTTTCATTCATCTTTAACAAAAACTGATTTTGACTGAAATAGACTTTTTATAGACATTTTATAGATTTTCTCAACATTTCGATCGTGTAAGTAAAATTTTGCACGTGGTAAAATGTCACGATCAATTTAAATCAGTACAATAAAATCGATTTACCTAATTGGTTATGGTTTAATTTTTTTTTATTTTCTTAAATATATTATTTCGTTCAATATTTGATTATTTCCTTCTCATGGTCGATTAGTTGAGGTGATCTTATTGATCTTAAATGATCTTTAATTTTGTATTAAGATTGATATTAAATCGAATTTCATTTTTAATGTTTTTGAAAATAATTTTCCTTGTATAAATAAATCTTTTGTAGTTTATAGTTTATAGTTTTTTGTCATAAAGACGTACGTTTACGCGTCGATATAGCTTAATAATAATAGTAACAAAATATTGGTTGTTCATTTTCATGAAATTCCTAATATATTTTCTTATAGACAGCTAAAATTTCTAGTTCTTAATTAAAACTAATTATAAATTAATGTTCTAATTAAAAATTGTATACATTTCTCTCATTTTGTAAAAGCAATTTTTCTAAAAGCAATTATCAAATAATTTTATTTTTCCTTTTAATTAAATGTTAGTTTCCAAAAGGAAAAACTCCAATTCAATTACGCAATGCTATTTTATATAGTTTTGATTTTATTTTTTTCTTTCTACTCAATTATTTCAATGATTTCTTATCATTATTTTGCAAAAAAAAAAAAAATAATGAAAACGAAGCACAAATAAAAAAAAAAAAAACAGGAAAAGAGCCCATTCGACTATCCGTAAGACGTTCAATGAAGAAGAAGTCGTTTTTTTTTTCTTCCATATTTACATACAATAAGATCTAATCCTTTTTTTTTATCTTTCAAAGATTCAACAATATCATACGTGTAATGTTTTCTTTTCTTTTCCAATTTGCAGAAATTCTTCTGATGATCGTGTATACCTGGTGCGTATAGGCATTTTAAAACCAAAATCTATATATACTATATATACAATATAATAATCCAATTCAGTAGCATCTTATTGAATATCTTCGAGAAATTATTTCTAAAAACGTATGTGAAATTTTTCAAAGATTTCCAATATACGATCTTTTCTCGATCTTTTTTTTAACCTGTTCAAAATTACATACCATCATAACCCATTGCATGTGCATCATGCAGAAAACTGCAACGATCATGCTTCATGTTAAGTATTTTATAAGACGGGTGTTATTTTCGAATTTTATAATATTCGTAAAGAGAATCGAAGAGAAGCGTTTTTTTTTCTTCAAATCCTCCATGGGGAATTCGATTTCGAAAAATGAGATTATTATCGACAGTATAAGAGATTTGTTGCAAGCGATCTTTTATGATGTTAAAGTAAAGAAAACAACGTTAAGTGGGAAGTGTGCCGGTCAAACAATTCTTTAACACAACAACAGTAGTTTCTTTCGTACCATTTTTTCTATAATATCATTTCCAAATAAGCAACCAAGGTGGTACGAAACAACGACCCGTGCTATATATTAAACTAACAAATATTTACCACGATCAGCTGTCACGATCAGTGGTGGTGGTATTTGGGGGGGTCTTCTTTAATGAACTGTTAGTTATTTTTCTTTATACTTTTTAAATTTACAATATATGATATTCTCATGATACGATCAAAATGGGGAGAATTATATATGTACCGTTTGATCGTTCACATGATCTATGTGAACGATCAAATGGTTGGTTGATTGAATATTAAACAATTTTGTTTTCATTCAAATCAAAAAAAAAAAAATATATATATTTATATAAAAATCTTTACCATATAAGTAGCTTCGTGAAAGAGGTTTTTCTTTTACCATTTTACAAGGACATTACCTGTACGGCGCCAGTTAAACGACGAATAGATGACATAAGCGCGAGAGTTCCAATATATACGTTTGTGTTTTTTGTTTATTAGCAAATAAATAAAAAACAAACAAGTGAATGGTTTCTTGAGAGTTTCTTAAATCACAAAATTCAACCTGCTTTTTGAATTTATATTATTAATATTAAAAACAAAATGATAAAAGAGTACAGTGACTTTTTTCTTTTCAAGAATTGTTATATTTGATTTTTCACTTTCTTATACTTTTCAATCAAGTTTTTTGACCAGCGAAGCCAAACCGACTATTTTTGTCCTGATGACAGAGTATTTATTTTTTGTTTTTGTATAAATGGTCAAGTCGAGAACTTGAAAACCAATTTTGCTAGCCAAGTATATACTTTCTGAGTATATAGAACTTGTAATATACAGTAGGCCTGTTTTATTTGGCATACCCTACCCTGGAGCATGGTAAGTGGCAAATAAAACGGGCAGGAGTGGGAGGAAGCTTTAATTCAAGTGTTTGTAGCACTGCTTAGCAACCATATTGTAATGAAATGAGAAACTTTTAGCTAATACACTTTTTATGGTAGAAAACTGAACTAATTCGGGTGTGATAGTTACACTTGGTCTGAAAGTAGTACAAGGATTTGCTCTTTTGTTGTTTCTGTTTTCAATGTAAAATTTGATCTACCCCAGAGCAAGTGGGGCAAATAAAACAGACCTAGTATAAGCAAGTTGTGTGATTTACCGTACCAGATTTTTTTTCTTAAATTTCGTTTTATTTTATTTTGTGGTTAGTTTTGATGGAAGATTTGCCTTTTTCTGTGGTTTTATTTTAATGAAGTTTTGCATAAAATTAAAAAAAAAATTTAAAACAAGTCGTATAAATATAAAAAAAAAACATGATTTTTTGGGAAAAATTTCGATTTCCTGAACTTTGCAGAATTTTTTTAATTTTTATTTTTGGGAATCGTTTAATTAGTTAACAACTAAAATAAATTTTTTTTCCTATAATTTTTTTAATTTCCATATTAAAAATCAATTTTTCTAATTTTTATTTAGTTCATTTTTGGAATTCTTCTAGAAAATTACCAAAACTTCACCTTGACTTCGTTAAATAATGTCAAAAATCATTGAATAGGAAATCTTTTTTGGTGAATTATTTAAAACAATAAAAACCGTATAAAATCAATATTTCTAGTTCTTGCGAAATATTAGTTCTTTAAGACAATAAATATACTTGAAAAGAGCTAATTACAGGAAACTAATTATTGGTGAACAAATTATTTCGATGACAAAAAGTTAACAATTCAAAAAATTCAATCAACTGAAACGCGTTCTTGATAATTAATTATGAATTAAGATTTTTTTTTTTTTTGTTTTTGGAAAACAAATTCGTTTTGGGAAATATTTTCATTCAAATGTTATGAATTTTTTTTTTTTTTTAGATCGAAAAGATCAATTATTATTAGAGCAGCAATTGTTATTATGCTGCAAGATCTTTTATGAAATCAGTTCTTTGAGAAAAAAAACTATTAAATCCAGGTAGTCCCTGCCCGGGACCGGACAGGCTGGAAGAAAATACTACATCAGGCCAATGGCCCAGGCCCTTCATGGTCTGTAGCGCCATCGAAGAAGAAGAAGAAGAAGTACTTGTTCATACTATTAAAGGATATACTAACTTTGTCACTGAGGTTATAAAGGAAGAAGTGACCATTTTTTTGTAGTTTTATTTTCCTTTTTGCGATTTAATTAGAAATTTTGTGCACCAATTTTGTTCAAATTAATTGCATAAATTTGTTACATAAATAGATAATACTATGTTAAATTTCAGTAAAATCAATTCAAAGATAGTGGAGAAAGAAATAGTTTAAAAAAAAATCCTGGCAATATAGCTATTTCCTTCCCTTTCGTTTCAGTTCTCAAATGGACTTCAAAAACTGATTTGAATAAAATTTGCAGAATACAGCTACGTTACTAGGGGCCAGGCTATTTGTAAATTAGAGCAAATTCGAAGACGATATCCAGAAAAAACATTAAAATATTATTATATATTTTTCTTACTTCATTGAACTTTGTTTTTTGCATGTTTCACAAGCGTTTATTGTAGCCTAGAGCGTTAAAATGAACACCTCATGACCGTATTTAGGATCTGTAGACCACTAGGCTGAACCTGTAGCGCTGGGGCCCTACCGTTAGGAAACGAATGTTGCACTTTCTACTATCTGCTGAATATTTTGGTCATTTTTGGACTAATTTGTCAACAATTATAATAGAATATGTTTTACATGAAAAATATCGATAAATACTTGAAAATATCCTTTTTTCTTATATTATTTTATAAATCGATATGCTAATGATTATAATTAATTGACAATTTAGAAATTTTTTTGCTTGCGATCCTTTTGTGGTGAATGTTATTGTAGTCTATTGAAAATTAAAGTTTTTAAACAGTTTTCTTTTCTATGGTGCGGGTCCCTAGGCTGCAGCCTAAGTTGCATAATGGGAAGTTCGTATCTGGAACACCTCATAATATATGATGGGCGCCAAAATTCTAAAGTGCACAAGAAATTGCTTATATGTTTATGAAAATTCTAATATTATATTTTATTAAAAATAACATAAAAAAAAACTCAATTATGAAAACGTTCTTGAAAAAATACCATAAAGTTTAATAACCATAATTATTATTTCAGAATCGATCGTTTTTCATTAATTAACCGCAACAAATTCAATGAATTTTCCCATTAATTGAATCGATTCTATAAAAATGATGACGTGATTATCGCAAAAGTACCCATAAATTTGGGTTCATGTAAAATGTTTTCATCAAAACTTTACTGACTCCCACATTTTCCCCGCTTTTCATTGTAACTAAAAATTTTATTGGTCTTTGAAAAAAAAATTTTTTTTTCATAACTTTTTCTTATACTCCCCTCCAAAAAAAAAAAAAAAAAATATTTACCAAAACATAAATTTTCCAAATTGAAAAAAATCAAGTAAAATTTTCCAAAAAAAAAAAAAAAAAATTTGTATAAGAGAATTTTCTTGTGAAAAACCTCAGAATTAAAGAGAGCGAAGATCAATGAGGTGTCCTATAAGAAATCTGTGTGTGATCTTCCAAAGCAAAAGATGAAAGATGCAACAGAAAATTCTCCAAATAGAAGGTTACCAATATAAGTTACGACAAGATACCACGCATCTACCTTGAAAGATCTGTTTTTTTTTTTGTTTTTTTTTTTCATTTTACCGTCATCCAACATTAACCGCACGATTCGTTTTTTTCGATCAAGGCACAGCGGCACAAACAACAGAGCAGAGCCCCACATGCTCGCATGTGTATAGTATATATTGTTTTGCTTACCTATTTTATGGCGGTCCATCGATTTAAGTCAGTTAAACATTGATGGCAGCTAAGAAAAGACGTTACTTGTTTAAAACAGTGTTATAAGAATAAGAAATAAGAAATAACTAAATATATCCGCGCGATATTTTTTTAATCTTAATTTTGTGCGTGGTTTTTGTTTGAAAAAAAAAAAAAAAAAGAAAAATAATATAAGTTTAAAAAAAACGGAAATAATTTAAAATAAGAAGGTAAAAAAAGTTCTTGAAAGTTTTTCATCAATTTTTAAATGAAAATTTAAAGTTTTCGTAAAAAAAAAAAAAATACATTTTCTTAAATAAAAAGAAAAAAACAGTCGTGAAGAATTCTGTTATTAATTTCCGACGGTACCAAAAATAAGACATCATTGTTTTTTGGTGGGTTTTTCGATTAAGGAAAAAAAAGGTTGGACCTCGAGAGAAAAAAAAAACCCGCAAAGGCCTTTAAAAACCTACGAGTTTTTTGTTTAAAACGCGAAAAGTTTTTATAAAAATGCGAATCGGGATAACATTATGAAAATCACGAAATATTTAAATTAATATAATTTTGGGAAGAAGAAATTTTTTTTTATATATTTATTTAAACGGTTTTTTTCTTTTACAAGTTTTCTTTAAGAAAAGGAAGCAAATTAACAAAAAAGATCTTGTGTTGGCGCATGTCGGATCGTAAATTGAATGGGCAACTTTTTTTGAAAACGTTTTATTTTATTATATTTGATTATTAAAAAAGAAGACTAAAGAATATAATAAAATATAATTTTACATGTTTTTTTTAACACTTTAAGATATTTTTATTGAAAAAATATGAAAGAAAAAAATCTAGGCGTTTTCGTCCTTGTCAACATTAATAAACTGGTTTCATAAATTCTGGGCTAGAAGATAAAAAAAAAAAAAGACACTACATATAGTAGTTATTTAAATTCTTAAGAAAAAAAAAAAAAAAAAAAGAAGAAAAGATTGTTTAATTCAAAAGTGATATTAAAAAGTTTGTAAAAGAAAGAATAAGAAAAAATAGTGTACTTTTTCGTTATCAGTGTCGCCTTTTAAAAGAAGTGGTTTTTAAAGATACATAAATAAATGGTATTTACCAGAAAAATGAATGTAATAGTGTAAAAAAAGTGTTAAGTGATTCTTATTTTCTATAAAGGTGAACACAGAAAGGAGGTACATCAGTACATCAAACATTTTTTATAAAGAAAAAATTCTATTTGAACACAAAAAAAAAAGAAAAAAAGAACTTGTTTCAAGAACATCTTCCATAATTGGATGAAAAGTCTTTAAATCTCTTCAAAATTCTTAAGAAACATTCTTATTGGGTACTTATTTTTTTTTTTTTTATTTTTATATTTATTTTTATTATTATTATTTAATTTATTACGATTATTATTTACTGTGATTTGTTTTTTGGTTGAATTTGTTGTTAAGCTACTTTTTTTTTGTTTAGATTTTTGTAGGCGGTTTAATGACAAAACATTTTTATTATTAAACTATTCGCGAATTTAGTTTTACCACGAATTTAAATATTATATAGTAATGAATTTTTATTATAAAAGTGGGAGCTTGGTTTTTGATTTCTTTAAAAATAGAACTTCTTACCAAAAATAGTAAAAAGACAAAATTTGTTTGTTAAGTTTCAACGAAAGTAAAATTAGACAGAATTTAATTAATAAAAATAATTTCAATAAAAATAAAAAAAAAAAAACTTGTTTATGATATTTCTTATTTTTTTCTTGGGGGAGGACCTCTTAGTACACGTGAGTAATGGAATGAAGTTTTGAATAGAATTTTAATGAATTCAAGAAGGTGTTTAATATGGTCTTCAAAAACTTGGTTATTAGGTTTGTAGTTTTTGAAGGTGAAGAATAATTTTTCTGAAATTGAAGATTAAACTAGTTATTAGAGAATTTCTTTTTGAATATTTCTAATTCCCAATTTCACAGTCAAGACTTAAGTCTAATTTAAGTTAAAATAGATTTTGGACTTAAGTTTTTGTTCAATTAGATAATAAGAACTTAAGTTAACTTAAGTTTTTTTTAATTGTAAAATTGTGAATATTAAAAATTTGTTGATTAAAATTTTCATAATTATTTCATAAAAAAATTAATTACTATTTAACTTTTCGAATGATAAAAATATAGAAGAAGCATTTTCAACTTAAAATAAATACAAAAACTAATAAAAAAAAAATTTCATAATATTTCGACTATTAAAATGAGTTAAGAAAAGCTTAGTAAATCTAGATTTACTAATATATTGTAGTTTAAGGACTAAACAAAACGTCAGTTTATTTTAGAAAGTTTTAATATCGATGAACGATGTATATTTTAGGATACAATAGCGTTTAAGGTGTTCTAAGTGTTGGACTCATTGGGCACAGCAATAGTAATTATTCTGTAAAATTTAGTCAGAGAAACACTTTTAACAATATTATAAAATTGAAGGAAGTAAGAATAAAATTTTAAATTCTACAATTCCTTGCAACATCGAATATTTCAAAGATTCTATTGATTGGATTGAAAGAAAAATTAAGAATCGTACCTTTTGAAGAAATACCATAACTTCTTGTAAAATCCTATCGTTAAAAATACTTTCATTTAAGTATGTATAATATGAAGTAATTATTGCAAAGAAAATGATTATATCCACCTGGAAATATTGTTTTCTTAAGCGTTTTGTTTACTTCCATGCTAAAACGTATATCTGTTACCACAGACTGTAGACCCTACGCGTTGTTTAAGTGTTTAAATAAGAAAACAATAATATTTATATTTGTTACATATTTTAATGAAATAAGAAAATATTGTTTTTTTTTTTTCTCTCTCAAATGGCATAAAATTTTTATTAATTTTAAAACAATATTAACACTAAGCACACGATTCCATTTGACTTATTTCAAGACTTGTGGAGACTCTAAAAATTCGACTTTTTTTTCAGTCCAACTGAAAATAAGTCTTGAAATAAGTCCAATGATGTCGTGAGGTAATAAAAAACGGTCTATTGAAATTCCTTAAGAAATGAATTCAAAAAATTCACGCAACAATTAATGTAAAGAAAAGAAAAATAATAATAATAATAATAATATTAATAAAAATATTTACTTTTCGTTTCAAGTATTTGACTTCCATTTCAACATTTTCAATATACGAAAATTGTTTACCGTACGGAAGGTAAATTTTATTTGAATATTTCTTCTCAAGTAGATTTCTTTAAATTGCTCCATCAAACTTTGGTCAATATTTGAAGACAGTCTTAAACAAACTTACATCGTTTTCTTTCCGAATTTTTCCAAATGTTATTGAGATATCTGTTTCTTATGCCCTATGGTAGATACTACCCAGAGGATATATTAGTTTTGTCACTCCATTTGTAACACATCGAAATAATCATCGTAGAAAGGTTGTGTCAGGAATCAAAAGTTATATCGATTTATGCATCGGACGAACAACATAGCTCAAAAACGCGTTATCTGATTTTGATGAAATTTACAATGTGAATTGCTTATTCCTTAACTTGGGTTACTATTGCATTTGAGCAAAATCGATTGAGGGAGAGCAAAGTTATAAAGGAAAAACTTGGGTGAACAGAAAATTTTGTTGTTTTTTTGTTTATGGTTTTTCGGATTTAATTAGAAACTTTGTTAATTAATTTTGTTAAAATTAATTATGTAGGTTACCTACGGAAATCGACGATACCATGTTAAATTTCAATCAAATCGGTCCAAGGATTGTGGAGAAAGAAATAATCCTAGGAGTAAATAACCCTTTTTATAAAGTTTTTTTGATGTAATTTAAAAACTAATACACCGATTTGAATAAAATTTACAGATTATGCTATCAGGGCCTAGGTTACCTGTAAAGTGGAAGAAATTTTGAAAAGAAGGAACAAAGTTATAAAGAAAAAACCTTTAAATAATAGTAGTTTGGACAGTTTTTCTGTCCCATTTCCATCATAGGGCATCAAAAAATCGGCTATAGGCCGATTTTAAGTTACTATATGTTTTTTTTTTTTTTTTTTATATATTTTTGATTTAAAAAGAAAAAAAGAAATTAAGAAAAGAAAAAGAAAATTAAGAGAATTTTATTGTAAGTTTTTTTTTTTTTGTTTTTTATAGTAAATAATTACCATAAAAATTTCTAAACGATTTTCTTTTGTATAAAATTCGAGTGTTTTTCTTTTCATCGAAAACAAAATATAATGTCATAAAATTATGTTATTTACTTTTGTTCTTGACTCATTCCGAACAACATAGCGTTCTATTTATGTTATATTCTCGAAGAACTAAAAACAATGGATACACTGGTACTTAACAAGTCAATAACCCAATCAAACTCATATATCCATCAAACTGCAGTCTTTATGTTCGCGTTATTTTTTTTCGGCTTGGGTCTTGCCTTAGTTAACAGCACATAAATATTATCGCAGTAAGATTTAAAACTAAATTGAGAAAAGGAAAAAGATATTACTTTAAAAGGAATAAAAATAAAATGGAAAGTATTTAATATTGTTTGAAGTCTTGTTTGTTTGAAATTCTTATAAATGATGTTTAAAAAAAAAAAAAAAAAACTGTATAAGAGTCATTCTAAAGAAGAAGTTTAAAAATGCAAGTTTCAGTACCAAAAGTATGATAAATATAATCCATGATGGTTTAAGTTGAATATCCTTAACACTATATCATATATATTATATTTGTGTTCAATATTCCCTGACCAAGAACATATCTCCCCGATTGATTTGTTTAAAACGTGTCATTCAAATAAGAATATGTACTTTTGCCTAAAGGTAGTACCAAAAATCGTATACACACTAGTATAGAATGTTTGGTAAAACCTTTTTAATTTGAATGCCAATTATTTATATAAACTATTTAAACCAAAACGCCTATAACTTCGAAAGTTATTAGATCCTAATGCCTAATTTCAAAGTAAGAATTTTCGATCATTTTTCGATTAAGTTAAACTATATTCTCGGCTTAAGTTCTACTTAAGTTTTGGTTATATGAGCTATTCTGAATGATTTGTTCAAAATATTTTCGCAAAAAAAAAAAGATTTTGCAATGTTTCATGTGGGCGAATAAAAATAATGACTGGGCTAACGTCAATTTATACTTGGGCGGCCGCCCACGCACCCATCTTAGAGGGAACGTTACCTATAGACATTTCCCAATATTTTGTATGTTAACTTAAGTTTAAAATAACTTCAGTTGTCCATCATAGGAAACTTAAGTTTTACTTAAGTTTTGACTGTGAAGTTTAAGCTCAATTTAAGTTACAAACTGTCATTTTTAACTTATACCAAAAAGTATACAATAATTAGTGTTTCCAAATTGGGCACGTCTGCAAGCGTCACATTATTAATAGTATTTTTTAAAATATTTACAAATACTATTAACAACTAGGCGCGTTTTGCAGCGCTGCAAACATCTCATCAATTTATATAGAAATGATTACACCTACTACCTAATCCGACCACAATTTTGAATGTCTGTACAGTACTTTTAGAGAATGTTATAAAAATCATTTCAATATCTTTAAAAATATATTAAAAAATGTATTTTTGTTTATAAAATGTAAAGAATAAATACTGCGAGAATATTTTTTTCTCGAGAATCGATCTTGAATAATTTTTAATCGATGATCGTGATATACGGTTTCAAGTGGTTTGTTTTTAAACATTAATTTAACTAGTTCCCAACATCGAAAACAAGCAATTATTTATCTTAATTAAATTGAAATAAATTCTTATTAATCGAATATTAAGAAAATAAAAAAAAATAAAAAAAAAAACTGATCTTGATATAAAATGAATTGTTCAACCATGATCGAATCAATTGACTAATCTTGTGGAACACAAATATTCTTTTGTATCAAAGTTCTTTAAATATTGTTGGTTCTTTAATATACGATTTCGTAAACAGTTTCATTTTACGCACAATAATAATAATTACGATATTAAATTACATAGCAAATAATTTTTAAGATCATTGTGTCAACGAATTTTTATGTTATTTGTTTCAGTTTTTTTTTTTTCTTAATGATTATAATTTTCTTGTCAAAAGGAAACATTTTTCTTTTAGTAGTTTTTGGGGTGTGGACTGAATTATGATGAAATTTTAAAGTTTTTTTAGAAGTTATTTTTTAATGAAATAATTATGTTTCATTTAGCTGGAACTAATTATGATATAGATTAGTTTAATATGTTGTTTACACACTCAATTAGATATCGAATTAGGTTTTCTTGAAACAATTAATATTGTATAGGATTTTTAATTCTTATTATTTTCATTTAACAATTAATCAAACAGTTAGGCACTTGGGCAATAGTACCCTTTTATTATATCGATTTGAAATATGTTTCGGTTTACCCTAAACAATTTTCAATCGGAAATTTTAATGCACACAGAAAAATTGTGAAGTTATTGATTAGTTTTGACAATTGAAGTTTAGTTGTGACAACTACCGAATAACTTCACAATTTGTCTGTGTTGGCGTGTGAAGTTGAAGTTTAAATATATGAGATTTTGTGATTTAATTAAATTTCCTCAACCATGGATTAATATACTTAGGTGTCCAAGCCAAATGAGCAGCGTGATGTTCAGTATTGTTGTTGTAGGTGAACTCAAAGAAGTATGGATGAAAAGAGATTTAATGTGAAAGAAAGAGAAGAATCTATATTGTGTCGCGATATCACGATACAAAAAGAATCAGTTGAATGCACAGTCGTTGGAAGTCTTTATTATTAGTTTATACCTCAACTTATAAATTCTTAAATTTGTGTCAAAAATTTTGTAACAAGAATTTTAATTATACAATATTATAGTTATAGCAATTCAAGCCATATCTTAAAAAGTTCTATTGTATTATTATCAGAGTTTTGCGATCTTAAAACCGTCTATCGAGAGAATAGGAAGAAACTTTTTCTCCAATCCAATATATTGGAGATTTGTTCTGTTACATACACCTTCCAAGGTCTCTTAAATATCATTTATTTATAAATTTCCATTTATCGTAAGTGTTTCATAAAATTCCTAGTTTAGAAAATTCAGTACAATTCCACTGAACCAAGAAATTTGCCAATTTTAAATAAATAAAATAGAATAAATTTCTGGAAAAGCTGAATGAAAATCGTGACCATCTAACGAAACACCTCAATTAATAATCAATAATAATAATAATACTAAGAAAAATAATATAATGAATAATAAGATCAGGTTAACATTAGAAAAATGTCAAATCTAATTGATAAAATTTAAAAAAAACTAGCGTAAAATGGTTGCCATTATTGAGGCTCATGGAAAATTGCATTCACTTTATGTCCACACGCGAAATATTTCATTCAAATAAAGATCTCATATCGAAGTTTATAAAACAATCTAAAAAATGAGTATTTAAAAAAGTGCGATTTTTGCAAATATTATGTTATTTAGGAAGATAATGGCTATACCTTTGCGATAGAAGTATCCAACTAGAAAACATAAATTTGATTGCCTCCATCACTTCTTGTCTTTATGTGTCATCTAAGATGAAGTCGTTCGTAATGAACATTTTAAGGCAATTCAATATAAGTTATTCTTTATGTCTCTTTTGTATGACCATTATCATATATTGCCAGGCTAAGTCATCTTGATGATGGACATAACCGTTCCTAAAGTCGATACCAAACCCAGAAAACTAGATATAGTATGAAATCTAAAGGCCTGTTTATAAAATCTGTACTATAAAATGACAGTGTTTATTCATTTTATCTGTTTCTGTATACGTCTTCGAAGTTACTAGCTTATCAGATATACTTATTAGGTCTGTTTTATTTGTCATACCCTACCCTAGAGCTGGGTAAGTGGCAAATAAAACGAGCAGCAGTAGGAGAAAGTTTTAATTCAAATGTTTGTAGCGCTGTTTAGCAACCATATTGTAATGAAATGAGAAACTTTTAGCTAATACACTTTTTATGGTAGAAAACTGAACTAATTCGGGTGTAATAGTTACATCTGCTCTGAAATGTAGTGTAGGATTTGCACTTTTGTTGTTTTTGTTTTCAATGTAAAAATGGCAAATAAAACAGACCTGATGTTTGTGTGTATTAAAATCCAAATTTGAAATACATTTGCTTGTATAAAAAAAAGCGATTGTCAGCAGTCGGTTCCGATATCCAGGAAAGATTTCGAAATAACCCTAATTAAATTTGGTTGGATCTTTGACAGGATTCCTTAGTTCTTGTCCATTGCCGTCTCGTACCAAACCTAAAGATGAGTTTGCCATCTTCGAAAAGTATTGAAAAGGGATAATATGAAACTGGTGAAAGATGATAACAACTGCATTCAAAATTTGGCCATCGAATGGGGTTGTTGTCTGTTTATCTCAAAATTATGTTCTACCTTCTTGATTTGCTCCTGATTGCTTGTGTACTCAACCTTAAGAATACCCAAGCCGTCAACTGTTTTCAATATGCATTGACAATGTCATACTGTAATTATTTTACTTTGATTGTTCAATTTTATATGTTTTGTAATATGTTTTTCTTATAGATTTTTTTCTTTTTATTTTTCTTTTTGGTTTCTGTCAAGTTAAAATTGTTTCTTATAATTATTTTCTTATTTTCTGTTATTTTATTTCGATTTTCAAGTTTTTTTTTTTCGCTGATTTAATGAAAATAGGTAGTACTTCGCAAGCATAATTTTTCATTTATATGGAAATGTCTTTATTTGGTATCTCATCAGGTTGTTCTTGTTAAGGCCGTTTTTTTTTTTCTTCTCTTATTGTAAATAGTTTAGCAGATTTTGATATATAATATTGCGATTATGGAATAAAGTTTTTTTTATACATATATATGTGATTTTTTTTTTTTTAAAGAGAAGACCAATTGTGTAATGTTTGATGACTTTGAATGGAATAAATAGTTGCCAAGTTGGCTACCTGACGTATATACTTTAATAAAACACTTACATAACAGAATATTATTCTTTTTTAAGAAGAACATTTTTTTTTTTTTGTCTTATTTCAGATGAAACGAAATAAGATTCTTTTAGAAAACTTGTTAATGTTGCTTTTTTTCTAAAATTTTTTTTAATAAATTTAAAATCAATAAAATACCAAGGAATGAATTTCCCAACTTAACAGTTCTGACGGAAGTTTTTCTATGAGTGCTTGTAGTGTCTACATTGTAGACTATAGACTATACAGTCTGTTGCCCTCTAATTCATTTAGGCAAAATAATGCACCTATAATTAATTATATTCAAACTACTACTATCTAAATATGAATTTACTGTACTGAATGTGATGAAAAAAATGACAAAAGAATTTAAAGTGTCTTCGTAGTTCACTTAGTTTAGAAGTTTTTGTTATTACTGAGAGGAAAGTCTCCGCATCAAACATCAGGCAAATTTGAACGATTTCACATTCATTTCTTCGCCTAAAAATAGGTTGTCGTCGTGGTCTAGTTTAACTTGCTAAAATTATGAACTGTTGTTAAAGGATTTTTCCTTGATGTTCAAAGTTTTTGATAATAAAACGTTTTTTTCTTCTACATAATATAATGATATGACTTAATAAATTTTAATCTTAAATTATGAAGACTACAAATAATTTAGCATGTTTAATTACACTAGATTAAAACACTTCGAATTCTAATACCTCTAAAAAAAAAGCCTTCTTAGTCAAAATCTCCTAATTATAAGTAAAAATACGAGTAACATTTAAATCCGATTAGTATTTTTTTCCATAAATTTATCGAAAATAAAAGAAAATCATATGAAAACCTGATATTTTAAAAGGACGTATATTTGATTGAAAATGACTTTTGTAAATACATTAAGTTACGTATCTCAATTTTTAATCCAAAGTCTAATCTTTATTTTATATTTATAAAAATAATCATGCTCATTAAATCTTGAACATAAATTATCTGTGCAAATGGATTAATTGTATATATAGAAAAAAAAAAATTATAAGTTCAAATAAGATTGCATGTTTCTTATACTTATCACGCCATAATCATAAACGTTTTAAGAAACATTGGGTCTTAGGCTAAAAAAAAAGTAAACTAGAATGTTATGAATTTCTTAATCTATCGTTTCGTTTACTATAATCATCATTTTAATACTATAACAAACATGAACATGAGATCTTCTTTTAAACCTAGAAATATATATATTTAACATTTTGCGATTATTTTTTTCCTATTTTTCAAATAGCGTTTTCCTGTTAATCATTCATTTTATCGTATTTAACATTTAACTATATTATATTTATTAGGAACATGAAGAATACACTTTTGAAGGTGCACAACAACAGTACACAACACAGTTTTGTCAAAATGTTTTATGCATTTAACCATTTTACATGAATCATAAATAATATTTGAAACTGACGTGCACATAAAAAAAAAAACCCGGTGACTGAAGTCCGTTCAATCGCCTGTTTCACCTAATATTCATATAAAAGAAGATAAAAACTTAAAGAACACCATAATATGGTACAACTTTTAAAGATAAATGATTTGAAAAGTAAAGACAATGTTATATCATAAGTTTCTTTATATATGGGTTTAAGTTATTCAATTGTGATTGAATATTTTTTATCGGGAATCGATGCATCCTGATAACTAGAGAGAAGAATTCCTATCTAAACAGTGGAATTTATCGTTTATCTTAGAAGATTAACAGTAATCGCAAACTTTTTGAATGTGATATCTGAGACAAACTTGTAGAATGGTATTTGAAACGAAAAAAGTGAGGCTCAACCAAAATTTCACTATTCAAGCATTTAATAATAACAGCACCATCTTTGTTTCGATAGATATAGTAGTATCTATCAAGTGAAGAGAAACTATCTTATGTTTGATTTTCTTATCTCTTTTTAGATAGGTTGACCTAACTATTGTACTTAGGTTTCTTTTTAAATCTCGGTGTAAAAGTAGCCTATACATACTAATAATTTTTCTCTACTAAGTATAGAGAAAGTAAATTTACAATTCTCCACTATCCTCCTGCGCAATTTGTATGCATTCATCATAAAAGTAGAAAACTAGTGCTAACAAAATCACTATGAACAATGAACATTATGGGAGAAATTCTTCCAGGTGACCTTATATCCATGCGGAATAAGTTCTAAAATAAAAGGAATAGGTGAATAACAATTTCCACCTTCTGGACTTTTCGTTTATCATGCAAAAATTCACAGCATGCAAAATTCCGATGACCATTACTTTTTGTTCTGTTTTTTTTTGTTTCGCTCGTTAAACGCGCCGCTATCGTGTATGTCAATGATTTCGATGGCATGGTAATTGAATATGATGTGTGATTATTATGCACTGCGAAAATTATTACCATTTAGAAAATATTTCACCTTTATTTATAGTGTATTTGGCTTGGTTCTTGTTTTGCACCATAAGTATAAAACACATCCGAATGGAGGAGTATCATAAGTTGAATCATAGCTCAAGGATTTGAGTTTAACTAAAAGTGTTCTCTCTTTTTGGTTTGTCCTTTATTATTGTATTCCATCAATATTAACATTATTTATATTATGATTATTAATTTTTAAAGTAATCATAATAATAATAATCATAATTGTTTAGTACTGATTATGGATGAGGCGGCGTGGGAATCATTTGATTATACTCTTTCATGGATCTCCATGTAAATAAATTGATTTCTGATAGGTTCGGTTTTTTTTTTTTTTGCGTTCCCTAATAAGTATTTTATGGATGAAATGAAATTTTGATGCGATCTTTATATGCACTTAATGTATTTTAGGTAAACTTTAGGTAAATATTATCGATTATTATTTAAGTATATATATATAGTTATCACACATCGTGGGTGGCGGTTGGTTGGTTTTTAATGATACTATGAAATAGTATAGATTAAAAATTAGTCGTTTTTTTTTTTCATTCATCATGTGGGATTTTAATCATTATAGCTTTTTTTATATTTTGATAGAATAAATATTTTATTATAATAGAGTCACGATTTTATAGTTTTTTATACACTTTAATAGGAAATGTGTTTTTTTTTATAGTTTTCTAATTAAAAAAACACTTTCTTCTTCCGAAGTTTGTTTTTTTTTTTTTTCCTTTTTTTTTTTTAATTAATTCAACAGTAGCTTTAAATCCTACACGCCAGTAAATATAAATCATTCTATCCCGTTTACTAATTAAGATTTGATTTACAAGATTTTCATATAAAAATAATCTCTTAGGAAACTAAGGCAGCGTTTACTTATTCTAAAGAGTCTCATGCGGTAGTCGACTATTGCAATCAATGAATCTGCTTAAATTATGATACAGTTTTTTAAAAGAATGAATAAAATTCATAACAGTATTGAAATATAAATAAAAAATCAGTGACCAGCTTAATAACCGCCATATCAGTATTCATTACAAGGCATTATTTCCTAAGATTTTACTTAAAGCAATGAAATTAGTTTCATGAAATGAAAAAGTCGTAACGTAAAAGTGAAGTGTTTATTGCCAGACTTATTAATTTCTTTGAAACTATACTCTCTTCTAGTATCAATTTATAAATGAATGAAGAACGTATTGTAAGCGGCGTATTATGTCGCAGTCAAATAAGACAATTGCCCAAGGAACTCAGATTTAGGGACTAACAAATCTGTAAAGTAACTTTTACTACACATCCCAAACAGCGCATTGGACGCTTATAGATCGTAAATATTACTTCGCGACTGAATATTATGCTAAAGAGCATCGATAAGTCTTATTTAGATATTTCAAATATTCTACTTGGAAGTGGATTTCGAAGAGGATACATAATTTAGTGTTACGCAAATCGCATCATATCAATTCATTCAGTTTTCTGGCATTTTTCAATTGAAAAAACATCAGTTTGTTGGAAAATGTTTTTTAATATCAAATCGCTTAATAGAAAAAAATAGAGGCTCTAAATACATACATTGCCTGTGGCCCTATGCTACCACTATGTGCCACTGATTATTGCAGTAATTGCAGTATCAATTTAGTTCCGAAATAAACAATTTCAATTAAGTTTATTGCAATATACATAAACTTTTCTGTAACGAATTAAAAAATTAAGAAGTAAACCGAAACAGTCTGTATTTGCACTTCTGGTTCAGATTTAAAATAAATTAAATATTTTTTTAAGTATATAGATTTTTAATCTAATTTAAATTTAAATCTGTTTTTTTTTTTTTTAATTCCTAATAAGATACAAATCAACCAGTTTATGGATCTCATAAAAATGTTTATAGTGATGAAGTTTCCAAGATAACGAACCAAAAAAGAACCACAACACTCCAGCAGTCATATTGTTTCAAATATATTGTTTCTTTCGTTCATTATCGTTTTTCTTTTAAATAGTTAAATTCATTTTTATAGATCCAATTTAATAATAGCAACAAATCTAAATTTGATCAAAATACGATGTCGACATATGAAAATCTTTTAGAAAATTAAGAAAGAAAAATGTTTTACGATTGTACAATCATTTTCTTAATGATAAAAGTTTGATATTATTTTTATTCAAATAAGATCAGTTTTGGAAAATCATTTATTATTTCTGTTGTTTTTCTGAAAACAGTTCCAGATACCAAAGAAAATGATTAAAATAAAAAGGTGTGGTATAAATTTTTACACTAATATGAAAAGAAATCTGTAACAAAATTCTTTTTAATAATTAAGATGCCAACGCCCTTTAAACTTGTCAACAAATTCAACTGAAAAATATACTAAAATTGGGCTAAAGTAAGTATTTTTCGATGATACTCGTAGCAAGCATATACGTTTTTACCTTTCGACTGATTATAATAGCTTTCATCACCAAACTGAGTAATCTTGTTTCTATATTATATATTCCAAATTATATTGAAATCTGTCAACGGATTTTTCAATTATTTCCAGAAATCCCAAAAAGAATTAATTAATTAATTATCGTATGGATTTGATTAGTCTAAGTCTGTAACTTTGTACTGAGTTCATTTTCCTCTAATTGAACATAACCTGGAAATTTCATATTATAAATCTAAGGAAATTAATTAAACTAGTCAAAGAACTTTTGAGTAATTTCAGAGATTTGAAAAAGGGTAACATTTATATGGGAGTTAAGTCAAAAGTTCGCTTGCCATGATTTTGTTCAAATTCAATCACCAATCAAAATCTTGTATTACAAAAATATATGCTAAATTTCAAATAAATTAGTCAAACTGTCAGTATAGAAAAGTAGAGGGACAAGTGTAAAAGTAGATATAAATCTAATATCTTGCAACTGTTGAAGTGTTTCTCGAGACTTTACAAATGCTACGCGCCTCAGTATTCCATACCATCGTATGTAAATATTTTCGGAATTCCAATTTGGTAATTTTTTTCTTACATCATCAAGTGATTATTTTTTATTTTTTTGTGAATAATTACAATAATAAGAAAGAAATTCGATATTTTATAACTTCACAATATATAAATCTTCAAGAATTCAATGGATTCAATTTTTATCGTAGACATATATTTTTCTTCATATCAATAAAACTTGAATGTTACTTCTTAAAGAATTTGAACAAATGAAGAGATTTTGTATACAAGATATTGTCGAGAAATCAAAGAGTAGCAAACACCACTCTACTACTACTCTACTACTGTCCGTATTTTATTTATAAATGCATTATATTATAGATGCTTTCTTTTTTATATACGAAAATAAAAATAACAACACTGATCTTAAGACGATCGATTTGAAAAGATTGAAGATCAGTAGAAGTAGAAGAAAATATTTATATTTGAAAAAGAGATCTTTTTTGTAGACAATTTAATTCAAAAGGCTGTTTTTTTTTTCTTCACTAGTTAGATAGAAGTATTTGCCTATTCTTCGAAAATGATCGTTTAAATATTTAAAATTATAACAAAACAGTTACAACAAAAAATGCCTACAATCGAGATTGATCATATTTTATTGAAAGATACAAATTGTTTTTCATTTTAGATTGTAATTTATTATAAGAAAATCTGTTTGTTTTGTTAGTTCAGTGATCGTGTAATAAATTAACAGCATTTCAATTGACTTTGATGAATAAATAAATAAATTGTATTTTATTATTTCGTTTTTTTTCGTTTCGACTGATCGTAATTGAATTAAACAATTTTATTGAGTTATTAAAATTTCCGTAAAATAGTAATTAAGATAAGAAACATAGTGGAAAGATCAGTATTATATTGATTGAAAAGGTCTGTAAGAAATTATACTACAAGGAGTCGTCCAAAGTAATCAGGACTTTAAAAAAAAAAAACAGAACAAATGGTTTTTTCGGCAAAATCAATTGATTTTATTCAAAATAGTCTCCTTCTGCTTCAATACAGCTTTTTGCACGGTCCAAAAGAATGTCGAACGAGTGTTTTAGCTCGTTGGCCTGTATGGCCGCCAGTATGCCGGTGCAAGCCTTTTGAATGGCCTCTACGTCTGCATAACGCTTTCCTTTCATCGGCAAATGCATTTTTCCGAAAAGGTAGAAGTCGCACGGTGCCATATCCGGTGAATACGGGGAGTGGTTGATGGTTAAAATGTGATTTTTGGTGAGATAATCGGTCACAAGCGTCGATCGATGAGACGGCGCATTATCGTGCAACAAACGCCAACTTCCATCTTCGCGATATTCGGGCCGAACACGTCGAATACTGCGCACCAAACGCTTCAAAACTCCTAGGTAGAATACCGCATTAACGTTTTGACCGGGTGGAACAAATTCTTTGTGGACAATACCCTTGGAATCATAAAAACAAATCAGCATTGTCTTCACTTTTGACTTCTCCAGGCGCGATTTTTTGGGTTTCGGCTCGTCCGTCGCCTTCCATTCAGCACTCTGGCGTTTCGTTTCGGGATCATATTGAAAACACCACGTTTCGTCACCAGTCACAATGTTATAAAGGAAGTTTTTGTCCTTTTTAACCTCTTTAATGATGTCCTTCGAATGTTGAATTCTGAGCAATTTTTGGTCGTTCGAAGCTCATTTTCGCACCGATGACTCAAACATACTGCACTTAAAACGCAATAACTTCATTTTCAATAGATGAAATGTCATGAAATTCTCACAGGAAGTCGATAAAGGATAGCACCAGTCGGCATATAGATGGCGCCACTAGGGGCGCTAGATTCAAAAAGTCCTGATTACTTTGGACTCCTGCTTGTATATATTGTTTGTGATCATTTGATTTGAAAATAATCCAAAAAAAAAGATCTCTTTTTTTTGTTATTTGCAGAAAACATTGCAACTTAAAAGATCCCTGATTTGTTCTTATTTTACTGATCAAATATTACTTTTATTGATCAAAATTTAATTTAATTTTAAATTTTCTGATCTCTAAATAAAAAAGAGTTTCTCACTTCCATGGATAGATACAAAGTTATAATATTTTCTTATCTAAATCACTTCAAATATAATAAAAAAAAAAAGATCTTCATTTTATATTTTCTTGACAAGATCTCAAAATTTGTTTTTTTTTTTTTTTTTTTTTTTTTTTACTATTAAGTAAAATACGTTTTAGCAGCTCGTTAAATATTTTTTACCTATAATCAACATTTACAGCCACTCAAAAATTTCGATCAAGAATAAAAAATTTTTGATATGAAAAAATATCGATCGTTTCAATTCGTTTAACAAAATTCTTTAAGAAAAAAAAAAAAATGTAGGTAGAAGAAGAATATTTTGTCCGATCATAACTTTTAATGATCATATAAGTAAAAAGCAAACATTTGGACACTTCTTATTTGTTTTATGATCAATTTATTGTTTTTATACGTTTGCGAAAGAAAAAAAGAATTAAACTATTTTATATGTTTTTGAATTTCATTCGGAATTGATGAGATCGAAGGGCAAAATATTGATATTCCGATAATGTAGAGACAATTACAGTTACTGTTCAAGAAGAAGGTTTATATGATTCCAAGAAAATAACAAAGTGCTATAAGACCTTAGCAAGATTATAAATCTAAGATATTGTACTTTTCGAAGTCGAAATTAAAGATCTTAAACTAAATGTATGATGCAAAATAGTGATCGTAGTATAGATTATTATAGATCTACAGGTGTAAAATGGAATTGAATTTTATTAGTACTTTTCTTTATTTATGGAATATAATTCTCTCTTCATCATACAACCGAAATCTGGAATTCCTAAAAAATTCATATAAATACGTAAATCGAATTGGCATATAACGATTGCCACTTTATAATGGATATATGGTCAAAATTAAAAGAGATAGAAAAGGGTGTGACATGCCATTTAAAATAAATTTTATGAATCGTATTTTTTTCAACAGAACGAGATTCATGACATTATTATATTCCGTTTGGATTTTTAATGCTACCACCAGAGATCACGGTCTCATGCCTCCTTGTTGCTTTACACCTCCTTATAATGAAATGATCATGAAATGATCATGAAATGATCATGAAATTTATATCAAAATAGATTTCTTCTTTTTCTTTGTACCCAAAGATCTAGTTCAGATGAGTTACAGAGGCTCGCAGATCAGAAGATCATTCCTGGGATACATGATTATTATTATTAGGATATTAAATTTTTTTTTTTTTAGTTTTATACACAATTTTATAGATGCGTAGTTGTAAAATATGAAATTATTCAAAAAAAAAAGAAAAGTATGATATACCAATTAAAATTTATTTGGTTTTTTGAAAGAGAGAAAAAAGAAAAATCGCACGGTTACATGTTAACAGTCCTGGTTTGGAAATATATTGGCAGACCTAACTTGTATAATAACTTCTTAAATGATATATTTTATATAACGAATTTTTGAGAAAAAACGCACAAAAAAATAGTAGGTAGTTGAGTAATATATGCTGGAACGATTTAATATTTCTGTCATTTTTCATTTCGTGCATCATTTTCGTCTTATATTAGACTGGATTTTTAAATATGAAAAAATTTTAGATATGTACTTAAATAAAAACAACATTAAAATATATTTTATAAGAAAAAAAAAGAAAAGAAATTATAATAACAAGCAATCAAGCAAGAAATATAAACATTTTTTTCAGCCTGAAAAATGATCTTAACTTGGTCAAAAGTTATGGGTTTGGCTTCGTATAAGAACGACAGAAGTAGTTATAAAATTGTGACAATATTAAAATAGATTTATTTGAATATTCATATTTATATGGAAATTACAGAAGTGTCTATACCTTTTTCTAATTGGTGACAAAACAAATTTATACATACTTGAAATTATTATTTTTGAAATTTTTATAGATTACAGTTTTTAAAATTATTTCAATAATTGATCACAATTATTACTTTTAAACAAATTGTTTTTACAATCCCTTTGTAAACCAACCACAAAAATAATCACGTTTCAAATCTCTGCCTTGTATAATCTCTGACGAAGCTTTAGACTTCAACTGTCTGATTAAGATTGATTTTAGACTCGACCCTACGGCTGCTTTTATACCAAATTAGTGTGTCTCGGGAAATTTCTCGAAAAGTCTGGTCGTTTGGATTTCTAAAAACTAGATGGCAATATTTCTCGAAAGCTCTTGTATTGTGATAATGATTTATTGTTATTGTTTACACTATTTCGGAGAAATGTATTGTATTGTCTCGGTGCTTTCTGGAAAAGATCGTTTGCCTGTGTTTTTTTTGTGTTAGTTGTTTTTTCCTTGTTTCTTAGATTAGATTAGATTAGATTGGTGATAGGGCTGGGCTCACAACCCAAAAACCACCGCGGCCAGAAATGACCTATTGTGGTATCCTAAGACTCCTAGAGCTCTCCCACGAACGCTAGGTTGCCAATAAACCCATAAACGTCCTTGAGAGGGCTGGATGTAATATCGACGGGTATTAGAAAATTTTTCCCGAGGATTTTGGATCTATATGTAGATAGGCCATCACATTCACAAAGAATGTGCTCGGCCGTTTCACCGTGTTTACCGCAGATTCTGCACATCGGAGATATTGATCTGTCCATCTTATTTAGGTGGTAATTAAGACGACAGTGGCCTGTGAGGAAGCCTGTCAAGAGCCTGACTTGATTAATTCTGAAGTTCAGAAGTTCAAGAGTTCTCTTTTTTGACAGAGAAGGAATGAATTTTTTGGCTTTTAGACAACCGGGCGTTGTCCTCCAGTGGTTCATTCTTTCTCTATCTTAGAATACTTGATGATTTCATGAATCACCCAATATTCTAACTGAAATATGGTGCACTATTTAACTTTTCAAAAAAAGACTTCTTTTTTAGTCTATATACTTACAAATTTTTGTTCCGGATATTGACACTACTGATATTTGTTCAAAGACACAGCCAGTTTCAAAAATTCTTGCTTTTAAACAAATAATGAAATAAAAACAAATAAAATTTTGCAAGACTACCATTTGAAGTATTGTTTTAGGCAAATAAAAACACAAATATTATTGTAGATAAAAAAATTATCGAAATTAAGTAAGAATTAAAAAATCAAAAAAATTTTCTTTTCATATCAAATAGCATATAAGAAAATGAATATTTCGATTTGTGCCATCTATATCTCAAATATAATATTGAATAACTCAGTTAAAAATAAACAGATATAAATGGCATTCATTAAATAAGCGGGTATAAAATGTATGCTAATTGTACTTGTTTTTTTTATCTCTCTATATCAATCATACTACCTTGATCAAACACACAGAGATAGATGTACTCTTGGCTACGTAACTTTTGCAAATGTCAAGCTATGACGCTAAGATTTAGAGGGAATATCAATGTACCAATTTAACAAAAAAAAACAGAACTCAAATCAGAACGATGGGAGCGCCACACGGTGGTTATTCCGTTTTGTTTTTGATCAAGGTAGTATACTATATATTCTTTGTTTTAGTTTAGACTTATTAAAGTTTTTTTTGAATATAAAATTGTAGGAGAATTGAAAAGAAGTTATCATTTCATTACCGATAGTAAACGGAAGCGAGCAAAAGTGCGAAACTTCTATGTTATTGAACTTAAATTTATACCAAAATATTACCAATTAGTTACACTAGAACAGGAACTTTTCACATAAAATAAACTGAAGGAAAAATAAATGTCGTCGTCTAAACATTTCATATATTATATTAATTATAATCGATTCGATACAAATGAACCGTAACACATCTATTCATATTTTAATATTTCTAAAATTCAATTTAAAATTATTAATTAGTTTTTGTTCTTCTTCAAATTCCAGATATAATAATAACAACATCCTGTCTTGATTTCGATATAAGTTTTCGTTTGATGATCGATAATATGAAATCAATGGTATTTGATCAATCAACCATAATGTCGGAAATAAATAATAATGATATTGATAGTAAAATTGACGTAAATCCAATTATGCCGAATAAAAAGAGTAATGAAAAATATTCATTACGTCAAAGACAAAAACGTGTACCGAATATTCGAGGATCATCGATTTATAAAGAGATCAATAATGATCATGGTAAACAAAAACAAAATAATAATAATAATAAGAAAAATAATCTGAATGGAATCATTGAAGATAGTGAAGAAGGTATTGGTGTTAAGGAGAAAAATAAACCAAAAGCTGCACCATTAAGTAAATATCGTCGGAAAACAGCAAATGCAAGAGAACGCACAAGAATGCGTGAAATAAATTCGGCTTTTGAAAATTTACGAAATTGTGTACCAAATTCAATAAGTGGCGGTCAAGAAAGTCCAACAAATGAAAAACTAACAAAAATTACAACATTACGTTTAGCTATGAAATATATTCGTACATTAACGGAGGCTTTAACAAATCCAAGTTATGATACAAGTTTCCTATATGAAACTAATGAAGATGAAAATAATTTCATAAATAATAATAATAATAATAATAATAATTCATTAATGTGTAATAATAATCTTAGTGATATGAATGAAATGGATTTGATATGTCGAACACCAACAATAACACCAGATATAAGAATACCAACAGCAACTGTCGTAACAAAAGTTCCATTATTAAAGACAAAAATTCTCACAAAATCTCAGGGACGTAGTAAACAAAAAGTGAAACATCCAAAACATGATATATCTATATCAACGGCAACAGTGTCATCATCATCATCATCATCATCATTACTATGTTCAATGTCATCCCGAATCGATGATACACCAACAATAACAACAGCTAATGATTTAGGTTTACTACTAGAATCCGATGGTGAATCACTTCATTTATCTGAACCATGTTTAAGTCCATTAAATCATAATATGAAACCGTTTGGTTGTACAACATCTCCACTTGAACTTGGCCTATTCCTTGAATCTGATACTGAATCATTACAATTTTCCGAACCATGTTTAAGTCCATTGGGTACACTTGATTCAACATTTAATCCGTTCGGTGATTTATTAACAAGTACAGAATTTTCTGAGCAAACATCACTTGATATGTATTTAACATGACATGTGATAAAAGTATAACAAAAAAAAGACATAGGCTACGTTTACACCGACAAATTTTTAGGTCACCTAACTAAAAGTTAGGTTTGGGTCAGACGTGTTTACACCGTACTAGACCTAAGTCTAAAACAACATCGTATGTGAAAATTTATAGAAGTTGGATATCAAGAAATCAGCTGTTATCTGTCAAAAGTTCTTAAGTCGATTTAAATTTAAGGTAAGTCTGCAATTTAAGTGACCTAACCTAAGTTTCTTTGGGCGTGTTTACACCGTCATATTTAGGTCGACCTAAGCACTTAAGTCTCTTTTTTAAGTCTCGGTGTAAACGTAGCCATAGTGTAAAATAATGAAAAACTTAAAAAATACCAATTAATTTTAAATATGTTTATTTTTTTTTAACCTAAAAACGTAAAACAAAGTTCTTTAGTTTAGATTTATTTAGAAGAATATATGTTTTTAAGAATTTAATAAATAACAAGAAATAATATTTTTTTTTTTTGAAAAAATCTTATTTTTTTGGTTTTTTTTTTAGAAAAATCCCATTCAATTCTCAAACGTGTCATATTTTTTGTTAGCGAATTCATATTTAAATGTTTTCTTTTTTTTTTTCTACTTGAATTTAGTTTAATTCGTAATTAAAAGTTAATACGTTTGTAATTATTTAATTTATTATTCATTAATTTTATATAATTTCTGTCTAAATCGTTTCTCCTACTTAATAAAAGCAAATTTTATCAAGAAGATAACTAATTAAATAGGAAAGACTTGAGTTAAAAAATAAGACTAATACTAAAGACATATTAGCAGCGATAATCTCAATTATCTCACGATTCTCGATTAAAATTCGATAATGGACCAGATTTTCTCAATTATTGAGGATATTTAACGTAGAATTTTGATCTCAATTATTGAATAATTGAGAACCTTTCGTTCTCTGAATATGAAAAGCTTTAAAGCTTTCGCTTTTAAATCTGGTAATACCGCTCATATTTATAGATATAAAACCGGGAAAAAGCGCAAATAAGAAGAAGACACATTATAAAATCACAGATTTGAATTTGGCGGTTTTAATTTTTTGTATATTGAAGGCAATGGTTCTTTTTTTTTTAAAAAAATATCATATTTTTAAATTTTTTCTTTAAGATTTTAAATGTTTGCATATTCATAAATAATTTTTTTTTACTTCCAAAATTTCCTAACCAAAAAAAGATTTTCAAAGAATAATTGAGAATGAATTTTAATCCAGAAAAACAGAATGTGTCACATGGTCTGGATTAAAAATAATCGACTGCGTTAAATCGTGTAGTATGTCTAGGGCAGTGATTCTCAACCAATGCTCCGCGGCACTTTTGTGTGCCGCCAAATTCTTGATGCGTGCCGCCAAATTTATCTTTTTACACTTATTTTATTGTTAGTGTGCCGCCAAATTTTTTGAAATTGTTAAAAGTGTACCGCAACAAAAAAAAGGTTGAGAATCACTGGTCTAGGGCATAAAAGTTCCTGTCGATCGTAACTTGGAATTGTTAAATTTTTGTCCTAACAATAATTGAAGGGTTCAAAATAAAACCCGCTAAGTCTATTTTTAATATTTCTAATATCGCAAGACAAAAACATTTTTCTACGTCTTTTCTATTCTATTTCCACATACAAATTTATTTAGGTCCTTAAACCCCATTCGAAAATATGTGGCTGCCTTTTTTTTCTAATGTATAACTCATTATCATACTACTAGTAAATAAGTTCGACATTTAATAAAATGGATTTAACGACTTCTTTTTTTGCACTGATGATGTTTAATGAATTGAAAACGATACAGAAATTGTCTAACATGACAAACCATACTTCTCATTCGCCTAGTTGATGACAAAAAAAAGATCCATATCAAGAATAATAAACAGTTGTGTAATTTAATATCGATATTAAATGGCGAGCGTAATTCCATCAGTAGTTACTTAAAAAAAACCTTTCCTAGAGGTATGACTTGTCCTGTAATATCTCAATTTATGATGTTTTAGAATCACTAAATGTTATTTTTGTCCTAGAATTAATTTTCGGAAATCCTCAAAGTACAAAATGTAAAAAAAACATTCCTCCTGATTAGATAAATTCAAAAATTCATAAGAAATTCAGCAAACGCTATTTTTGATCAGTGTTAAAAAATTATCATTCAAAAAAAAGTTTTGTGTGGGCTATTTTGTTGGGCTTAAATTTATTATTTTTCAAATTTAATAACAACATTCCATTTCACTAATTTACTACATACTTTTTATTACAAGACACCTGAATTAAATTTAGATAACAAAAAAATTGATTTTATTCAAGAATTAATGGAATTTTTCTAAACAAAATATTCCGACAATTAAATAAATCGCCAACAAAATATCATATCAGGTAATCTAATTCCGTTGGGCCCTAACTCATTTGTCGAACAAAACATAAAATTAAGGTAAAAAATAATGCATATAGATTTTTTTTTTTTCTGTTAATTCTTTAACAACAATATTTGCATAAATCGTTTACATATCACAAAGTTAACAGAAAATCTTTTGAAAATAGCCGCGCACTTAATTTGTGCTGCTGAAGTTTTCCTTACCTAGACTCTCGTATATGAAAAAAGAGTAAAGTGAAAAAATGAAAGGAACACTAACTAACTAAGATATGATTACAAATTTTTTGTTAAAACATAGTTTTGACAGAGTAACTAGCAATCGATTGTTGATTTACATGTTGACTAATAAAATACAAAATGTTTTCAATATCTGAACAGAAATATTGTTTTATCAGTGCTGGAAAGACTATGGTCGGAGTGAATAAGTTCTTAGTTGAATGATATTCGAATTCAACTATTTTCTGAAAAAACTTATTTATTTGTTTTGTTAATTTAGACCTTGTGGGCTTTTACCAATAGTCTCGAAACGTGTTCGCGATATTTTGAATTTTGTGGCAGTTATGTCTCAGGACTGTAAGGCGCGCCGCACACTTGAACTAAGCTATGCGGGCGAACCTCGCTGTAGTTACATAGCTTAGCTAACCCCGTTGCAGACTTGAACTAAGCTACGCGGCGACAATTTTGGTAAATTCATGCCTTCAGTTCTATTTGAGCTCTCAGAGAGATATATATAATGTGCGAGTACAGTATCAATGAGTTATTACTAGACCTTTTCCACTTGATACTTACCCATTTATGTCGACAAGATACTACCACAAAATAAAGAAGACATACTACACTTTTTCAAGCATTGTTTCTACTGTCCGAAAGTACGTATAATTATATAATATATAATTATTTGTCAGCGATGCCAGCGAACCTCGTTCGTGTAGTTGAGGTCTGAACTACGTGAAAGAGCTTAGTTCGTGTCGCTCATGACTAGGCGACGTAGTTTCAAAGTTTCGCTGAAGTGTGCGACGACCAATGACAATGCTAAATATTTTTCTTTCAGCTAGAAACTTAACTTACGTAGCTTAGCTCGCTTAGCTCAAGTGTCCGACGGGCGTTACTGTTCCAGATTAAAAGAATACCTAATGGAAATCATTGTCCACAAATTTAAAATAATTAAAGAAATACTTCTAAATTGAAAACAAAATAGGTTCACCATCTCTGATCTGCATCGAGCCTAAATAGTGTAACTAAAGTTTTTACAATAACAAAAGGCATAATATCGATGGATATTTTTTTTTTTTTACATAAACTTAGTGGTTAACTTATTATTTATATTAAGAAACTTATATTTAAACATAATCTCTGGTTTCTCGGAACTACATTAAGTAAAGCTTACGGTCAATTAAGTTCCAGTATAATCAAGTAATGTTCACACTTTGTAAAGTATTTTGCGGTAAAACATTAAAGCCAACATTCATTTAAAAGTCACTAATCAAGAAACTTTGGAAAATTAATTTTAAATTTATGTCTTTTTTTTTTTTCTTAATAGTAATTTTTTTTAATGAAAATCAACAGAAATTACTCAAGTTTTCTTTTAGTTTTTTGTTGAAGGAAATATTATTTCGGGGGCGATTATTGAGTCGCCATCAAGTTCCACATTTATCTGGAACTTAACTGAATTCAAGTAAAAAAGAAAAAAAAATAAAAAAAATTTTAATTAATTATTATTAATTTAATTGTATAATTTGGTTTTTTAAGACATAATTATTCGAATTATAATAAAATTATGGAATAAAAATAAAAAAGATATTAATATTTTTAGTAAATAATTTTTTTTTAATTGGAAATGAAGGCCTGGAATTGATGTCCTTCAAAATTTAATTAAGAAAAAAAAAAAACCATTTAGTTTTAATTGATTATTTTTTTATATATCTTTTGTTTTAAGTTCATTTTTGATATAATTATTTATATTTCTTTTTTTTTTTTAATTTTTGTAATTACTATTTTGTTCATATTTGTTTTTTTAATTATAAGTTTTAAAAATAATCAAAAAATGAGCAGAAAAACTATGAATTAAGAAGATTTATTACAACTTAGTGCATTATTAAATTAATTTTCATTTAGTTTTTAATTAAATTTTTAGTTAAGTAATTAAAAATATATTTCTTTTTTTTTTGTTTTTTTAGTTTATTCATTATTATTATTTAAATTTAGGAAATTTTGTATTTTTTAGGAAATTTTAATTATTTTTTTTTTTTCTTTTTTGTTTTGTTAGAATTATTATTTTTTTATGTTTAAATAAAATTATTATTTTTCTTTTAAATTAAATGCGATTTTTTATTTACATTTCATAATTTATTTGCAATCAAATTTATAGGAATTTTGTTGGACACATCAGCCCCCCAAAGTATTGGCGATACAGTAAACTTCCCTTTTAATATAATGGCTATATACACCGAATTTCATCGAAATCCAACAATTTCATTAGTTATTGTATCGAAAAAAAAGGCAGTCTCGTAATTTTTTAAATGCTTCAATCCTGAAAAATAGAAAATGCCTTAAGTAAAAGTTCGGAGTCTGATGAACCAACTCTATATGTTATACTAGCTGTGTTTTTTTCATCAGGGTCTAGATCAGGGTCTGCTTCATAACATGTAAAAGCAACAACAGCATAACCCAAATATTTATCGGGTTCAGAGCCTGAGACCCCGATAGATTTTGATTACATAAAATTTCAAGAGATGGCGCAGCCATAGTTTTCCATATAAATGTGGATATCATAAAATAATCAATTTCATAAATTCGTGAAAAAAAATGATTTTTTAATATCATTCAATAAAGATATTTGTGAATTTGCTTGTATTTATTTTATTTACGCATAATTTATTTAAAAAATGATCAAAAAAGTTGAATATTTTTCAAAGGAAATTTTTTTTTTCCTTTTCGAGACCCAGATCGTTTTTTTTTCAAAATAGACCTAGACCCCGATGAAAAAAACACAGGAAGTGTTTACTAAATTTCCAAGCTCTTTGGTTAGCGTACTTAAACCAAAAGAATATCACTGGACTATTGTGGGCCGCACACATAAAAATAGGGAAGAAATAAGGACACTATCTTATTTTAGATTACATTAGACTTTTTGCTATTCAAAAAATTAAGAAAAAATTTAATATGTAGATACACCCTACAGGTTGGGCATAGATGATCTAAATCATGTGTAAATAATTTTTTTGTCAGTTGCACTTTTATAATGTAATTATTTTTAGTCCTGTTTTATAACATCTTATATTCGGTCCCCTTTACAAGAATTCTTATACCGAATTTGCAAAAAACTGCTTGAAAATTTACACCCCGTCCTAGTGATCAGCTCCTATACAATCAACTAAAGGCTAATCTCCACACAGCCGACATCCTATTCTGATAAAAGTAAGGGATGCACTTATGCATAATTTAGTTAAACAGAAAAGGAGAAACAATCATCCTACGAATTTTGTCGTCGTCTGCAGTTCAAATTTCCCCATCTGATTCTTCATCTGCCAGATGATTCCCCTCAAATGCAGAAGAACTTGTTCATCTGATTTATGGGTTTTCATCTGCATTTGGATACTCTCACAATAATAATACACGATATCGTCGCACACTACCAAATTTTCTTATAGGAAGTTTTTGTATGACGAATTGATTTTTATGGTCTATGCAAGTTAAATTTTTAACTTCTATACGAAGTATATAAAAAATAAATAAAAATTTGCTTTGCAAATCTTCACGTTTTATAAGATTCTAAATGGTTTGCAATCATTTTTATCTAATTTATGTCTGTTTGTATATCACAACAAATTTTGTGATTAACTAAGGACCACGTTCGCTCTGAATTTCCATATTCATATAGCTTTCTTTTAGAAAGGCTTTCGGAAGGTAACGTGATTTGAACATACGTATAGAAGTTTCGTCGTTTTGCACTATAACTTGTTTTTAGATGTGATAGGAATTTAAGCCTTATGATAAAGTCTGAAAACACAATTTGGTACTACATTTCCCTATAAAATGGAAGGGAATGTTCTTAATTTTCCCATAATATTATAAATTGTTTGGGTAGAGACTCTGATGTTTTTATTCGATCAATCTTAGCGAAAATTGCAAAAGTCCATCTTTTTCTACTTTTCTGATTTTTCTCGTCAGAATAGGATGTCGGCTGTGTGGAGATTGGCCTTAACTGCACAACTTCAATTTTAATCGAATAATATATTCGTGAGTTATCGAGACACAAAGCTAGAGAGACACTGAAATGGAAAATGTGAATTAAGAAGTTCCTTCAAATATATTACTAAAACTTTCAAAACTGGAACATGTGGGATATACCGGATATGCATCATCCGAAAAATGATATTCATTTGGTTATGCCCACATATTAAGTATGTTAAAAATCCATTGGTTTTTTTTTTTTTGTCTGTAATTTTGGGGCGCCAATTTAATTAAAATAAATAAATAAAGAATAAATGTTTTAAAAATAATTTACACAAATTAAGATTTATTAAAGAAGTCAACAGGAAGAAGAAAATAATTAGCAAAATGAGTAATTTTTTCGACACTCTCAATAAGTTTACTTTGTCTGGCAAATATAGAATTCGTAATATGTACTTTCTTTTGGATTGCTTTTAAATTTAATTAAAATGCAGTTTTTTCTTTTTTTTTTTTGTACCAAAAATAAAAGTATCCAAATTGAATTAATTATTAAAGAATTTTTTTTACGTGAATTTCATGACAAATTTTATTCAATGGAATTTAAAAAAAAAAAAAAAAAAAACTCATTAACACATTTTAATTTCTTGTTAATGTATTTTGAATTTTCATTACTTTCTCAAAAAATCACCAAAAAAGGAGAAAAACTGAAAATATTTTATTTATTTTTCCTTTTAGACCCTTCAACTTTCTTCTCATTGATTTTTGATTGATCGAAGACAGACATTTTTGTCATATTTTATTTTTTTGCCAAACAATTTCATAAACACTCGAAACAATGTGATTCTCATAATTCATTTTATTTTATTTTTCTTGTGTAATTCTGGGTGACAAAAAAAACCCAAGATTGTTTTCTCAAAAACTGGTCCATCACAACACAAAATCTTCTTAATTTCCGAATTCATGAAATTTTCGACAAAATAAATTTACTTGGTGTGCTGGGAAAAAATATTGACATTGGTTACCCAATCGAAACAATAATGAATCTTAATGAAGACAATCCGCGTAACTAGGTTTCCGGCTCGAGATTGTTTTTCCTCGAAGGAGGAAGATTTACACTTTTATTGCGCGAAAAATAAAATACTAACTGCGACACCGTTATTTTCGATGACATAAAATTGTTGAAAATTACTGATTTTTTTCAATTTATGATTTACAATGTTGTAGAAACGTTGTTAATATTTGTTAAATGAGCAAGTGTAGAGTAAAGGAAGGTGATTTGGACAAACTTTTGCTGTTGAGCCATGATTTAAATATACATATACAAGGAGCTGTCCAAAGTAATCAGGACTTTTTGAATCTAGCGCCCCTAGTGGCGCCATCTATATGCCGACTGCGTTAGAATCTGCTATCCTTTATCGACTTCCTGTGAGAATTTCATGACATTTCATCTATTGAAAGTGAAGTTATTGCGTTTTAAGTGCAGTTTGTTTGTGTCATCGGTGCGAAAATGAGCTTCGACGACCAAAAATTGCTCAGAATTCAACATTCGAAGGACATCATTAAAGAGGTCAAAAAGGACAAAAACTTCCTTTATAACATTGTGACTGGTGACGAAACGTGGTGTTTTCAATATGATCCCGAAACGAAACGCCAGAGTGCTGAATGGAAGGCGCCGGACGAGCCGAAACCCAAAAAATCGTGCCTGGAGAAGTCAAAAGTGAAGACAATGCTGATTTGTTTTTATGATTCCAAGGGTATTGTCCACAAAGAATTTGTTCCACCCGGTCAAAACGTTAATGCGGTATTCTACCTAGGAGTTTTGAAGCGTTTGGTGCGCCGTATTCGACGTGTTCGGCCCGAATATCGCGAAGATGGAAGTTGGCGTTTGTTGCACGATAATGCGCCGTCTCATCGATCGACGCTTGTGACCGATTATCTCACCAAAAATCACATTTTAACCATCAACCACTCCCCGTATTCACCGGATATGGCACCGTGCGACTTCTACCTTTTCGGAAAAATGCATTTGCCGATGAAAGGAAAGCGTTATGCAGACGTAGAGGCCATTCAAAAGGCTTGCACCGGCATACTGGCGGCCATACAGGCCAACGAGCTAAAACACTCGTTCGACATGCTTTTGGACCGTGCAAAAAGCTGTATTGAAGCAGAAGGAGACTATTTTGAATAAAATCAATTGATTTTGCCGAAAAAACCATTTGTTCTGTTTTTTTTTTTAAAGTCCTGATTACTTTGGATTCCTCCTTGTATGTATTATAGTCATGACTCAAAGAACACTTGAGTCAATAGTTAGAAAAATAGTAACTTAGGAACGAAAGAAAGAACACTTGCGAATTTACACAAGTGTTCTAACTATTTAGTCAGGAAAGAAATGAATCTGCGAGTTTAGGTAAGAAATTTGTAATGTGTATTTAGGATTTAGTTAGAATAAATAGTTTAGTTATTTCATGGTTAAAGGATATTTATTTAGGACCCAAGACCAAAGAAATCCCTTTTGGCATTAATAAAGAAAAAGCGCATATGGTGTGAAAACCATGTTTTCCCGTCTTCGTGGGTAATAAAGACCAAGGTTTAGCTAGAATAGGGTAACATGATGTTTAAAGGAAATAACACCGACAGGATATAGATAAGAAAAGCATATATGCGATTAGGCAGAGATATAAGTAGAATTAGAAAATAGAATGTTAGTTAGTTAGCAGTTAGAGTTTGAACGCGAAGGTCTAAATTACCACGGGGCACGAAGACGGGTTGACGTGCGCATAAGAATAATAATTATAAAAGTGATTTTCTAATAAATTTCTTTTCGGTTGAATACTGTGTGTTACAGTATGTACTTTTTGAAATAATTCTCTCGTTGCGTTTAAACGTTGCCTCGCACGATGGAGAATACCTATTGTTGTATTACTTTGTTTCAAATTTGATAGCCCCTCAAGAGACGTTCTTTTAAAGAAGTCTTATTATCGGATAAGTCTTTTATATTATTATAATTAATAATGATAATTCCAATCCTAAATGTATTGTAAAGAAATATGAAAACTGATCTTGAACGAAAGTGTAATTCGTGGAATGACAATCTTTCAAATTTGGTATACGCATGTATTTCTAACTTACGATGAGTTATTCCGAATTATAATATATTTCGTATTTAATCAGGAACCTCCGATTTTTTCCTTTTTTGATAAAAATATTCAATTATCAGAAACCAATTGTATCGTAATCCAGAACTGGAAAAATTGTATATATTTTAGAAAATCAGGTTTGGAAAATTTGAAAAATTTACGAATAAATTTCGTTGCTTTTTATTCTTTATTTTGACTTTCTTATACAAGCTATCAGAGTGTATTAAGATTGATTTGGCATCTAATCAGGTCAGGATTTCTTTTAACGAATACTATTTAACTTTCTGAAATAATCATTTTTTTTTTAAATCCATATACAAATAGCGAAATTAAAATAAATGGTATTTAACAAGATGGCCATTTGAAGTATTGCTTTAGCCAAATAAACCTTTTGAAAAAGAATTTAATCTCAAGAAACTAAAAGTAATAGAAAAAATATGACCGAATGTTTTGATTAGTGTCATCTATATCTCAAATATAACATTGAATAACCCTGTTTCAATTAATCAGCGATAAATAACATTTCTTAAATAAGCGGGTATAAAATGTATGGTTAACCGTCCTCGTTTTGACACAAAACTGTTTCTAGTGAATACTAAGGGGCTCCGCCCCTGCTCGGTTCGCTCACCAACCCCAGCCCAACTCTCGTGAGTGTGTAGTTAATAGAGGACAATGTAATTTTAATAGGAATTGATACACATTTTGTATTTTCTCCCAATGATTTAAGAAAATAAAAAAATGTATCAAGAACACTATTCTTTTGTTAATTATTTATTCAGTTCTGATTTGATATTAATGAATTTGAAGTGCTTCAAAAATTGATGTCGATAGCGTAGTAGGAAAGCGCATTATTCAGTAGAACAACTGTGCGTGAGTTCAAATCCCGGCGATGGCGAATGCTTTTTTATAAATTATTTATTAAGTTACTACAAAATTTATAAATGATGTGCGGAGAAAACTCTTTTTTTATAATAGATAGATATAATTTTGTATAAGAAAGTTCATTGATGTTACTTCTTGTACAACTTTTTCGTATAATGCGTAAAAATCTCTTACAAATATTTTAGTTACTTTATGATTTTCAATTTTTTTTTTTTTTTTCATTTTTCTTTATATTTTATATTGTTTAATTTTTTTTTTTTAGTTTTGTATAAAACGCATCGAGGATAATATGAGAGATCACAATATCTTGTCTTAAAATATTTTACAGTGCGCCTACCTGAACAGGTAGTACCTCGATATTTCTTTTATTTCCACACAAAAACACATATCAAAAGTCGTATGGCTTGTATGCCCACATATATAATAGTTTAATATTTTTATGTATGTTGAAATAACATTTTCTTTTGCAAAAAAAAAATCAGTTTGTTGTTGGCTTTTTTTGTATTTATTTGTTTTTGATTTATTTATATTTTTTTTAAAATAATATATTATATATATTTGTTTTAACATATATAGGAAATGTTTTATTGATATAAACGTAAAACACCAAAAGATATAATCATAAAGAAACAAAACAACAAATGATATGAGGGGGGTAACGAATCTGGACGTTCCAGATGAAATATAGTAACAATGTGTACTCGCATATATACGTAGTCGATGATTGCCGCATCCCAATATGTAGTACGTGAATGCGTCTTATTATTATTATTAAAAGGAAAACTTGAAAGAATTCTCACGGTCTGCTTTTGCTATGGGGGCCTATGTGAGTTGAATTTTGATAAGGCACCAAACCGTTCAGAAAAGAAGATATACTACAATACAGTAGTTACCAATATGATCGGTAAAACAGTATAACAATACGTATATATAAGAAATAAATAAAATGTTCATATATATATATATATGACGAACTTATCTTCTATTTTATAATGTCCTTAACTAAAAATGAAGTAGAGCGATATTGCAATTACCGGGAGTAAATACATACAATGGAAATGGGAAAAATATACCGATTAATCTGATAAATTCTTTTATTTCTTATACGTACTATGAATTTACAAGGTGTATATAAAGGGCGCGGTCGAAATATTATGTAATTTTTTCTAGAGAAACTTTAAAATTTTTGAAATAGAGGACAAATTTGTCTTTAGACTTCGGCTTGGTCTACATTTCCCACTTATTAAATTTTCATAACTGAGTATAAACTAGCTCTAGCACCAGTAGCGACAATCAGGAATACTCAACTCGCTACTAAAAAATAACAATTCGTTCCTATTGCGTTATCTGGCTCCTTTTTCAGAAATGAAACTTACCTGTCACCTTGCTATAGTATATATGAAATGGCCTTCTGCTTATGTAATATGAAGATTTTCAGATGGCACAATATCTGATGAATATTGTGGGTGAGGTAAAGCGTCCCATTGAAGTGCTTTCAATGTTTCTTCTATAAATTTTGTAATGTTTGGTCGAGCGTTGTCATGTCGGAAAATCAACTTATTTCGTCGTTTTGTATATTCTGATCATTTTTTTTTTCAAATATCACTTCGAACTATCGATCAGTATTAATTGTTTCACCAAGTTTTAGAAGCTCATAATACACTAAACCTGATCACCCCTGACCAGGGTACTGTTTGTGTTTTAGATTAAAATCATTATCTTCGAATTGTCTAAACCAATCTGTATAAGCAGTTGCACTTTCTTTTAGATTGAAGTAAAAAAGTAACGATTCCCACAAATACCATTTCGTTAGCAGATTTTTGACATTTTTAATTCTTTCAAAAACTATGTTGTTTACACTTCACCTAACTGCCATATACTAAATATTAAAGCTAATTGATAGTATATTAATATTGCACTATAAATTTCTAGAAATATTCTATTTCTTTTATTAAAGAAAAAGAAATTAGAATATTTCTACAAAATACTACATTTAGTTTAACACTACCGAACAACAATTTCAACATTTCCACGAATTTGGAAATGATTCTGTCAAGACAATTGAAATTTTCGAGTCGATTCTCGATACACTATCAATCCGTATCAGTTCAAATCGAAAAGTCAAATTACGTGTTTCAAATATTTATTAAAGCCTCGCGCAGAACAGTAACTTTGCGTCTAAAAGCAATAATTGTAATAAATTATTGGAAATAGTGATTGTGTATTATAAATAATCTGTGATAAATTAATTTTGTAATAATTAATTATTGATAGACAAATATTTTTAAGACTTAATGTTAACGAAGAAATAATTGTAAATAAAATTTATACACCAAATTCACATAAATAAAAAGTGATATCATTTCATAACATTCGAACCAGAGGGGTAGCACACAATAATATATATTTCAATATACAATAAACAATATGGTACTAATATGACAAACCCTCAAAATGAATTCAAATATCCAATCCATTTGACGACTTGTACATAAAGTATATTGAAACTTTTCCGTAACACTCTGTACTCTGTAATACATATGATGACTAAATTTTTTTTAAAACTATATTACTTACTCATTTCATGAATTTTATTAAGTAAAGAACAAACATTATTATCAAACCTAATTGGAAATTTCACTATGTTATAGTTAAGTTTTTACAAAACCTATACCAGGTTAGGTAGACTCCGTATCATAGTAATTTTAATTCCCATTTCTTGAACATTAAAACAATAGAATTAAAATTCTATGCTAAAAAAATTTTTTTTCAAATTATTATTATTAATATTTATTAGAAATATTTTTAAAATTTATGAATTAACAGAAAATATGTTTTATTTAATAAATTAATTTTTAATTGATATTTATTGTACCGCAAAAATTCAGAATTTTAAGATCATAAAATAAGAAATTTTAATAAAAACAATGCGTGCACACCTTAAATAAATCGCCGTGCCTAGGTTTTGTTTTTAGTTTTTGTTTTTAATTATACAAAAAAAAAAAAAAAAAGTTTTATAAATTATATTTTTGAACTATGAAAAACTGTCAGTCATAATCAACCCACTGGAAAATTTCTAAAAATAAAAAAAAAAAAAAAACTTATTACTATAGATTTGTCGTTTATCCTAGACCAAGGGTGTCCAACCTTTTTGTTTCCTTTGGCCACATTGGAAGAAAACATGGTGTTTTTTGGGCCACAAGTATGTTACTACAAGGAGGAGTCCAAAGTAAACAGGACGTTAAAAAAAAAAACAGAACAAATGGTTTTTTCGGCAAAATCAATTGATTTTATTCAAAATAGTCTCCTTCTGCTTCAATACAGCTTTTTGCACGGTCCAAAAGCATGTCGAACGAGTGTTTTAGCTCGTTGGCCTGTATGGCCGCCAGTATGCCGGTGCAAGCCTTTTGAATGGCCTCTACGTCTGCATAACGCTTTCCTTTCATCGGCAAATGCATTTTTCCGAAAAGGTAGAAGTCGCACGGTGCCATATCCGGTGAATACGGGGAGTGGTTGATGGTTAAAATATGATTTTTGGTGAGATAATCGGTCACAAGCGTCGATCGATGAGACGGCGCATTATCGTGCAACAAACGCCAACTTCCATCTTCGCGATATTCGGGCCAAACACGTCGAATACGGCGCACCAAATGCTTCAAAACTCCTAGGTAGAATACCGCATTAACGTTTTGACCGGGTGGAACAAATTCTTTGTGGACAATACCCTTGGAATCATAAAAACAAATCAGCATTGTCTTCACTTTTGACTTCTCCAGGCGCGATTTTTTGGGTTTCGGCTCGTCCGGCGCCTTCCATTCAGCACTCTGGCGTTTCGTTTCGGGATCATATTGAAAACACCACGTTTCGTCACCAGTCACAATGTTATAAAGGAAGTTTTTGTCCTTTTTGACCTCTTTAATGATGTCCTTCGAATGTTGAATTCTGAGCAATTTTTGGTCGATTCGCACCGATGACAGAAACATACTGACACTTAAAACGCAATAACTTCACTTTCAATGGATGAAATGTCATGAAATTCTCACAGGAAGTCGATAAAGAATAGCAGATTCTAACGCACCAGTCGACATATAGATGGCGCCACTAGGGGCGCTAGATTCAAAAAGTCCTGTTTACTTTGGACAACACCTTGCATAGCTGACGAGCGAAAAAAAAAAACGTAAAATACAGTTTTCATGTTTAAGTAAATTAAAATTTATTAGTTTATGAATTCTTTCATTATAAAAACAGAACATGAAATTCATTTAATATCACTTAAGCCGTCAGGTGACAAACAACAGAACAGTGTACCTAAGCGAGCAACGCAAACAGAAAGAGAATTTACTCTGTTCACATACTCTGCGCACATAACACACAAATCAGTCCTCAGAAAAATAGACATGCTTCAGTAACTTTAAATATTTTGGCCCGCGGGTCGCGGGTTGGACACCCTTGCCCTAGACGAAGAAAATATGTACACCAACGAATATACTCCCTGCGATGTCAATAATTAATAAATGTCCGTTTTTCATATAGAACTTTATTCATATAGTAAATCTGCGTGCGCGCAAGACACAGTATGAAGTGCAATGTAATGTTCGTTTCGATTTAAGAAAACCTCCCAAAAACTGTCAAAAATGTGTGCAAAGAAGGCGGTCATTTTCTTTATTATTTTTTTTAGTAGTACTAAAAATTTTTAATACCTGTGTTTTTTTTTTTTTCTCTTTGATTCCAATTAAAAACTTCTTAATAAAATTTAATATCTTTCGATTTCTTTTTAATTCATCACCCCATCCTATTGGTCGTGCAGCAAAGCACCTGTCCTGGGTATATGTGTTCTTTTTTTTTAGCTTCTTCCAATAGTAATAAATTATTATCTGAGATTTATATTCAACGTTTATTTCTTTTTTTTTTTTTTTGCCAGAGCACTATTGAATAAGCGTGTGCCAAAGTGGAGAGCGCAGCGCGAATGAAAATTTATAATTCGCGTCACTAATTAAGTTTAAATTGAAAAAAAAAACATAAAGATTTTTATTTGTCCCAAATCAAAAGTTTAGATTTAAAGATACGAATTTTGATATATAAATTTGAAAATATGTTTTAAGAAAATGTTTAATAGTTACCAAATTTGGTCAATGATTTCTGATTTACGCTATAAGATAAGATTTGTTAGTTGTTTTATAGTAAATTATATATCTGAATCTTTCACTTCAATGATGAAAGATATAAATTTGAATAATCCTAAATTCAGTTTTTTTTTTTTTTTTTTTTTTTTGAAGAGGAGGTGGGTGCCAAAGCACCCCGTACTTAGGCCTTTCGGCCCATTGTACCCTCGGGAGAATCTGAACATATGTCCTGGGATCGCACAAGTTTTCTAACAAAACCTGTGGGAAAAAGATTAATTACCTGTATACCGTTTACGGAGTGGTAGTTTGTCCCAACTCTGGAAACAGTTCTGTTTTCTTCAGGTAATCGATTAAAGATTCCACCTTCAGATTCCGGACATCCGACAAGGTCAGGAATGGTTTTCCGAAGATCTTCTTTCGCAGGCCCGTTAAGGCATCACATAAACTAATAACGTGTAGTGAAGTTTCCTCAACGGTTTTGCACTTACGACAGGTGGGATCAGATAGGATACCTATGGTATGTAAATACTTGCGGAGGCAATGTCCCGTGAGGGCGCCCACCAGCACTCTGATTTTATTACGGTCCAACTTCAGTAACGAGTCCCTGACAAGACCTGGTTCCGTTATGAAAATTTTGGATTGTCGTAGGGACTCATTTCGCCACTGAATTTTGTGTTGTACGGTAATCCATTCTCTAATGGAGAGTTTGGCTGTGCTCTTAGGAATACCAATGATGGGTTCCGGCCCGATAGGTTTCCTAATGGTGCCCATCTTGGCCAGTACGTCCGCCATTGTATTGCCTGGGAGCCCGAGGTGTCCCGGTATCCAGTTGAGTACAACTCTGTTGTGCTCTGTTGTTCAGTTAGAAATGTACATCGAACTGTCGTATAACGAAACACATCTGACTGTGTACATAAATCTCCACTTGATTAAAGTAGACGAATTTCAAATGATATAACACACCTTGTCATGACATAAAATACATCGTTAATATCAATATATTGTAATATATAAGTCTTAAGAAAGAACAAAAAAAAAAAAAGTATCCAATGGTGAATCGTAATTATTTATGCAAGAAAGAAACTAAAGTGTTGGTCCCCTAATTAACGATATCTTCTTCCCAAAATTGAGCTGCTTTATATCGGACATAATTCATTTATGTCAAGAAATGTGAAAATATCTTCAATAATAAAGCACCTTTTTTTTTTTTTTGTTTTTAACGAACGTTTCTAGGTTTTAATGTCGTATTTTTTTGATTAACTTCTATATTTAGTTTTCGTCATTAAATTGACACTTTTTAATTATTTATTAGAAAAAAAAAAAAAATATTTTTGTGATCGTTTTAGTTTGCATATTGAAATTTCTAGTGGTTAATTTGAGAAACGATTCTTTTGGAAGTTATAACGAATTTGCTGGGATTCAGAGTGCACTTTCAGTTTATCACTTGGTACAGCTAAAAATTCTTTAAAATCCTAACAAATTTTAAGATGTATACCATACCCCTTTTTAACCAATATATTATTATTGTATCAAAGATCCTACAGTAGTATACTATATGATCTTTGATAGTATCTTTCGGATAGCATTACAAATGCCGTACTAAAAATTAGGGTATCGTTTGAACAAGCAATTACTTAAGCAAATAGAACATGTACTATTTTTTCACTGTTCAAACAGAAATGAAATAATTCTTTCATTTAACATTTAAGAGAAAGATACCAAAATAAATTTGAAAAAAATAAATTAGACGCGATCTTCCCAATACCTTTAATGAAAATGACAGAAACAAAAAATTCCGAACAAAATAAGGAAAGAAAATTGCAGATTTTCATTAGTAAGAATGAAATAACTATAAATCAAATATATTCTATTTTCCTATAAGATAACTGTACCAAGCGAGAGCATTAATAGTCTTATAACAGTCTTATGAATTTTGGACTAAAGAAAGAATGAAACAAAGAAACCAATCGATACTATTTTTGTAAACAAAAACCACGCGTTTTCTTATAAATATTGTATTTTCCCAAAACTTTTCCAAGTAAGATTGAATAATGCCCCCACAATATTTGCTCGAAGTAATATTATTGATGATAAATGTCAGTCATGTTCACGTTTACTTCCAAATACGAGCACGTTTTTTCTAGAACTTTCACCGTAATGACTGCTATTGACTGCTATTGACTGCTATTGACTGCTATTGACTGCTATTGACTGCTATTGACTGCTATTGACTGCTATTGACTGCTATTGACTGCTTTTGACTGCTATTGACTGCTATTGACTGCTATTGGCTGTTATTGACTGCTATTGACTGCTATTGACTGCTATTGACTGCTATTGACTGCTATTGACTGCTATTGACTGCTATTGACTGCTATTGACTGCTATTGACTGCTATTGACTGCTTTTGACTGCTATTGACTGCTATTGACTGCTATTGACTGCTTTTGACTGCTATTGACTGCTATTGACTGCTATTGACTGTTATTGACTGCTATTGACTGCTATTGACTGCTATTGACTGCTATTGACTGCTATTGACTGCTATTGACTGCTTTTGACTGCTATTGACTGCTATTGACTGCTATTGGCTGTTATTGACTGCTATTGACTGCTATTGACTGCTATTGACTGCTATTGACTGCTATTGACTGTTATTGACTGCTATTGACTGCTATTGACTGCTATTGACTGCTATTGACTGCTATTGACTGCTATTGACTGCTATTGACTGCTATTGACTGCTTTTGACTGCTATTGACTGCTATTGACTGCTATTGACTGCTATTGACTGCTATTGACTGCTATTGACTGCTATTGACTGCTATTGACTGCTATTGACTGCTATTGACTGCTGTTGACTGTTATTGACTGCTATTGACTGCTATTGACTGCTATTGACTGCCATTGACTGCTATTGACTGCTTTCTTCCCCTCATTATCTAACTATTTGTTAATTTCGTTTTCTTGAATTCACATTATTTTGCGTTTTGACTGGCTGTATTAGTTTTTAAATTAAATCATTAATAATGTATAATTTTTTGAAAATTTTTAAAGTTCTCATTTTATTCTTGTCTCGTGTGCCGAAATAAGTCCAATTATTGTAGGCAAAGAATAAATACATGAAGGACCGAGCCTGGATTTGATCCAGGGTCTCATCAGCTTCTAGAAACGAGGTCTTTACCGACTCGACCATTCAACACCGTACCAATAATAAGCAAAAGAGAATTTTTGTTAATATTTGAAAGGTTAGTTCCTGTATGAATAGTGATTCTTATTTTTTACTTAAGTGTTAGAATTGTTCATTTAAGCTAGATTTACTTCTATCTATGTTGCTCTAACATAATGTAATCTGAAAAAAATGATAGTTAGCTAAATAGAATCATATGCATTTTTAAGAGAAGATTTCTTATTTTCTCTTTATTTCTTTTCCTTCCATATAATAATTTATTTCTCTTCGTAATCAGTAATTTTTCCTTAAACAATTTTTTTAATATAGGAATGAATTGTTTAAGCAATTGTTCAAACAGCTCTTATTTGCTTACATAGAAAATTAATTATTTTTACCATGCCCTACTAAAAATGTAGTGAGATGTCAAGAGTATTACGTTTTCTTACTCCGAAATGGATGAAATATGTAGGAGAATATGAAACTAAACGAGATAATAATCCTTTAGAAGCACATGGACAATATTACTAAAATTCCAAAACAAATTACGTTTTGCTTTTCTATAAGCTTGGAACATTTACCGGTAATGTTCAACATCGCCAGGTATTAAATAAGCTACGTTGTTGGTATGCTTTTACAACTGCAAAGAAATCTGTTCTCACATTTTTTTGGGATTTATGTCCCTTTAGTAGTTATACTCTTCAATTATTGGCACCTTTTTTTAAATGCACAAACGGACCAGGCAACTCAATTAGACTTTGTCCAAGACTTATTTTCTGTCGGACTGAAAAAAAGTCTTGTGGAGACTCGAAAAATTGGACTTTTTTTTTTCAGTCCGACTGAAAATATGTCTTGAAACAAGTCTAATGGAGCCGTGGGGTTAAGCTTGAAAAAGAAATTTCAATAGTTCTTAAATATCATGTATATATCAGAAGTTAGTCTTGAATTTTTTTTTAATGGGATCACAACAGTCATTCACGGGATGTACACTATAAAATGATGCATAAAAAGCTGTCTGAATAATTAAAATAAAATATTTACAAAACAGTCTTTTTCACATAATTAATATTGTTTTTGTTTGTTCACGATCATTAAAATATCGGAAATTCTTAAATTATAAAACAAAAGCAATAAAAGTTGTTCTAAATGTGATTTTATTTCCTCCACCTACAAACATCCTAATTAAATATTCCACCTGATTATATATTTGTGATTCAATTAGTTGTCTGAACAAGAAAAACATCCACAATTTGAATGATCAAACTCCAAGAAGAAAAATATTTAAATTGATTTCTTTTTGAATCTAAAGTTTTTAAAGAAAACAAACTGAAAGGTATGAATGCGTTCGAGCCATGTTCTATGAAATCATTAAATAGTCAAATTGAATGTGAGTTCTCATTAATTGTTGATCATTAAATCGACCTTTTTTTTTTCTTTGGTTACTGATCATCATTGACAAAATAACGACACACACATATTTTTTGGGAACGGAGGATCAAAAATACGCGATCAAATGCATATATTTTTGATCTTTCAGTATTAATTCAAAAGAATTTAAATGTTATATAAAAATTTTCGAGATCTTGTTGTTTCTTTTTAAAAGAAAACATAAATGTTTCTTACCTTTGGAAAATGGAGCCAATGATTGCTCTAGAAAAAAAAAAAAAGATGAAAATTGAATTTTTCGGAAATTATTAGAGTGAGGAATTGTTAAATATTCAAAGAATTAGGTGGTTACTGCCGACCATTGACATTAATTTGACATGATCTTAAGTTATAAAGTTTATTGTGAAAATTAAATTACTTACAAGCATTTTTTTTTTCTGTTTGTCATGTTAAAAATTTGTTAAAATGTTAAATGTAAATTTCTTTTGACATTTTTTCTTTTTAAGAACACACCACAAACATATTTAAATTATTATAGTATAAAGTTGTGTTCGCCTCAGATTAATAAAATACTGTTTAGATCAGTGTTTCCCAACCTTTTTTGTGCCATGCCCCACCTTAGCCACCTTTTTTGTGCCATGCCCCACCTTGGCCACCTTTTTTGTGCCATGCCCCACCTTAACCTTTCTAAAATTCTTATGCCCCCCCCCCTATGTAACATACATAATTTTTAATATTAAAAAATTGAATTGTTCACTTAAGAAACTAAATTTGGCACCGAAATTTAGCATTGCATTTAAATGGCCCGGAGCGAAAGGGTTAAATTTGTGTCATGTCCATTTTCGAATTGCCCCCCTTAACAATCAAATTGCCCTCCTGTGGGGCGTGGGCCCCACGTTGGGAAACACGGGTTTAGATTGTTTCTTCTATTCAAACTTAAATTTTTGATCAAGTACGGTCAAATACAGCTTTTTCTGTATAAAAGGTTTTTGGTGATGGGTACAAAAGTGAGGGTTCTATCTACACAATTAGTTAAAAGTAGCACGAAATCTGAAGTTTTTATAATGTGCCGCAATCCAAAAAACTGGCTGCTTTTTGTCATATTCTTAAAATTCGGTCTTTTGTCAATCAATTTACTACTTCTAGTAATACTGTTAAAACACAATCATTAAATTATTTATCATCTTACGTGTGCAACCAGCTTAAATATAATTATATTTCTAATAAAATATGTCAATACATTTTGAAGAGGGCTTTTCTAAGCTCACTTTTAGGTTGTTTTTTTGCGTTTATCAAAAAAGAAACATCTTAGACTCGTGTCTTGCATCTGAAAAAAAAAAACAAGAAGATAAAAATTACTATTATTTACAGAATAGCAATTCATGCACTTCTCGCCATCGCTGATGATAATTTTGAATTAATAATTATTTAAATGGAATTTAAATAGGAAATGTAGTAAAAATTTTTGAAAAAAAACCCTTCAAACTTTACACTGTTCACGTGCTTACAAGGAGTTGTCCAAAGTAATCAGGACTTTAAAAAAAAAACAGAACAAATGGTTTTTTCGGCAAAATCAATTGATTTTATTCAAAATAGTCTCCTTCTGCTTCAATACAGCTTTTTGCACGGTCCAAAAGCATGTCGAACGAGTGTTTTAGCTCGTTGGCCTGTATGGCCGCCAGTATGCCGGTGCAAGCCTTTTGAATGGCCTCTACGTCTGCATAACGCTTTCCTTTCATCGGCAAATGCATTTTTCCGAAAAGGTAGAAGTCGCACGGTGCCATATCCGGTGAATACGGGGAGTGGTTGATGGTTAAAATGTGATTTTTGGTGAGATAATCGGTCACAAGCGTCGATCGATGAGACGGCGCATTATCGTGCAACAAACGCCAACTTCCATCTTCGCGATATTCGGGCCGAACACGTCGAATACGACGCACCAAACGCTTCAAAACTCCTAGGTAGAATACCGCATTAACGTTTTGACCGGGTGGAACAAATTCTTTGTGGACAATACCCTTGGAATCATAAAAACAAATCAGCATTGTCTTCACTTTTGACTTCTCCAGGCGCGATTTTTTGGGTTTCGGCTCGTCCGGCGCCTTCCATTCAGCACTCTGGCGTTTCGTTTCGGGATCATATTGAAAACACCACGTTTCGTCACCAGTCACAATGTTATAAAGGAAGTTTTTGTCCTTTTTGACCTCTTTAATGATGTCCTTCGTATGTTGAATTCTGAGCAATTTTTGGTCGTCGAAGCTCATTTTCGCACCGATGACACAAACATACTGACACTTAAAACGCAATAACTTCAATGTCATGAAATTCTCACAGGAAGTCGATAAAGGATAGCAGATTCTAAAGCACCAGTCGACATATAGATGGCGCCACTAGGGGCGCTAGATTCAAAAAGTCCTGTTTACTTTGGACTCCGCCTTGTATTTCATATGCCGAAGAAACAAGAAATAATAAAAGAAAAAACGTGCCCCACTCATAATGGTTCTTCAACATTATCAGGAAAACTATTAACATCATTTAATTTAAACAAAAAAAAAAAAAAACGATAATTTCTAATGAATATAAATTCAAAATTCGATAGTACACTTTAATGGTGAACTTCTACTTCTACACAATACACAATGGTGGTCAGTTGTGGTATCTTATAGTTTAGTTTATTATAATAAAAAGAAAACATAACACATCTTGATATAAAAATCCACCGTCACATAAAATGTACTATGTGTAGTTCTATCACAAAAAAAAAATTATGGAATTAATGATCATATCCAAGTCCGAAAAAAACAAAATACCAAAATAATAGTTATGTATAGAAGCGAAACATTCCGGAATCGATCAATTTATCTAGTATTTTTTAAATAGGGCGCTGATATTACCTTTATGATAAGATCCGAATATCATTAAGTGAAGATCACTGAATTATTATACACTGGCAGACTTGTTTAATAGATTTTTATCGTGATGATAAAGTGATTAATGGAATATATATTCGAAAAAGTTATCTATTAAAGAATCTTTTATCTCGTTATGGGTTTAATTATAAATGAGATAAAATTAAATGTGATCTATGCTTCTGTTTTGCTGATCTTTTATAAAAAAAAAAAAAACGATCCATTCCATTCCGGTGTCTTATCTTCTTCGACTTTTTTTCTTGGGTGATAATTTTTGTGGTAGAAATATTTTGTAAACTATTAAAAAAACTTAAGATAATCAAATTGATTTAAGCATGACTTGATTTTCTATGATCATCATAGAAATGGAATTGAAGGTATGTTTAGACATATAATGATTCTCTAGTTATAGGACACAAGTAGTTCATTTAATTTAAATTTCGTTAATAAAACTTTTCTCTAGAAATGTCACCGTCAGAATTGGGTTTCTCGGAGTTGAGATGTACTACTTTAAACTTGACGAAAGTCTTGATCAATTAATCTAGTTTATAATTTGAATTTTTCGATAATAAAATTAAATTAAAATATATTTCAAAAAATATTCTTCAAATAAACATAATCATTAATTTAATCGCTTTTGCATGGAAATAAAATTCTAGTAACATTAAAAATATGTCTAAACATCGCTTTAAAGGTTGAATGAAAATTTTTAATTATAAAATAAAATGAGGTTGTGAAGAGTTATGTTATGACTTGTTTCTCTAAAATGTTTTATAAATAATTTATAAAAAAAAAAAAAAAAAAAAAAAAATAGAAGAAAAAAAAAAACACTGTGATTTAATTTGGTGGCACAGTGATTAATTAGATTATTCAAATCATTAAAACCAAAAAGAAAACAAAAAATTCTTAAAGAAAACATGAATAAACATTATAAAGCGGAACATTAAAGGTGTTTTTGATAATTTCCATAAAATCTGAGAGGAAAAAAAAAACGTGAAACATATTTTTGCACTTTTTTTCGGTATATTTTTTTGATTTTCATTAAGAAATAAAACTAGTTCTCTCACATTTTATTTCAGACACATCATCGTAATTAAGTATTATATTTTTGTTTTAAAAATTCTTTTTAACCTAATCATATTTAAGACGTTTTCGGATAATAATCCTTTCAGACGGAATGATTCTCATAAATTAGTGAACGTAAATACTTAAAATGAGCACAAAAACAATAACAATAATAATCTCCAATGTACATGTTCTACGCATAAAATTTTATTTGCAATTCGTGCTTTAACACCTTCAATTCATTTCCACTACCTAATTGCAGTAAAAGATAAAGTTATCAGAAAAATGGAGACTATTCCAAAAAGTATACAGAGAAACAGCTTTATTACACAGGTTCTACATTAGCCAATATTTCTGGTATACCAATTGGCTTACCAGAAATAAAATACTACCAGTTTTTTTTACGTGCGCCAATACTGGTATACCAATTCAATATCTGACATGCCGTTGAACCGAGAACAGAAAATAAAAATAGCCAAAATATTGGCTTTAAAGCGTCGAATTCAATTCTGGGGCAATATCTTCCCATGCCTCTTTTTTTAAAATCAATCCTTCTATATTTTTCTTCTTTTTCTCGAACATATCAATTTGATAATTTCACTCTGCAAAAATTTAGTTTCCGCCATTTTGTTAAATGCAAATGTCAAAAATTGATATACCAGCGCTGTCTACGAAAATGGTATACCAGAATTGTCATACCAGAAAAATTGGTACACCAGCAGGGTCTACGCTAGCTTTTTAGCAACCAATTTTGCTGGTATACCAGAAATATTGGCCAATGTAGACCCTGTGTTAGGAATTGAATGAATTCAGTTTTAAGGACATTACAGTATAACTAGTTGTCTTTTTTTGGGAATTTTTATCAACTAGTGTTTAGCTTTCTCAAAAAAGGACGATAAATAACCATGTTTAAATAAGCGTATATAAAATCTTTGGTAAAATCGCCTTATCTTTTGCATTTTAGCTCATCCTGTATATTAAATTTATCTCTAAAGAAAAACAATATTCATATTTTTAAGCCACAAAACTAACAGCTCAGTAACCACACAAAACTTAAATTGAGCAAATTAAACAAATTGCAATTTACCAGCAATTGTAAACCTTTTATCATCTCTTCGGAATTGGTTTTGTTGTGTCGGTGTTACTGTTCATCGTGAAATGTCATAAAGTTTCCAATCGTCGAGTTATTCAAGTGAAAAATAACAATGTTACATCTTTTTTTTTGTGCTTCAAAAATAACGCTCTGAACCTATCCAATCAGAATAAAAAATACAAATATCCAAGTTACCTAGGTAGGTAGGTAGGTGAAGGTAATATCATTTTATATAGGGTGAGTTTTTTTCACTGGTCAGTAATAATAAATTCTTCATACGGCATTACATATAGCTGCAAGACATTCAATGTGCAACTACACAATACTTCCTGATGTCTATTACTTGTGCTCGAGAATTCTCACGTAAAATTCGATTCCGGATTCTTGATCATTTTCTTCTTTATATTTCGAGTTTATTGATTACCAATTCTCGAGAAAAATTGTTTCATTGTTTAATTAAATTATGGGCTTTAAAGCAAGGGTGTCCAACCTTTTCGTTTCCCTGGGCCGCATTGGAAGAAGACATGATGTTTTGGGCCACAAGTATATTACTATGTATAAATCCATACCATAAAATGAATATTATACTTGCCATTTAAGTTGAGAAACTAAACCGTCAATATCTGGTTTGATTGACGTGGTTGCAATTCTCAGGCAATTCTCAAGGTGTTCTTCCAACATGTTGGCTCTAATTTTACACTTACTATGTTTCATTCTTCACTGAACCCACCAGGTGATAAACAACAGAACAGTGTAGCTGAGCGAGCAACGCAAACACAAAGATAATTTACTACATAACGAAAGAGCTATCTGTTCCGGTCCTGTTTCTGTTGTTTGTCACTTGGCAGCTTTAGCACGAGAGCGCAAACACACAAACCATTTCTCAGAAAAATGAACATGCTTCAGTAACTTTGAATATTTTCGGGCCGCATTGATACTTGCCTTGGGCCGCGGGTTGGACAACCTTGCTTTAAAGTCTCTTCACGAGAATTACAAATTACAAATTATGAAATTTCTTACCTTTGGGAACGCTAGACTAAAAAATTATACTTTTAACGTTGATACTTTCCTGGCCTAACAAATGAAGAAATGGCAACTTTTGAGTAGAATAAAAGGTATAGAGTTAAAATTAGAGTACAAATAAATTGGCATTGAGAGTTGAAAGGTTTTATAGAATAACTGTTGTATTGTTTGAATACGAAAAAAATCAAATGAACAGATTAACAACTACAGTGTTGAATGGTAAAGTTGGTTGAGACCTCGTTTCTAGAAGCTGATGAGGCTCTGGTTTAAATCCAGAGCTCGGTTCTTCATAATTTATTTTTCTTTGCCTACAAAGGCATTTTTATTTTTGAATAAAATATTATCAGCTGCCAGAATTTATGAGCTGTATTTTCTATGTAATTTTTAGTAGCTAACAAAATTTAGAAATGAATTTCAACAACATTAAAAATAATTGAAATAGGAAGAAGAATAAACTATAGAAAATGGATGGAATAAAAAAAAGGCAAATCCACGGGCAAAGTTCTGCATTTATGAGAATTGATAATCAATCAATTCTCATAAAAGAACCTCCGCCACAATATAGTGAGAACTTATAAATGAATAATAATTCACCCTGTATTTGTCTCTAGATAGGTAAATTCTTAGCAATAAGAAAATAGTATTTCAAATACAATAATCTCGATGTCGACGAGTTGACAGCTCTATTCGCCACATTCAACCGCAGACATTTTATTTAATTTCAATTAAACCGTAACAGTCGTTTCATGGGTTTCTGTTTTTTTGTCAGCTTTCTTACTTACTTTGCAGGGTAAAAACTATTTACCTTTAAGGAGTAATAAAATTCAATCGTTTCTTGGTTGTTGATTGTTTTCTTGAAAAGTATGAAAGACAAGCAAATTGATTCTGAAACAAACAAAAAAAAAAACAACATTAGAAGATAGTGAAGATAATGAATTATTTAATTTGTATTTTCTTCTAAAATATTCATTTTTAATAAAGTTTTATTATGAGTACATACTTCAATTGCTTAACATAACTGTTTTTCATTTTATGTCGCGATACGTCTTCACTATTGAAAAGTTCTTTAATTGAATCCAAGAGAATCGAATGAACTATTTGTTTAATTTTCAACTAAAAATGATTAAATTTTTACTCCACGAAAATGTAATAATTGATAAAAAAAAAAAAAATATTAGGTAGGTAGAGTAGGGGTACTGCGTACAACACCAGGCACCTTATGGGCCTATTGTGATCTCTACGAGACCAAGAGTTATCATATTGGGAAACCTATTCCTCTTCAAAGCAATTAATTTTCCTACAAAATTGCATTAGCCTGCTCGTGTCCGTATCTTGAAGCATCCCTAAATTCCCGAAGATATGGTTGCCCAAAAAATTGTTACTAGCTCGAGAGAGAGCTGAGCATTTGCATAAAATGTGCTTGATGTCTTCAGCCACTCCTATATCTCTCCACAATATCGACAGAGATCTGTTTGCACCAATCCAAGTCTTTTAGCGTGCTTTCTTAACAGACAATGTCCCGTTAGTATCCCAATGATTGTTCGTAAATGATTCCTATTCCAGTCTATTACGAGACTCGACTTCCTCTGATTCAATTTCGGTCACAAACTTTTTGACACTTCGTATTAAATCAAATTCCTTTTTCTATTGTATTTTTTTTTTAAATAATAGGTCTGTTTTATTTGCCACTTGCTCTGGGGTAGAACAAATTTTTACATTGAAAACAAAAACAACAAAAGAGTAAATCCTACACTACTTTCAGAGCAGGGGCTGCTCTCACACCGAAATTAGTTCAGTTTTCTACCATAAAAAGTGTATTAGCTAAAAATTTCCCATTTAATTACAATATGGTTGCTTAGCAGCGCTACAAACATTTGAATTAAAGCTTTTTCCTACTCCTGCTCGTTTTATTTGTCACTTACCCTGCTCCGGTGTAGGGTATGGCAAATAAAACAGACCTAATTTAATGATTTATCTAAATTTTATAATGAAATAGCATTAATTCTTAAAACATCAGATATTTTCTGTACACATTAATTGTACCATTAATTGCAGTGACAACTATTTCTATATGGCGCCAAGAACCTGTTCGTTTCTTATTAAATTGTATAATATTCCCATTTTCAAAAGGCGTACAATATTCAAAGGAAAACCATTTTTTTTTTTTTTTTTTTGTCTAATTCCAATAAAACTGATTTACTTTTATTATATGAAATAATTATGTTCTAAATTCCTTTAAAATTTGCAATAAAATATAAAATACTTCAAAATACCTGAAAACAAATCATTGTAAATTGTCTCTCGAATTGTAAAACATAAGAAAAATAACTTTTGTAACATTTCTTAATATTCTTCTGATTGTATTTTGAATAAAAAATCAATTAAAATGAATTCCAACAAAGTGTATAACCCATTTTCTAATAATTTTGTAAAACAAGATATTTTGTGGTTTTATTAGAAAATACCAATTTCAAATTCGAAAATATCTTAAATCGAAACAAAATGTAGGCGGTTTGAATGACAATTTTCACTATGCCTGGAAAGTTCCTTATCTCATTTGGTTTCCATAGTATATTAATTTTGTCCAATGATTGAAATTTGTGTGTGCACTTTAATGATAATATAATATTTAATTAGGATAACAACAGACACTTCGTTATAGTATAGGAGAGAATGGGCTAAATTCGTGCAAGTTTAAAAATAAATTACATTTAGGTTAAAACATTCATTTTAGTCGGGAAAAGAAAAAATTTCTTTCCAAACTTATATAGGAACAATTTTCTGAAGAGAAAATGTACTAGTAAAATTCTCATCTCAGTATTAAGTGAAAAACCTAACAAACAGTTGACAAAACTTAATTGTCGTCATGACTTCATAACTTCGATCTCTTTTTGCCGATTACCAATTTTTCGAGTAATGTAATTTTCATTAAAATCAACCAACATCCTATTTGTTTATCGTGTAAGTAAATAGACGGATCCGATTCTCTACACATCTAAGCCGTTGAAACGGGTCTTCAATGATAATTCCTAGGCGGTATAAATTGCAGTAACCAAACTAATATTGTTATATTAGCATAGGGTGTTCAAACTTAAACAAAGCGAAATATTATTATTAGTCAAATATTTTCCTAACTATAACCAAGCTCAACCAGGTAAATGACCAGGTAAAAATTTTATACCGAAATATTGGTTAAGTTTTGTCTATGGGTAAAGAAGTATATTTACTGATTTACCAAAGATTTCCCATTCTATTCATGAAATTTACGTGATTTTTTTTTTTTTTTTTTTTTTTTAAATTACCAGCTTAAACCAAGCGGCAGTCAAATAGTGTTTCAGTTAAGTTCATGATATAAACTCTTCTTCAACATAACTTTACTCATGTGAAAATCAAAGTCTATGGCATTGGAGTTAACATCACGCAGCATTCGAGCATTCTCCCATACTCCGTTCTATGGTGGTTTATTTTAAATAATTCTACCGACCTTGAATTACATGAATTCACGTTAAAATGCATCTTGTCTAACAAAAGAGGGGCATCTATAACCCCATTAAAAAGTTGGTGGACGAAAACAACACCTGCCGCCTTAATTCTAAAGAATTTAACCCTATTAATTTCAATCTACTCTCATACGGAGGTAATAGAAAAGGGTCATTCCATGGGAGGTCTCTCAATGCGAATCGCACGAATCTTCGTTGAACAGACTCTACCCTATTGATTTGATCTTTGTAATAGGGGGACCATACCTGACTTGCATACTCCAGAATTGGTCTAACTAAAGTAGTGCCATATCTGATATGAAAACGAAATAAATGGGTGCTCTTCCTTTAGCACCACAAAGCTCACATGTATTTAATTTCATTTTATATACAAAAAAACAAGTTATTTTACAAATAATTCCTATTATCACAGTATTGCCCAAGTCTTCCTTATATTTTTACGAAATGTTATTCTCATAAATAAGTCTCTTATAAAAGAAAATTCCAAACATATTTCCAGGATAACTTAATTGATGAAAAATAATAAACTTAGACGATTTGAACATATTTTATCGTTTTTCGAAACATGTTATAAATTGATTCTTGAAGGATTTTCATTTAATTATATTCTTTTTCTCTAAATAACAACTTACTTCATTTACCACCCAATTTGTCGATAATTGAAGTATACGATCTAAGTCCAGAAGACTCTTCTTTAAGTCTATGTACATTATTATCAAATCAAAAAAAAAAAGAACCGACTTTCGATTAAGCAAAATTCTAATAAAATATTAATAATAATAATTTATTTTTTGATATGAGAAGAAAATTAATTAGAACAATTTTATCTTAATGGATTATTTATTACTAGTTTTTAGTTATATACCACTATTGGGGATTAATTTATGCTTAAGATTAGGATTTGTACTAAATATTTAATAGTTTCAAACAAAAATTTGATGGAATTTTAAAGATTAGCGCGGACATTAGTTGGCATGATTGCATTGAACTACCTAAAAATTCGATTCATCTTTTATTGAAGAATAAAATTAATTATATTGAATGCAATTATAATTATTAAGAGGAAATTTAATTTGGTTTATCTTGAATTAAAATAATGAAATCAATATAAATATTTGATGGCATAAAGATAATATTAGAAATTAGTTAATATCAATAAAAGCTGGAGCAATCATTAAAATTGTATTTGGTTAAACAAACATGCAATAATCTAAAATAATAAATTCTAAACTATGCAAATTATACTTAATTGAAAGAATTTGAACCCAAAGTTTAAAAATATAGAATGAACTTTAGACTGGAGTTTAACAGTTAAACGTACTCTTGTATTCAAAAAATATTGGGACTTTTGAAATCGCATACAAGAAGTTTTCCAAAGTAAACAGGACTTTTTGATACTAGCGCCCCTAGTGGCGCCGTCTATATGTCGACTGGTGCGTTAAAATCTGCTATCCTTTATCGACTTCCTCTGAGAATTTCATGACATTTCATCTATTGAAAGTGAAGTTATTGCGTTTTAAGTGTCAGTATGTTTGTGTCATCGGTGCGAAAATGAGCTTCGAACAAAGAGCCAACATTAAATTTTGTTTTAAAATTGGTAAAACTTTTACCGAAACGTTTCAATTGATGAAACAAGTTTATGGCGATGATTGCCTATCCCGTAGCAGAGTGCACGAGTGGTTTCAACGTTTTCAAAGTGGTCGTGAGGACATAAATGACGATCAACATGTGGGCCAACCAAAATCCGTGATCACCGAAAATTCCATCGAAACTGTGCGTGAATTCATCAAAAATCAGCCGAAATCATCATTGAAATTCATGGAAATGGAATTGAACATCTCCAAAACATCGATTTATCGCATTTTGACCCAACATTTGGGTTTACAAAAGGTGTGTGCACGGTTTGTTCCGCACAAATTGACTGACGTAGAGGCCATTCAAAAGGCTTGCACCGGCATACTGGCGGCCATACAGGCCAACGAGCTAAAACACTCGTTCGACATGCTTTTGGACCGTGCAAAAAGCTGTATTGAAGCAGAAGGAGACTATTTTGAATAAAATCAATTGATTTTGCCGAAAAAACCATTTGTTCTGTTTTTTTTTTAAGGCCTGTTTACTTTGGAATCCACCTTGTATAATAAATCTCTTTGCTTTTTGATTTGTATGTTCCGCGTAAACTCGAAAACTAATGAGCTAATCTTTATGAATCTTGGAATATATATCCTGGATAAGCCGGACCACAGGATAAGTTATGTTTCCAATCCGTAGGAGAGTTGCAAGGAGTGCAAAAATATATAACATAAATATAAATATTTTTTATAAACGACCTTTTTTATATTTTAGTTTTTAGAAAAATTCTAGCGAAAGCACTCCTTAAACATTGGCTGCATCCAGCAGTCCTAAGCGCTTAGTCAAAATTCTTAATCTAAGCAGTTAGAATTTTTTGTACTCCTGGATGCGTTTGCTTGAATCAAGCGAATGGTAGTAATCTGTGCTAAACGTCAAATTTTTAAAAATGAAATTAGTGTCGAGGGTAAATACAAATTGAAAATAAAATGAAAGAAGAAGTTTATAGAAAAGTGGAAAAGTGTTATCAAACTCATTTTTTAAAAATTAAAATTAAAATTGAATAATACAGAAACAATTTTCAATAATTCCTCTCAATTTATCCTTTACATAAATCATTTCTTAGCATGAACAATAACATTAAATACGCTGTTTGAATTAGCAAAAAATTTGTATGCCAGACTTTAACTAAGCGCTTAAAGTTAGAATTGCATCCAGTCCTCTTGCTAGATTTATGCGTTGTAAAGCGCTTTAAGCGCCTAAGACTGCTGGATGCGCCCATTGAATACTGAATTTAAGCGCCAAATTTAAAAAACGACGAAACTTTGTGGACTACCAAACTATACCATGGAATATGTAACAATGCTTAGTATTGGTGTAGTAACGTTTTTCATGTTTAAATTGATATATGAAGGAAATGTTACTACCAGAAAGTAATTTTCCAGTATTATTCAAGTTACTATATATGAAAACCAGATTACATGCTTTTTCTATTTAACTTTTAGCTCAAATAACAACTATGTACGATTCTATTCAACTACATTCGATGAACATTTTACTAATGACTAATTTCCAATTAAAATAATCAAACATTATTCATAAAACATCTTTCATCTCTACACATTCATATACTTGTGTATATTTCCTTGACCAATTTTATCTAAAACTTTTCAATTTTCAAATGATGCAAAACATTTTTCTTAAGAATATTCGTTATTTCTTCATTTTCGAAAAAACCGATAAGTTATGTGAATTTGTTGTCAGTCAAAAACTATTTCTTTAAATTCTTTACAAAAACTTAAATGATGTGTTTTCTTAGTTTTTTTGTTTTTTTTTTTTCTCCTTTTGCATTTTTGTAGATTTATTATGCAAATTTCGATTATTTTAATTAGGCATTAAAATACAACAAATCGGACGTGATGTGTACGTCGTGGTGGCGTAAAATGAAAATGACAAAAGTAATGTTTTTCTTAAGAAAATTGGTAGTAAAAAAAAGAAAAAAAAAACAAAACGGGATAATCTTACTACTAGTGAAATAAAAGTAAGTAACTAAGTGAGTAAGTCAGACACAGTTGCATGAGAAATGTGTAATGCAATCAACATGCTGCAATTTGATTGGCATCTTAGGTTTTTTTTTTTTCCCTCCTTTTTTTTCGCGTAACACGCGCGTTACAAACGTTGACAAGTGTGATATTTAAATGTCAGTTTTAAACAGTTAACCATTGTGAACGCTTTTATGTTGTATTCTGAAGGAGTTATTTTTTAATATTACAAGTATTTCAATTTCTATTTCTTTTTTCCCTTCATATTGTTTTTAATATGTTTAATGTTTATGTTAGAAAATAAATTCTTAAAAATATTCGACATTTGAATTGAATTTAACGTGTCAGAAGTGAACAGCTAATAATTGGATTTTAAATTTTAATGATTTTAGAGAACAAATATATTATAATATTATTGTAGAGAGAAGGATTAACAATATACTTATAAAGATTTATGATGACTTAAACTAAATTATATCTAATTCAAATTTTTTTAAATATATATTAAGAGGTACAAATTACAATCGAAATAGGTCCATTTTTAGGCATCAGACAAATAAATGTAAAAAAATGAGCAAAGCAAACCATAGTAGTGAATTTACAATTTCTCTATATCGGCCGGACCACTATGGAACTTTCCCGATAATCAAATATTCATTTCAGTTCTCTTATTCTAAATGTTCATTCCAAGTTTCATTAAAATCCGCCGGTTATTGACCGAATTATTAAGGTTTCTTTATATCACCCTCCCGCAACCCCCACCGAGGGGAGACGCATTCTATCTTTTCACTTGCCCTATCCAGAATTTATAAACCAAGTTTAAAGAAAATCTGCCCATTATTGAGTGAATTATTGAAGTTTTTCTTTTTTAGCCCACCACAACCCCCCACCGCGGGGAGACATACTTTATTTTTTCACTTAGTCCATTCCAAACGTACGTTCAAAGTTTCACTAAAATCCGACTATTATTAACCAAATTAGGGAAGTTTCTATATTTCCACCAAAACATTTTGTTAAAAAAGTTTTGCGCATTAGTGTTGCCAGATGTAAATTCCGTTGAAAAGTTAACATGTTCTGACTTAGATCCTAGTACACAAACTGCGCAAATCTGATCAAAATTGGACGAGCAGTTTCAGTTTTACAACAACTGCAAAAATAGACTATATTTGGACAGAATGTATTTTTAGACAGTGTTGCCATAGTCGAATATGGCCCAAAAACTAATCAGATCTAAGTTAGAATCAAATACATGAACTGTGTAAATTTTATCGAAATTGGCCCAACAGTTTAGTCTGAACCGTGCGGACAAAATTTTGTCGTTTTTAGACAGAAAAAGCGTTACCAAATAGTGTTGCCATATATTAATTTCGTCCAAAATCTACCACCATCTGGCATTTGATGCAACACCAAAATGGTGCAAGTTTCATGGAAATCAGACCATCCATTCAGATTTTATTAACGATTTAAAAAAGCGGAGGGACGGACGGACGCGCTGACATGGTTCTAATTATTTTTGACACTTATTTTCATCTTCCTAGCCCTTCTAGATCAAAAGTTTGGTTTTCGCATGATTATAGTACTTTCCTATAAACATTCGTTTATCGGGAAAGTAAAAAAAACCAAGGGTATAAATTAAATTATAAACCTGAACTTCCACCTCATTCGGAACGAGCGGGATTGCCTAATACTATGTCAAATTCTGTTCAATTCCTTAGTTTATCATTTAAATCGTTGACTCTTACAAATTCATATTCTAATACGCCCAAAAACGATATCTTGCTGTATCGAACGAGAAAAGAATCGTTTGCATCTTCTTACAAGCAAATACAAAAACTTCACTAATTTCTTTAAAATCTATTTCTAAATTCAGTGATTTCGATAATTAAAAAAAAAAAATGCTTTTTCTAATAGAGATGATAAAAATGATAAAAATTTAATTTAAAGATTTTCTTTTCTTTGGGTACCTTTTTCTTGTACGCCATTAAAAATAATCATATTTGACTTAAAATTGTGATCAAATCGAACAATTTCAATCAATTTACATAAAATTATTGATAAAAATTAAGAAGACAACTTTTTTCCTTCAAATTATAGGAAATTTTTCTTAATAACACTTTGTCGATCGCGACAGAAAGATTATTATTAATGTTCATCCATATTTTTGATAACAGAACAAAATTGAAAATATATTTGATTCCTATACTAATTAAGTTATTTCATTTTATCATAATTTTGAAGTTAAATTTCTTAATTTCTTCAAAATTAAGATATATCAAAGACAGTTTTTTTTTCTTCATTTTATTGATTTTTAACAACGTCTAGATTTTAAGTATAATATTTAATTAGATATTTTCTTTAATTTGAAAAATCTTTTGGTCATCACATCTATCTTGAAGTCTTTTTGGAAACAATTCTAATTGGATTTAATAGGTTTTTATAAATTAAAAATAAAAACTTATTTAAAATGAAAGATGAAAATCTTTGACACAGTTTGAAATTGGCGTCTCTCACTATCATCACAGTCAGGATTAATAGTTTAAAGCGTTTTTTCGTAGACGTATGCCAATCGAATATGCAAAAGATGAATTTTTACTTTCTTCATATTTTTCTTCTTCTGATGAATCTTCATTTTTCGCCAGCGGCTTTTTATATGAAATCTCATACCTATAAATAACTCTAAATAAAATTCTTAAAATACTATATTATATATGTACACTTTTCTTATGTATTAAAAATAATCAAACATCTTGAAGATTATCCGCAAGTTTCAATTAATTCACTTGCAATTGAACACATTTGGTTGTTCAAGTTTAATTTAGCAGAATGTACAAAATCGCGCTCAGTTTTAAAATTACACCTAGAGGAGGTGTTAGATTTAATATTTATCAATATTTAATAATATTCCATGACTGCGAAAAAGGGACTAGTTTATATAAGATTTGTTTATAGATTCACGTTTTATAGAAGACTATTTATGATGATAGACGTCTGTACATTACAATTAATAATAATTGTATTATACGAATGAATCTACGGAATAGAAATTAAATTAAATTAACTTCTATGGTATTTTATGTTTATGGTTTTTATTTATGTTCTTGACAAATTTAACTATTGTGAAGGTGTCAGTGATTGGAAAACGGTTTTTAATGTTCTGGAAGAAAAAGTATGATAGGAATCATTAAAATTTATTATAATAAAAGTAGGATCTTCCAAGGCTCGCTAACAGCCGGCATAGTTCATAACCCCCTTTACGATAATTTATAATAATATGTCTGTTTTATTTGCCATACCCTACACCGGAGCAGGGTAAGTGGCAAATAAAACGAGCAGGAATAGAAAAAACCTTTAATTCAAATGTTTGTAGCGCTGCTTAGCAACCATATTGTAATTAAATGGGAAGTTTTTAGTTAATACACTTTTTATGGTAGAAAACTGAACTAATTTCGGTGTGAGAGCTACTCCTGGTCAGAAAATAGTGTAGGATTTGCACTTTTGTTGTTTTTGTTTTCAATGTAAAAATTTCCTCTACCCCAGAGCAAGTGGCAAATAAAACCGTAAAAATATTTTGAACGGCTATTTTTGCCAAATTCTTAAACTTCCGTCCGTCCTTAGGGATCTAGCTGACCCCAGAGCTCCAAATATCCAAAAAAGAGTCCATTCGATGATGCTTCGGGCTAAATTTAAACCTATTATTTCTACTTTTTCCCCTTTTTTTTTTGAAGAATTAAAAAGAATTATAAATTTAGACGTAAAATTGAATTTAATAAAAAATATTTAAACAAAAAAGAATAAATTTTTTCTTATTTTACGATAAGTTTTCTCTAGGGATCAATTTCAACCCTCAAAGACGGACGAAGTTATAAAATTCGTGGACGGACGGAAGGTTAAATTGAGATAGCAATGTGATCAGAAAATACCTAAAATTAAAACCACAAAAATTTATCACTATAATAAAATTTATACTTTTCGTATTTCACTGACAGGTGGATAACAACATTTCGCCTATGTCCATGACTTACACGAAATATTTGATAATTATCATCCGGAACTATATTCACAATATCCTTCGGATTCAAAATTTAGACTCTTATACTAGAGGCACACATAGGGTATTCATACCATAGTTTAAGGATACCATGTCGTGTACCATATGTGTGTCGTCGAATACTAGCCGAATACCATTTCAACTGCGTAGCATAAATCTGGTATTTAAATTCGAAAAAGTACATGGTATTCCCTTTTTTACTTAATTTTTTCGGCCACTGTAATCTATTCTTTAGTGATTGTCGCGCCTTTTTATTGAAGCGGAAAATAGCGAATTGAATTTTGTAGGAAAGCTGAGCAATTGACACATGTTTAAAAAAAACGCAAAATTTTATCGGTGGATGAAACCTCAAAATTTATAGACATTTGTAGGAATCATATAGTGAGGATTTAAGAGGAGCGAAAAGAAATCCCCATATTCTCACTGAAATGGCAGAATTTCATATGTCAGACAAATACTATGTTTCATGTGTGCCAACCCCTTTTTATACCATGCTACAAGGCTATACTGTAGTATCGATACTAAGGTATGAATACCCTATGTCTGCCTCTACTATTAGATTTGAAAATGATAAATCTAGTGAACTTAAGTATGATTTCTAAACCCAAAATGTTTGAAGTCTAAAAAATTTCCAAGTATTAAAAAATATCGTATGATTTTTCTTCTTAGCTTTATAGATTTGTTTCTTAAATTTTGTATATATCATAAGAAGACATATTAGTGTTTAAACCAATTTTTACTTATATATAAATTTAGTTTAAAAACGAAACTCTTCTGGATTTGAATTAAACTAAATCAGACGTCAGTTTAAAAAGTTAAACCTTTTTTTACTTAATCTAGAATACGATTTTGATTAAAAAGTAAACCCAAATTTCTAACCGTGTACTACTAGCAGGCGTGCAAAGAAGTGACGAGTTTTAACTATGTTTAAGTTTTTTGTTTTAATCTTAAAGAAATTAAGAAATTTAACTTCAAAATTATGATAAAATGAAATAACTTAATTAGGAACCAAATATATTTTCAATTTTGTTCTGTTATCAAAAATATGGATGAACATTAATAATAATCTTTCTGTCGCGATCGACAAAGTGTTATTAAGAAAAATTTCCTATAATTTGAAGAAAAAAAGTTGTCTTCTTAATTTTTATCAATAATTTTATGTAAATTGATTGAAATTGTTCAGTTTGATCACAATGTTAAGCCAAATTTGATTATTTCTAATGGCGTACAAGAAAAAGGTACCCAAAGAAAAGAAAATCTTTATATTAATTTTTTATCAATTTTATTACCTTAGATCATTTTTTTAATTATCTAAATCACAACTAGTTTTTAATAATGTTAGCAAGAAAGATTTTTAAGAAATCAGTGGAATTTATAAGAGATTTTTTGTTTTAGAAGAAGGTTGTATCTTTTAAAACTTTATTGGAAACTGTTTTCCAAAGAATGTATTAGAGAATAATAATCTTATTTATTTAGCTTATTTATTTCGTATATAGTGTAATGATCTCTTCAAGGGACTTGCCATACTTATATACCCAATACTAATCAAGGGACAACAAAAACTTATAACTTTAGTATAAGAATGATCAATTTTCAAAATCGCTAACTAGAATTTTTATTATTCCCTTCAAATGGACAAGTTATGATTCTATAAAATCTTTAAAGTTGATCTACGCCAGTGATACAAATTAATTACGATCTTAAATTCCATTATATTTAATTTAATTTTATAATTTACGATGAAAAAGCAATAATAATACTCGTATTTAACATTAAATTTCCATTATCACTTGTATGGTAGAAGATTCTCTAAACACTTAGCAATGGGCATGGAAACTCATGTAATATTGCAATGTTGAAAATTTTTAAAAAATTTTCTTTTAAAGATATCGCTACTTTAAATCTCTCCTAATCAGCATATAGTAAGAAAGCAAAAAAAAAACGCATCACATGCAATTTATCCTTTACATAAAGACACAGCACGGAATGGAATATAAGAAGAGGAACCATAAACCATCATCATTGTCATAAATCTCAAAAAACCATAAATAAAATAATTTATTAGGATTCTGCTGCTTCGAATTTTGTTCGGATTCTATATATTTTGAATAGCGAATCTCTCACAGTATGTAACTTCTCAACCAAAAAAGTAAAAAAACAATAAATATAAATTCATGATCATATGTGTACTGAGGCGTTTATATGGCACATCATATTTTTCCGAAATATATAGATACGCGCTTTTGTACAAAGGAATCATATATGAAAATCATTTTTTTTTTTTTGTGGCGCTTATCTTCCATCAAAATGGATTTGGTTTTAACACTTTAATATCGTTGGAAGTACAAACTTTAAGAAAAAAAAAAAAAGCTGTATTAAAATTCAAGAATTTTCAACCGATTGGATCAATAAATCATGTCCATGTCAATGTTTTACTATAAAAGATCAGCCTAGAACTGATTTTTCGAATCGAATACGCTAATAAGAGTCCTTGAATAATCTTTAAGATTTTACAAATTACTGCAATCATTGATTAATATGCTGCTGTCAGGTGATCTTATCGATTATTATATTATTGATCAGTGTTTTGAAGAATTCTATATGATCAATAATTTAAAGTCGATTATTGATCGTTCAAAGTTAAGTAGGTATATTTTTAAGTATAATGTTAAGCAATTCAAGAATGATGGATATTTAAAATTGAACAGAAGAATCCATTTTTAATATTCTGACTTAAATTTTTTACTCTGTGAAATTGTGCCAGTACTTTAAAAGTATATATATATATTTGCAGGAAGTTATCTTCTATTTCATTTGGGATATCATTTTCAAAAAAAAAAGTTATTAAGCAAAAACCAGTGCGACTAGAAAGTTTTGTCAGTTTCTTTCACGAATTTATGAAATTGATTATATTACAATATCCACATTTATATGGAAAACGATGGCTGCGTCATCTCTTACGATTTTAAGTAACTAAAATCTATCGACCCTGACTCCGATAAATATTTGGGTTATGTTCTTGTTACTTTTACATGTTATGAAGCAGACCCTGACCCTGACCCCGATGAAAAAAACGCAGCTATTGTTAAATTTTAGTTAAATCGGTTCAACGATAATGGAGAAAGATGGTTGTTTTTCTGTCCCATTTCTGCCATAAGGCATTAATCGTCTATGGGCCGATTTTCAGTTACTGTAGTTACTGAGTCATATTATATATATAAAAGGCTAGTCCTTCCTTCTGTCCGTCCTATTTTGTCCGGAAAGAAACGGCGTTGAGCAAAAAAAAAAAAAAACACTTTTTGATATGCTGTAGAGAATTACTTGAAACGTGGAGAAATTTTGTGTCCGGGGAGGTTGGGGGTCGGAGGAGTTACAAAGGGGGGCTTGAAAGCCTATTTCGAAAAACCTCATTTATTATTTGAAATATACATCGGACATGATTCTGACCTGAGGCAATCTGATTAAGATTCTTATGCCGGACATTCTCACGTACACGGCAAAGTTCCATTTCCCACCGCTTTAGCGCTGGAGGCAATACAAATTTACGAACTTTTTATATAGAGGTCACACGCAGACGATATAGTTTCAGCTCTAACCGCTTTGGCGCTGAAGTCAATATAAATTTTTCAATTTCGTATTTAGAGGCCACACAAGATTGCAATGTTCAGCAAAGTTGTGGAGGTTTTCATAGGGACTATTTATTTCGAAGATCATATAGTTCTATCTCTCACCGCTTTGGCGCTGGAGTCAGTACAAACTTTTGAACTTCGTATTTATTAGTCACACACGAGTACAATGTTCGGCAAAGTTATGCATGTTGTCACGGGAATTATTTCCGTCGAAGACCAAGCAGTTCTATCTCTTACCGCTTTGGCGCTGGAGTCAATAGAAACTTTTGAACTTATTATATACAGGTCACAAGCGATAACAATATTCAGCAAAGTTTCGGAGGTTTTCATGGGTATTTTTTCTGTCGAAGGTAAAATAGTTATATCTCTCACCACTTTGGCGCTGCGGTTGTTTAGGCCCCTACTCTATAGAGGTTTTTACTTTAGTAATATGTGTTTGACGGGAGCTATTTTACCAACCGGGAAATGGGATCAATTTAATGTCTTCACTCGGGGTGTTGCGGGGCAAATATCGACTTAAGACATGAAATATATCGCCAGAGGTGCTACGAGAACGGGGTAAAAGAGCCATTATGTTGCGAATTAATACGGTTCGCTTGAATATATTTTGTTAATTTACGGTGATTTGTAAACTGAAGTTTTTAGGGGGCCGTCTTAGGACGGACTACCACCTAGTAATTTAATATGTAACTACTTTTCGTAAATAACTTAAGGAGTTATGTTGTAATTTATTTTATTATGAAATACCTTTCGAACTTTAGCAAAATACAAATTTAATGTCAGTTCCCTTTTAGATAAGATGAAGTAATTTTATTATGAAATTATTGTAAATAACGTCTCGAATTCGGATTGTTCATATCTAAAATCTGATATTTCTATAAAATTAAGAACTTTAAAAAAATTACATAATACTATATTTTCAATATGAATTTCCATGTCAAATTTGCAATTATTTCATGTTTGCCGCGCGACTATTAAAAATATTATAAAAAAAAAAAAAACTGAAATTCATTATTCCCTTCTAAATGAAAATCCAGAAAATGTCTAACAAATCATTGTTGATCTCACGATCTCATAAATTTGATATTTAAAAATAATGAAAATGTCATAATTTTCCAATCTTTGGGTGGCTTTTTATTTGAAATTGAATAAAAGATCTGTCTTCCTTATGGTTTCTTTCTTTTCTTTTGGTTTCTTTAAATCATTAGTTAAGTTAATCAGAAGTGAAAACAATAACAAAAAAAAAAATTAATCACAAATATATAAGAAAACAAATGAACGAATATGAAAATCATCAGGTTGGGGGCCGCCGAAAAGATTGGAAAATTTATGACACCGAAAGGTTAATTATTTTGAAATATAATAAAAATAAAATTCGGCTTTTCTTTTTCAAATCTTAAAAATAAGTTTTATTGAAAGAAAAAAAAAAAAAAAAAAAACTGTCAAATTGATTTGAATTTATGATGAATGGAAAATTATTCATTAAATTAAAACAAAACAAAAAAAAAAAAAAAAAAAACTTGTATTTTAATTCGTGAATATTCATAAAAAACCAAAAAACGAAAAACTGGAATTTTTCATTGACGGGCCGAAAGAAATTAATTTCTTTTTTTTTTTTAAGAAGTGTGCCATTCGAAGAAAATCATTTAAATCGGTTCGTGTTAAATTTTATGTTTTCCTAAAACGAAGAATTCTGTACATTTGTGTGAAAATTAAATCAAAAATGTAATAAAAAAAAATATCCAATTTGCATTTTACTATATTATAATAAAAAACAGTTTAAACCAATCAAACTTAACCACTCCCACTAATTAAAAAAGATCTACTCATTATAATATTTAAACGCCTTTCACGCATAAATACATAATAGGTCTGTTTTATTTGCCATACCCTACACCGGAGCAGTGTAAGTGGCAAATAAAACGAGCAGGAGTAGAAAAAACCTTTAATTCAAATGTTTGTAGGGTTGCTTAGCAACCATATTGTAATTAAATGGGAAATTTTTAGCTAATACACTTTTTATGGTAGAAAACTGAACTAATTTCGGTGTGAGAGCTACCCCTGAACAGCGATTCAGGCATACATTTATCGACATTCGAAGTCACTTTTCCAAGACACCACATATGGTTTATAAAATGCTTCAGTTTGTGTGTAAGTAAACATGCATTTAGTCATTGAGTTCGAAACATATGTTTTTATTTTTTGGTGATTTTTTTTTTAACTAAAAATTTTTTTTTTTGTAAAATTACTATTTTTCTAAAAGAGAAAAATAATTTTTTTTAGTTTAGTGCTAAATAGTACTAAAGTAAAAACTAATTTAATTGAGAATTAATCGTTAAACAGAAAAAAAATTTTTGATTTAAAATTGACGAAATCTTTCATACAATTTACTAACGAAAAAATACTGACTAGCTCCAGAGGACGTCAGAAAAATTGGTGAGAAAAAATTTCCCGACGATAGAAATAACTTCCTTTTCGAAATTAGATTTAGCGAGGTGACAAACCCTTTTTTTCATATTAGGGAAATTTTTCAATAAAGGTGGCAATAAACATCGACAAATGTATGCCTGAATCGCTGGTCTGGTCTGAAAGTAGTGTAGGATTTGCACTTTTGTTGTTTTTGTTTTCAATGTAAAAATTTGCTCTACCCCAGAGCAAGTGGCAAATAAAACAAACCTAATATAAATTTTATGAATTCAAATTGAGGAAATTAAAAATTTGCATGAAAATTTACCATATTTAAAAAAAAATAAAATAATAACAGTGTATAAATGTGATTTGGATCTTAGATAATCGAATAAAAAGTGTAATTTCCAATATTTCCAATACCAAATAACATTTTTTCATGTTTTTAGCATTAAAAGAGCTATTACAGCTATTACAAATTCAGCAAAGCGTTTTTATATTACTTGGATTATGTGATGAAGTTTAGAAGACGATTATTAAGACGAAAATCTGTAAACAGTGATTAAGAGAATCACTGAACTTGTTTTTAATAGTAATGAAGAATTCTTAAATTTTCAACAACCAAAAAACTTACCGAAATCGAAATATAATACGTTTCCATAAATTTGTGTCAGGAAAATGAAGCATTGCATTCTTTCGGACGCATATTAAAATGATTTTGATGGTGACAGATAAATACTGATATGCTATTCACACAATTGTTTCATTATTAATCATTCCGTTTGGTTTTATATATTTAAAAAGTATATTTTGTGTTATTCCAAATACTGTTTTTTAAATTCCGCACAAAACTTTTGCTGACCGCACATGCCTTGAATATATTAGAGGAAACGTTGCTTGTAATCCTTCTAAATTCGTAATTTTGAAAACGTTTTCAAGAACTTTATAACTGCAGAAGTTTTAGTTGTTCTTCAGATAATAAATAACAATTAGAAATTGTATAAAAACAATTGATAAAGACAATTGAAACAGGTAAACAGAATGTCACTGTCTCTTTGTTAGTTTAGAGCTTAGACTGGCGGCAATGAAGTAGCCTCCAAGTTCTCACAAGACTTCGACAATTTTCTCACTTTTCTCTGCAAAATAAGAAAATTAGTAAAATTTGTAAAAAATATCTATAAAAAGATAAAAAAAAAATAAGTCTTGATATACAATATGTATATTAATTTCTTCTTTTTTTTTTTTTTTGAAAGTAAACATAATTTAAATTCATTTAAATAGATTGAACATTCATGATTTCACTAATAGTTATTTAACCCACTGCCACCCATGAAACCATTATACAAGAGCATTCAATCACAATACTTAATCCGTGACCACAAATAAAGAAAATTGTACAATATTCTGGTGCTTATGACTGAGCTTGACACCTTTTAATATAACCTGATAAAATCCATGATTAACTATATTTAATAAATATCTTCTTTTATGTTTTTATTCTACAAAATACCTCATTTTTGTTTCGTCTTCTTTTTTTCCTGGGGTTTACATGATTAGCGGCGTACATCCTACACATAATAAGACAGATAAAAGAAGGTAAAATATTGAATAACGAGATCCAATTGTAATACAACAGACCCTATTTTTTCGGGTATTTAAATATAATAATAATAATAATAAAAAAAAAGAATCTCTTCTTTTCCTTTTCATTTGTTCTGTGCCGAACACCAAAAAGTATACCAAGTCTTATGTCACTTGTAATCCCCATTTGACGGACATAATATGAATGATTTCATTCAAACAAGAGATAAATCCATAAGAATTCAAGCTCGGTTAATTACATTATCCTAACTATGGATTCTTGATAGGATTAAAAAGAATTGTTTAAAATACCGGCTGTTTTCTTTTTAAATATATAATATTAAACATGAAATGGAAATTAAAGTGTCATTTGTAAATCAGGGCTCTGTGCTTGCACTCATCGTCACCAGTATATGATGTTCTTTAGAAATTACCACACAACTCCATTGGACTTATTTCAGAAACATATTTTCAATCGGACTGAGACTCTAAAAATTGGACATATTTTCAGTCAGACTGAAAAAAAGTCTAATGGAGACTCTAAAATTTGGGCTTTTTTGTCAGTCCGACCGAAAATATGTCTGGAAATAAGTCCAATGGAGTCGTGGGGTTACATACAATTTTTTTTAAGTTATATGTGGTTAAAACGAAAATATTCTAAAAAGAAGTTCCACAAAAAGTCTCAAATTTGCAAAGATACGTTCAATAAATTGTTGAAAAAGAGACAATTGAGTCTATGCGAAAGAGACAAATTTGCAGAAAATGCTTCAACAAAATATGTGTATACACACGAGAATCACTTTTTCTGTGTCCTATTCTAAGTACTAGTTCTAGTACTAATACAATCAATTCGCAGATTATCAATGTAAGTAAATCGGAGAAAAATCAAAATGTACATATTTCTACTACTAAATTTAAAATAAGTCTTCAGGCCTTGCAAAAAAAAACTCCACATAAAGTAAAGAATAATAAAATTTATTTATATCTTAATTTCATATTGAAAATTCATATATAAGAATATTAAATTTTCCACTCATCGAAATTTTAGAAATAATCTAATTCTGGAATTTCCATAAAATCAATTACAACCGTTTAACACTCATGGAAAACTATAAATTACTTGAATTATTATCCGCGAATATTCTAATATTAAAGATAACGACCGAAATGGAAAAAGTCCCTGAACCAACCTTAAACCTTTAAATACAAATTTTATAACTTTCATGCAATTTGTATTGGCTTGGAACTCGTTTTTTTTTTTTTTTTTATGAAATTTTCTAATAATAACCGCGCACATTAAAAACGTTTATGATTGAAAAGAGTAAAATATTCAATAAGTTATTATCGCCGTAATAAATTGAGCGAAGATTAGAAAACACTTTAGTTCAGAAGTTTAATGTTAAGTGCCATCACCTTTCAACTTGTATCCGAAGTTGAACAGAAAACTACTTCACATATGCATTGATGTAGCAGTTTATTATGGTTAGAAGAAGTACATTCTTATCCTATTGTAATATCCAAATGCAGTACTTTTCAAATAAAGTTGAAATAAAAGAATAACCAAGAAAATATCTTTTCAAAAACGTTTATTTTGAAAATACTAAATGAATTTTTATGGATTTATTGACAGATATTTCTTATAGAATAAAATCAAGGTCTTAAAGATTTCATAAAAAATTTTAAATCGTATAAAATGATTGATATTAGAAAAAATCAAACATTTTTTTTTTTTTTTTTTAAAAAAACAATAAGATTTATAAGTACTTAGAACAATTGCGATAGAATACTAAGAAGGGAATATAAATATATCCAGAAGCTAGACCTATTCAATATTGTCTTCGATTTTATTGCAAAACCATTCAAACTAATATCATGAATAGTTTAAATTAATGATTTTTTATATTTCTTTCGACATTTTCAAGACATTTTATAATGTATTTATGATTAGCCGATATTTATTGAATATAATAAAATAAACTATAAAATTAGTACAATACTAAATATACAATAATAAATGACCAGAAAGACAAAGTTGCTAAAGTAATAAGAAAAACAAAAATAGAATCATTCTTTTTATTAGTTGATCAACAATAACATTTTTTCAAAGATACACGATAGAAGACACAATTTGCAACATACATGTTTTAAGATTCACGTCAACTGTATAAAATTTAAATCTTGAAGATATCCAATAGACTTTATAGGAAGTCTTTGGTTAGTATTCTGGTAGGTTGAAATTGGTGTAAACCAATAAAAGGGCAAACCGTACCAAAGAGTTTGAAGTTGTAAGTAAATATTAGCTGTATTTTTTCATCGAGGTCAGTATCAGGATCTGCTTTATAACATGTAAAAGCAACAACAACATAACCCAAATATTTATCGGGGTCAGGGCCTGAGAACTCAATAGATTTTAGTTACCTAAAATTGCAAGAGATGGCGCAGCCATTGTCTTCCATATAATGTGGATATTGTAATATAATCAATTTCATAAATTCGTGAAAAATATTATTTTTTAATATAATTCAATAAAGATTTTTGAGAATTTGATAATAATTATTTGATTTACGCATAATTTATTTAAAAAATGATCCAAAAAGTTGAATTTTTTTCAAAGAAAAATTTTTTTTTCTTTTCGAGACCCACACCGTTTATTTCGAAATAGACCCTGATCCTGATGAAAAAAAGACAGCAATTGTATGTAAAATGATGATGAAATTCGAAATGTACCTGCCAAGAATGCTATGAATTGTTCTCCTTTTGCAAACGTGTTGTGCCTGGTGGCGCTTGTGTATATACTACAAAAGCTGCCGCTTCAGTCAAATCTTCTGTCAGGCGGTTACGTGAAACCAAGGTACAATAAATATTTGTTAACAATCACTAAGGGGTTCATCAAACACTTTATAAGACAATTATTTTATTTGAACCGATTCTAAAACAATTTGCCAAAAGGAAAACAACTGGTATTTGGTTAAAAAAAAAAAAAAGCAAATTTTAAAATTAGGAACAAAATATCAAACCATATTTCTAACACAAAGATTTTAAATACTTATACTAAGTTATAAATAAACACTTAAAAGAAGTCATGTAATTCTAACATCATTTTAATTAGAATTTTCAATAGTAACCAATCCGAATTTACATCAGAAGGATTTTCTTCGTTCATTTTATTAATAGGGTATTCATGATCTTTCGTATACCTTATTTCTGCGTATCTTCTATTTTAATATTACGAGACATCATGAACGAACCCATTTAAATTTTTCGTAAGTTTTTCATGTGTTAGTCAATGTGAAGTTTGTCAAATTTGTCAAACTTGAAATTTTGTTCCACACATTCCTTTTTTTTTTGTAATTTATTTTCCTAAAATTAAACACAAATTTAACATATTTAATTAAAATTTAAAAAGAAAATAACATAATACATTTTTACCTCCATATTTCTTCACTTGTCAAAATCAGATGTCAAAAAATTACGAGACTGAAAAAACATGCTTCAAAGTCGCGTATCTCGCATCGAAATCGTATTTAAATTTTCCATACAAAAATTTTACAAAACTTTACGAGACTTATCGGAATACGAAGTTTACGCCGTTTACGAGTAATACGAGGGTTTAACGAAAGATCATGAATATCGTATAAGTTTCGATATTTTCAAATATTTTAAATTTAAACTAACAAATATTGTATACTTAATTCGAATTATCTCATCAAGTTCTTATTTTATTATTTCTTATCAGAAACAGCCAAGTACTTGTCCTTGTCATATTGTGCTAATTGAATATGGTCCGACATTAAATGGAAAAAGCAAGATTCGCGCTCACGGACAAAAAAAAAAAAAAAAAAAAACATGAATAATGTGGCGACAATTTTATTTATACATATTTCTTGCTGAAAATATATGTTCTTGTTTTTTTCCTTCACATTTTTGTAAGTTTCCATAATACCAGTTTTGTATATATTTAATCGTATTTATAAATAAATATATATATTTTCTTATTTTAGGCGTTAAATATGACAACAAAAATACTTTAAAACCAAAAAAAAAAAAAACGGGCAAAATAAAAGGAATTAATTGAAAAAATCATTTCACACCATTTCGAATGCAAAGAAAATTTACAAAGAAATAATAATTATTGAGAAAAATATTCAGAATGCGAAAGACTAAAAAAAAAAACTGTTGGTTAACTGATAACATGCCTTTTTAAATTCGAACCAGTTATTGATACCAGAAATTAATTGGTTTTTGATAAAAATGAAAAATAAAGATTATTTTATGAGAGTTCTTCTTTTCGGTTTTTCCTTGAATTTGTGCCTCCTTTTTGATCACTTTTCATTATAAAGTGTCAATATTTTTGTATTAATTTGTCTGGGAAGAATATTGGGCGCATCCAGCAGTTCTAAGCGCTTAAAGCGCTTTACAGCGCATTAAATCTAGCAAGAGGACTGGATGCAATTCTAACTTTAAGCGCTTAGTGAAATTCTAGCATAAAAATGTTTTGCTAACTCGAACAGCGCATTTGAGGTTGTTGTTCACGTTAAGAAATGGTATGTGCAATGGATAAATTGAAAGGAATTTTTGAAAATTGTTTCTGGATTATTGAATTTTAATTGCAATGAGTTTGTTAAAATTTTTCCACTTTCCTATAAAATTTTTATTTCACTTTATTCTCAATTTTTATTTACTTTCGGCACTTATTTCGTTAAAAAAATATATATTTTTAGAATTTATTCAATTAAAACTAATTTGACGTTTAGCACAGACAATACAATTATTTTTCGCTTAATTCAAGCAAAAAAAACGCATCCAGGAGTTCAAAAAATTCTAACTGCTTAGATTAAGAATTTTGACTAAGCGCTTAGTAGTGCTGGATGCAGCCATTCTTAAAAATTTCTGATTGAAATTCATTTTATAGACTATTTGCTACTTTCTGGAATTTTCACAAATCATAAATTAATTTTGTAATAAAATGGTAAATTAGTTTTAGAAGCCAACAAATTTTTAATTCGTATTATGATACTTTCAAAATTCAGTGGCGAAATGAGTCTCTTCGACAATCCAAAATTTTCATAACTGAACCAGATCTTGTCAGGGACTCGTTACTGAAATTGGACCGTAATAAAATCAGAGTGCTGTTGGGCGCCCTCACGGGACATTGCCTCCGCAAGCATCTACATACCATAGGTATCCTATCTGATCCCACCTGTCGTAAGTGCAGAACCGTTGAGGAAACATCACTACACGTTATTAGTTTATGGGATGCCTTAACGAACCAGCGAAAGAAGATCTTCGGAAAACCATTCTTGACTTTGTCGGATGTCCGGAATCTGAAGGTGAAATCTTTAATCGATTACCTGAAGAAGACAGAACTGTTTCTAGAGTTGGGACAAGCTGCCACTCTGTAAGCAGTATACAGGTAATTAGTCTTTTTTCCCATACGTTTTCTTGGAAAACTTGTGCGATCCTAGGACATATGTCCAGATTCTCCCGAGGGTACAATGAGCCACAAGGCCTAAGTACGGGGTGCCTTGGCATCCACCTCCATAAAAAAAAATGATACTTTTCATAGCCGTTATTTTAAATTTCCTGTGCATATTTTCTAAACAGGATCAGAAAGTACCAAGAAAAGTTTTTGTAAAGACGGACCACGACTGCAATGGTTTCTGAAAGATCTTTCTAAATTTTCCATATTTTTCTAAACTTTACAAATATACTTGTATGAGAAAGAATATAAAGTTCCACACTCAGAAATTTGAACTTCCCAGCATACTGAAATAGAATCCATTAGTTTTCGATGCCTATTGACAGGAGTATTATTAATTATCCAAGGAAATAATTTGGTCAAATAATAATTTGGATATTTTATGAACTTTTCCGGATATTAACACGTTCGCGAACAGTAAAAAGCTCATCTCATTTGGCATCATAGTCCGCATTCACGTCCGCGAACGTGTTAAAAAAGAAATATATTTAAATATCATTTTATCTCATTTTGTAATAACTAAGAAAACGTTTAATTTGATCAAAAAGAAATTAAATCATGGAATATCATATTTTACTAATACGGAACAAAAACAAATATAATCTTCACTTTGAACGTTCTCCTTTCTTGAACAACTGAAATGCGAAAAATTGACTTTGCCAGGATTTGAACTCAAATTATCCCTCGATGTTAAGTATGCAATTCTATTACTGCAGTCAACGTGGATTCTTATACTGATATTCTGATTTGTGCAATTCAACTTTTTCCAGAATTAACACCAGTCGAAGTTAAATACTAACCTTCTGGATAAATCAAAAGCTAGAACAGTGGTAACATTTTCTTTTTAACTAAATGGTGTATTTTAACACCACATGTACGGAGTTGCGACTCATCAAAACCCTTTATTCGAGCATAAAAACTGACTTATCCGATTGATGGGGTTGCATTTTAGTGTATATAGGGTATTCATGATCTTTCGTATACCTTATTTCTGCGTATCTTCCATTTTAATATTAGGAGACAACATGAACGCACGCATTTAAATTTTTCGTAAGTTTTTCATGTGTTAGTCAATGTGAAGTTTGTCAAATTTGTCAAACTTGAAATTTTGTTCCACACATTCCTTTTTTTTCTAATTTATTTTCCTAAAATTAAACACAAATTTAACATATTTAATTATAATTTAAAAAGAAAATAACATAATACATTTTTACCTCCATATTTCTTCACTTGTCAAAATCAGATGTCAAAAAATTACGAGACTGAAAAAACATGCTTCAAAGTCGCGTATCTCGCATCTAAGTCGTATTTAAATTTTCCATACAAAAATTTTACAAAACTTTACGAGACTTATCGGAATACAAAGTTTACGCCGTTTACGAGTAATACGAGGGTTTTACGAAAGATCATGAATACCCTAATAGTAAAAAATTTCTAGTTTTTAAGCCGATCGGGAAATACTAAAAAAAACATCTGGAAGTAATCTTAGGAAAGGCTACAGAGCAAGCGATGTCTGACCAATTCCTTTGTAGGCAATGTTAAGCCGTAATATAAGCATATTGTTTGCAAATTGTTTATTATAATTCGAATATAAAAAATCACTTACCGCAATAAAGAAAATAGATTCCATTAAAATAAATTCACGTAATTGACTAAAAAATGTTAATTACTTGTTAATTGCTTTTACGGCTTGAATACTAAGTTATTAAATTAATATCTTTTAAGAAAGAAGAAAAAAAAATCGTTAATAATAGTAAATTAAAACAAACAACTTTAATTCATTTTCGATTTATATGAATTTATAAATGCAAAATAATTCAATTCAATAAACACCGTCCTAATAGCTGCAGCGGAAAAAATCGAACTCCATTAAATTAATGTCATTCATCAAAATAGAAAAAAATAAAAAAAAAAATATTGAATCATAAATAATTATTAATAAAATAAATATGAAAAACTATTAAAAAAAAAAAAACATAAAGTAATGTAAAATCGGCCTATAGCCGATTTTTTGATGCCCTATGGTAGAAATGGGAGAGAAAAATTGTGAAAATTAACAATATATCGAGGTTTTCCTTCATAACTTTGTTTGCCCTTTTCAAAATTTTCTCTAATTTGTAAGTAACTCAGACCCTAGTAGCATAAGTCTAATTTGCAAATTTCATTCAAATCAGTGTATTAGTTCTGAAAATACATCAAAAAAACTTTCTGAACAGGGTTATTTCTTCCTACGACAACTTCTTTCTCCACTATCCTGAGACCGATATCACTGAAATTTATAATGGTATGGTCTATTAATGTAGTCAACCAATATAATTAATTTAAACAAAATTGCTTTACCAATTTTCCAATTAAATCCGAAAAACTATATAAAAAAAAACGACAAAACTTTATGGCCGCCCCTGCTTTTCCTTAATAACTTCGCTGCCCCTCAGTCGATTTTGCTGAAATGCAATACCAAAACCACTATAGCAATAACCAAGTAGCATTCTAAATTTCATCAAAATTGCATAACGCGTTTTTGAGTTATTTTGTCAACGGACGGACGGTAGTACCAAACATGGAGCATTAATATAGGGAATTTTTTTCAGAATTTTGGCTCATTTTCAAAACCCAATTACCCCAATTTGTTCCGCCAGAATTTCACAATTTTTTTTTCTAAGTATTCTATAAGATGTCACCTTTTCAGCGCGCTATAAATTAACTTGATAGGATTAGAACTACTAAAGTTATACGATTCTAAAGCCAACTATTGGAAAAAAAACGCCACGAACTTTCTGCTTAATTGAATATTTTAAGGTTTTTCTCTCCATAACTTCGTTTCTTCATTCTCAAATTGGCCCAAATTCACAGGTAGGCTGGCGCCTTATAGTATAAACACGTTTCGTAAATTTGATTCAAATCCGTATATAAATTTTTAAAATACATTGGAAAAACTTTATGAACAGGCTTATTTTAGGATACAACTATTTCTTTCTCCAGTATCCTTAGACCGATTTGACTGAAAATTAACTCGGTATCGTCTATTTATGCAGTTAACCTACATAATTAATTTGAACAAAATCGGGTCACAAATTTTCCAATTACATCCGAAAAACCATAACGAAAAAAACGACAAAACTTTCTGGTCACCCTGGTTTTTCCTTTATAACTTTGCCCCCCGTGGATCGATTTGGCTCAAATGTAATACCAAACCAAGTTAAGGAATAAGCAACTCAAATTATAAATTTCATCAAAATCGGATAACGCGTTTTTGAGTTATCTTGTCTACGGACGGACGGACGGACGGACGGACATGCATAAATCGATATAACTTTTGATTCCCTACACAACCATACCTTTGAAATTTTTCTCCGATTATTATTTCTATGTGTTACACACTTAGTGACAAAACTAATATACCCTCTGGTAGTACCTACCATAGGGCATAAACATAGTTGATTTTAATTTGAATAAATCAATAAATAAATAACAAACTTAATAATCTTACATGACTTATTTTGGTCATCTCTAATTGAGTTTTCATCGTTTTCAGCGAATTGTGAATTGAAAATTCTTTATTATTAACATTTCCATTCATATTTTTCCTGTTTTAGTTCAATTTTTCCATTTTTTAATGAAATTTTTTTTTTTTTATTAACCTGATTTTTTTTTTCTTCTAAAAAGGAAAAATACAAATATTGTTTTTCATTTAAGTTATTCAAAAAAAAAATAATTTTCGCTAAGAAATTTGTCGTAATTTTCTCATGAAATAAAATTTTCCAAATATAAAGCAATTTACCATGTCTATCTATTATAATAAAAAAGTTTTTTCCGCACATCATTTATAAATTTTGTAGTAGAAAAAGCTTAATAAATAATTTATAACTTTAAAAAATTTTCGGCACCGACGGGGATTCGAGATCTCAGGGCAGTTTGTCTTACTAACTCTCTTGCTAACTATGCCATTGACTTCAATTACTAAAGTAAGTCAGATTCGTTAATATTAAATCGGAACTGAATAAATAATTTTATAACTGAAAAAAAAATATGCGCCATCGGCGGGGCTTGAACTCACACAACTTACTTACAGTAGTTTTACTAAATTCTGCGCTTACCAGCCGCGCCACCAAGACAAATGCTTCGACCAATTCAGCTTCGTTAATATCAAATCCGAACTGAATAAATAATCTATCTATTATCGCATGTTATCATTTCTATTCGCACTTGGTCAACTGTATGTCGCTCTATCACGATGTAGAAACAGAGGCGGTATAAAAATAGAGTGCAAGCTAGAATAAAAGGTCATAAAAAACATTGTATTTGAAGAAGCCGTGAAATAAATCACAAAAGCAATAACATATTTCTTTTGCTTCTTACTCTATTATGCTTCATTTTTTACCATTACATTACAGGAAAACTAAAAATTAAAATCTACTCGAAGTCCAGTCCGGGACCCGGGGTTGGCGAGCGAAGCGAGCAGGGGCGGAGCCCCCTAGTTTTTTTAAAAAAAATTTTAAACGCAGTAAATCGGAATTCTGATAATGGCAACCATTTTCTTAAAATCAATTCATAAATTGTTCGTCAAAAATGTTAAATTAAATTAGTTTCGGCCTTAAATTTTCAGTCATACGGAAAAGTTTCCTGTAAACCAAGGCTGTCCAACCCGCATGCAGCCCAAGACAAGTATCAATGCGACCCGAAAATATTCAAAGTGAAACATGTCCATTTTTCTGAAGGATGATTTGTGTGTTGTGTGCGCTCTCGTGCTAAAGCTGCCAAGTGACGAACAGCAGAAACAGGAACAGAACAGATAGCTCTTTTGTTCTGTAGTAAATTATCTTTTTGTTTGCGTTGCTAGCTCAGCTACACTGTTTTATTGTTTATCACCTGGCGGCTTAAGTGAAGAATGAAACATACTAAGTGTAAAATTAGAACCAACATGGATGAACACTTTGAGAACTTCCTGAGAATTGCAATCACATCAATCGAACCAGATATTGACGCTTTAGTTTTTCAACTTCAATGCCAGGTATCACATTAATTTTATGATATGGATTTATACCTAGTAATATACTTGTGGCCCAAAACACCATGTCTTCTTCCAATGTGGCTCAGCGAAACAAAAAGGTTGCACAACCTTGCTTTAAACCCGAAAATTTAAAAATAATTCAGTGTATTTAATAGAACACAGTATAAAACGGATAAACCTGCCTGTAGGTACTTCGAATCCAAAGGCATTACTACAATATGCAATCCGTTTGGATTCTTCAAAATTTAGTAAAGACACAAACCATATAATTGAAAAATTTTCTGCATTCTAAAAAAAAATTTTTTTTTTTAAACTGTTATAAAAATAGTATTGTATTGTATTGTATTGTATTTGAGGGGCACGTAGGGGCACGTAGACCTAACTGGCCCATTGTGCCTCCTCCTAAAAAGGTTGATTGAAAGGCTAGGTCTCTTCCCCGAACCGGTTTGTTTTTCTAACAAAGGTCAGCGCCGTAGTTAGGTTTAAGTTAGCTAGCCCCTCCTTACTCAGGGTGCACGCATCCAGTGTAGAAAGTCTTGTTCTAGAAAAGGCCGGGCATTCACACAAAAAATGTTCAGCTGACTCATTTTCTTCCAGACAGGCTCCGCATATCGGACTCTCGCTCACCCCTATTTTCCACATGTGTTCGTTTAAGGAGCATAATACCTACAATGGTTCTGAGGGTTTTACGTTCGACTCCAATCAACATTCTCGTCCTTCGGCAGTCCGGCTCAATCAGTATCATTTTAGTGCCTACACTGATTTAGCTTTTACCACCTGTGTTGATGGCGGTGGTTTAGTTGCCTACCAATATCATGTTTGAGGACCGAGTAGGTCCACTCTACCGAAGGTTGATATAATATAAAAATAGTATATAACTGACATTATAAAACCCCGTCTTAACCATCCCTGATCACTCGCGTGACCAAACTCATAGCCCCCTCCAAAAATTATATTCTAATAATGTTCATTCCTGAAAATGATATTCTGTTGAATATTTTCTTAGCTATTCCACTTTAAGTAGCCAATCACTGATTTAAAAAAAAACAAATATAATTTACTGAGAATCTTCCACCTTGATATGATTCTAAATTTATCCTCAACATAATATTATGTTGTGTTCGATTAAGAAATTTGTAATATATGCTTATATGAAAAGGTTCTATATTCATAGATTGGTAAAGTTTTCAATGATACTCTCGTCATCTATCTATAGAAACGAAAGTAACCACTTGAAAAGTGGTCTCTATAAAAAACAATTGAGATCAACAATATATTGTGGATGAAAAAATGATCAACCAGCAGCATTACAGCAGCCATGTTCAACAAGATCAAGCGTAGGCAGTATGAACAATCGTATATAATTTTTTAGCCTTATTCACACCCGTTCAAATTCACATATATGAATTTTGTATTATTATTGAGTATATTATTCTTAAAATATAATGTATATTTCTTTTCTTTTTTTCTTTTTTTTTTGTACAAGTTATAACATTTAAATGTTATAAACAATATTGTTATATGTTTTGCATATTAACATGACGTATGGTCTTTTGTTTAAGATAATGTAACTACATCGTTCTGTAGTTCGTATATTATATTTTGAAAAGATGAAGAAGACGGCAATTTTCCATAAGATCTTAAAGATCAATATAAGAACAGCCACTCGACTACATGTAGATCTTATACAAGTAAAAAATATACAATATGACATTAAAATCCCTTTTCAAAAAAGTACCATAAAGATAGAGAATAGGCGTCAGGGCGTCAAGTTATACAAATTGCCAAGTCAATAATTCATTTATTATTATTTTTGTTTTTTTTTTTTTTAAATATATAAAATTTTATTTACCTTTTGGCTTATATTGAGTATTTTTCCATATATGTTAAATATACGAATATATATATATACAAGGAGGAGTCCAAAGTACACAGGACTTTTTGAATCTAGCGCCCCTAGTGGCGCCGTCTATATGTCGACTGGTGCGTTAGAATCTGCTATCCTTTATCGACTTCCTGTGAGAATTTCATGACATTTCATCTATTGAAAGTGAAGTTATTGCGTTTTAAGTGTCAGTATGTTTGTGTCATCGGTGCGAAAATGAGTTTCGAACGACCAAAAATTGCTCAGAATTCAACATTCGAAGGACATCATTAAAGAGGTCAAAAAGGACAAAAACTTCCTTTATAACATTGTGACTGGTGACGAAACGTGGTGTTTTCAATATGATCCCGAAACGAAACGCCAGAGTGCTGAATGGAAGGCGCCGGACGTGCCGAAACCCAAAAAATCGCGCCTGTAGAAGTCAAAAGTGAAGACAATGCTGATTTGTTTTTATGATTCCAAGGGTATTGTCCACAAAGAATTTGTTCCACCCGGTCAAAACGTTAATGCGGTATTCTACCTAGGAGTTTTGAAGCGTTTGGTGCACCGTATTCGACGTGTTCGGCCCGAATATCGCGAAGATGGAAGTTGGCGTTTGTTGCACGATAATGCGCCGTCTCATCGATCGATGCTTGTGACCGATTATCTCACCAAAAATCACATTTTAACCATCAACCACTCCCCGTATTCACCGGATATGGCACCGTGCCACTTCTACCTTTTCGGAAAAATGCATTTGCCGATGAAAGGAAAGCGTTATGCAGACGTAGAGGCCATTCAAAAGGCTTGCACCGGCATACTGGCGGCCATACAGGCCAACGAGCTAAAACACTCGTTCGACATGCTTTTGGACCGTGCAAAAAGCTGTATTGAAGCAGAAGGAGACTATTTTGAATAAAATCAATTGATTTTGCCGAAAAAACCATTTGTTCTGTTTACTTTGGAATTCTCCTTGTATATAGAAATATTCATTTCTTCTTTTATATATATTGTATTTTATTAAGAAAATTTATTACGTTGTATCAATAGTATATTTGATTGTTGGATACTTTTTTTTCCCAATTGCCAATTGATTTTACTGAATATACTATGTTGTAAAAATTTTACGAAACAAAAAAAAGATAAAAAGTATCCTTTTACATGTTACAGAGTTAAACAATGATAACATGACACTCTTATTCAACACAAGAAACATTGTTTATTAATGTAAGGAAGTGATGACAGAGAGGATAAATTGATAAAAATACCCAACTAACTAACTCTTTACTATTGGAATTAGAAGAAAACTTTAGAACTTATATAGTGACAAATTGATTTCAAATAGAATATTTACTATTTTGTTTCTTTTTTATCTCCTTTAAAGTTAAATAAAGAAACGATTGTAAATTAATCTTTTCGAAATGAATTGGAAAGATTATTAACATTAGGAGGTACCGAGTAACTTGTAATTTCGATAAACATAATTTAGAGATACTTAAATTTCTTAAGAATTGGTTTTTCAATAGTAGTTGTTAACATAATGAAAACATTAAATTTTCTTAGACAATTTTAAAATCATGGACAAACCAATGAATTCACGCTTTTCATCCTATTTTGGCCAATCCTTTAGTTGGCTTCCATTTAAGTATATTTTACAGCTCTGCTTCTGCCCATGAAGTTAGAGCTTCTACAATATGCGACTTTTATCCACAGTTTACCAATTTTGATTAAAGTCACTATGTCAATGTTTTTCTACTTTCTATCAAGGCTAGTTCAAGGTACATGCGAAACAGCTGTAGGCCCAGCGCACCAAGTTAACAGGGCGCCGCAATTAAAAATTCCTTCTAACTAGATAGTAGCTACTAGGAAATATTGAAAGTACAAAATGTTGACTACGTTACTAGTTTTACATCTAATTGTATGATTTAGTGCCAGTCTACAGAGACTTCTAGTGAAAACATTCAGATATAACCAGCTTTTATTCTTATATTGGAACAATTGTTTTTTTACTAATTTAGTAATTTGCTCATTATCAATAAATATTTAAATTCTTTACTCTTATATACAGGCCCGAAGCATCAAATTTCCAGCTCCAAGTTTAATGATATTCAATGGTATTCAATTCTTCATTCCATTTTTCCATATATAACCACTCTATTATAAAATAATAACAATTTTAGTAGAATTTATGAAATATTTTCATCGACCTCCATTTCTTTTTCAGTTGAATTCAAGGAGTACCCGAAGTATACTAACATAACAATTAAATCGTTTAATAAAATCATAATTTTTTACTCCAAAATTCCATAAAATAGTAGAGAGCTAAATAATCCTTTTAAAAAAAATGCTGTTTCTATTAACAGGCCAATTGACAAGTCCCCGGCCTGACACATAGATGGCGGTACTAGAATTAAATCCGTATGATTTTTAGTTAGCCCTAACCTTCAAAAGACGTGTGTATAAATTTGACAGCTGTCGGATCATTAGTTTGTGAATTATAGCATTTTGAGTGAAGCAACTTTTGTTATTTTCAAAACAATGGAAAAAAAAGAATTTCATATGTTAATTAAACATTGCTTTATGGCCAAAAAAATACCGTTGAGATAAAAACTTAGCTTGATAATTATTATCCGGACTCTTCACCTTCGAAATCCACCGTTGAAAAATGGGATGCCTTTTTAAATCTGGCCGTACAAGCCATGAAGATGATCCACGTCAATGACATCCAAAAAGTGTACCAACAACAGAAAAGATACAAAAAATACAGGATATGGTTTCGGAAGACAGACGAGTGGCTATGGATAACGCAGCTGACACCATAGGCATCTCATATCGACCATTACATCACATCTTAGCTGAAGTTTTAGGTTTCAAAAAGCTCTATGCAAATTGGCTGCCGCATTTCCGAAAAATGGAACAAAAAGAGATGCAAATGCGACTTTCTCATCAACATTTGGAGCATTTTCGAAAGGATAAAGTGGATTTTGTGCGCCGATTCATCACTATGGATGACACTTGGGTCTATCACTATGATCCTGAGTCGAAAGCAGAATCAAAAAACCGATAATTCGGCTCCAAAACGGGTTAAGGCCCAAAGATCAGTGAAGAAGGTTATGGCATCAGTTTTTTGGGATGAAAAGGAATTTTGTTGGTGGATTACCTCCAAACTGATAATACAATAAACTCAGATTATTATTGAAACCTTTTGGACTAATTGGATGTAAAAATTCGTGAGAAAAGACCTGGTTTAAAGAAGAAAAAGTCGTTTTTCACCAAGACAATGCACCGTGTCACAAGTCGATAAAAACGATGGCAAAAATTCATGAATTGGGCTTCAAATTGCTTCCGCATCCACCGTATTCTCCAGATCTGACCCCCAGCGAAGTTTTCCTGTTCTCAGACCTCAAGACAATGCTTGGTGGAAAGAAATTTAGATGTAATCGGTGCAACTGAGGCCTATTTTCAAGCAAAGGACAAATCGTACTACAAAAATGGTATCGAAAAGTTGGAGGGTCGCTATAATCAGTGTATCACCCTTGAAGGGAATAATGTTGAATAAAAAAAACGAATTTTGCCAAAAAAATGTGTTTTACTATGGTAGGCCGGGGACTTTTCAATTGACATGTTATAAGGGCTGTCAACAAGAAATGAGATATCGATTTTTCAATTGTAGAAATTTGCTCAAATTAAATTCAACAAAAAATCCCAAGAAAATAAATATTCACCTAACTATACGAATATATCTAATTTTCATTGTTATATTTTCTAATATTTTTTCTTCTATTACCTTTAAAACAGCTAATTAAATTATTATCCAATCAACGAACATAAATATTTATTTCAATTGATTTGCCGTATAGCGTTAACATTTCCTCCAAGGTGGTATTAGCTATGAAGACAACACCATAGTAATTAATTGACCACCACGAAACCGTCTTTCATTTCAAAGTAAAACATCAAAATCATCAACAAATCGTATAATAAAAACCGTGTAGAATATTGAAGTAAATATAGACAAACTAGAAACGTTACACAGGTATTATATTATTTAATTCCTACTTTTTTTGTACATTTATATAATCCATCATCATTTGGTAGCAGAGTCTCAGCAAGAAGGGATTGTAGGAAAAAATAAAAAGTAGACAAGTTCATATGTTCAATATGTTGAAGATTTTTTTTCATATACGAGAACATATATTTTGTTGGAATAGAGCGCAAAAAAAAAGCATCTACGATATCCATTAGTTCACTATCGGGACAGGTCGAAACTAGCAAAAATGCTGTCAATTGCAATTTGATGGATTTTGATTAATTGATGTGTATATGAATCTATCTTATAACTTGTTGCATTTGTACATTTTATTAAACAGGGTGTTGAATTGATGATTTCGGTCCTATAGTCATAGTGAAAACTGCATATGCATCGTTCGGAAAAGAGATTGAAACGATTGACATTGTAGACGACACTAAATTTAAGTAAAGGACTTGAAATTATATACATTTTATTCAGTTCGATAGCTCATCCAGATAGAAAGGTTTTTATACTGAACACAAGTTATGGAACGGAAATATTTATCACTAGCAGAATACCCGACGTTGTTTGGGCTTTCTTCTGGACTTTGTTGAGCTTGCGTTGAGGTTGAGTAATTCAACATTTTCTGATTACTTTGCAAACGTTGCTCCGTCATTAAATTTGCATAAGCCTCTCCGACAATTCGTACATTTCGAGTATTTTTACTGATATTTCCTCCTCTCAAACGTATCGACATTATTTCTATTAACAAAAGTGACGAAAATTGAAATTTCTTAACCGCAGCGACACCTACCGGAATAAAACTTAAAACAAACCTAGCTCGGCACGGAACTAACATATGGTCCAACTCCCTCAGTCCAACACCCAGTGGAGACTTACCACATTTTGTCAGATGGGCTATTCCGAATGTGCATTCAAAGTTTCAAGAAAATTCAACAACTATTGGAGAAGTTTTTATATTTTTCCCCTCTTGCAACCTCCGCATCAAAAATCAAAGTAGCCTATAACTAGCACGCTGGAACAAAGAATCGGTCGAAATATGTTTCATCAAAATCGGTCCAGCCAACTCGGTACATACAGACAAAATTCCACAAATATTATATTATATAGATTATCATATATTCCTGTAGCTCTCCTGGTGGACCGAAAGAAAGTGCGAAAATTTGTGTTGAATAATTCTCTTCTGTAGATTGGAAGTATAACCATTCAATTGTCTACAAAAATAACTAGATAGGAAAGATTTAATTCCGCAAAATCGAAGATCGGAACTGAACTAGTTTAGTTGCTTCATTTATGGAAACAAAATTTGATATGCAAAGATTTTAGGTGCAGGATCTTGATTAAATTTGAAATCTGAAAATGAATGTTACACTCTGTACAAAATACTACTTATTAGTGTATATTAGTGCACTGTGCGTATACGTTATTTTTTTCTCCATTAACAAGTTATCGTGAAATCCAAAGAAATTAATTTCTTTTAAGAAAAGCTGCGGAAACAATAATTATCTAAAAAAGAAGAAAATTTTCGAAAAAATGCAGAAATTTTCTTTATATAGGCGCCATAAAATTTCTTCGGCTTCAGAAATATTTTATTTGATCAAAATTATTTCATATTTTCTTATTTGAATTTCAAAATAATATAAAACATCTTAAGTTTTGAAATTAGTCGCGTAAATGATATTATTTCTTATCACGAAAGTATGCGCCGCACAAATGTCGGCAAAATACCATAAAGTACTGTGAAACTTTTTATTTAACTTTTTATTTTTCTTTTATTTTCCACTATTTAAGCGGCAATTATTAAAAGATATCAAAGGTGGTATATCAAAACTGAAGAATTTCACGCATTTTGACAATCGCCTAAAGAAAAAATGTCAAGAATTTTAGACATTTTTTGGATAACGAACAAATAAATTCCGGCATTTTGTATTGCAAAATATTTGCATCGCTGGTTTCGTTGTTTCTTGTGTTGTTATTTTAAAGAATGGAGTTTTAAAAACTTTGTTTTTTTTAAAGTAAAATAAAATAAAAACTTTTTGATATAAAAATAAGATTTCCAATAGCAAAAGTATTTCCATTGAAAAATTTACCATTTTCAAGTCTGGTAAATTTATACGTACTAATGTACATACGAACTAATATCGAAGATGTCGTTTTATGGTCCTCAAACATCGATAAGGTGGTCTCAAGCAATATTTTAGTAGGCAATTCAGCCAACGGAACAAACACTGTTAGCAAAAGCTTAGTTAATATGATGATACTGATTGGGCCTGGTTGTCGAAGGATTAAAATGCTGATGGAACTCAAGCACAAAACCTTTAGGACCATTGTGGGTATTATGACAGTACATTGCTCTTTGAACGAACATATGTGGAAAATATGGCAACTGAGACTCCATCAAGTGGATCCTGTCTGGAGGGAAATAAGTCAGCAGACCAGTTTTTGTCCATACTGCCCTTCATTAGGAAGTTTGGATGTTCGGGGAAAAGAATTAGCCCTCCAATCAATGGTCTAGGAAAATATACTTGCTAAGGCCCGCACTGTGTCGAACCCTCCAATACAATGCAATTCAAAATATCGGAGATGCAAACCAATTTTTAAAATACCGTAAAAATTTTGTAGGATCTTTTCATAATTTTTTTAGTCTTTCCAGCTTCGTTACAACTCAAATAAAAATTTAATAATTAATTTCTCGAATTTTTCTTATAGTAAACAATTTCGTCTTTAAAACGTGTTTTTAATATAAATTTAAATATTTGTTTAAAAACAATGGAAAGAAAATTGAATTAAGAAATATTTAAATAAAAAAAAATACTTTTTTGATTCATTCCGGTCATTACTGAATCTTATGTACAATGCTTCAGACGGAATTCCTTTAATGATGACACTCCAAAAGGCAAGGTGTGTACAAGTACAACAAATATTCAAATCAGATATCAAATACTCCTTTTTGGGTTTTTTCCAATATTTAAAATATTTCTTTTTAAAGGCTGTCAGATTGCAAGAAGTGTTTGTCATTGTCTCACCGTTAAGCTATAGAATTTCGCTGCACAGAAGATGCAGAATCAAAGAGGACTCTCGAATATAGTCCATTTTTAAAATTAACATCCAGATTTATACATGATGATAAAAATGAAACAGTAGCATCACCAATCTTAAGGAAAATTGTACATTTTTTTTATATTATGGCTATTATTATATGAATCATGAAATGTATAGAATGTCCCAAAAGAATTGGAATCCTCATGACCAGAATAAAACTATACTAATTGAAAATTATTTTATGATAAATGTAACTAGTATGAAGTGTTCGCAGATTTGTATTGCACTATATTTCAGTTAGAATACTTGGTGATTCATAAAATCATCAAGTATTCTATAAAGCAACTAACACAAAAACACCACACGAACAACAAAAACAATTCTTGGAAATATTCAAAATTGGTAGAGCTTTCGAGAAAATGCCATCTATTTTTAGAAAGCCAAACGACCAGTCTTTGCGAGAAAGTTCGCGAAATATACCAATTGGATATAAAAACAGCCGTAGGGTCGAGCCTAAAATCAATCTTAATCGATCAGTTGAAGTGAAAAGCTTCGTCAGAGATTATACAAAACAGAGATTGAAAACGTGATTATTTTTGCGGAAGCGATTACAGCGGCGATTTGTGATCATTATTAAAGATAGCGATTGTGGTGTATTTTTATAACTGTGATAAATAATTGTAATAATTAAATTATTGAAAGACAAATATTTTTAAGACTAATTGTTAAGCAGAAATAAGTACAAATAAAGTTTATACACTAAATTCACATAAATAAAAAGTTTTATCATTCTAATAACATCGAACAGAAAGAAGAGCACGTCACAGTATTTTGGAAGGATCACTTTTAAAACTTCCATTTCAATATAATTTCAAGATTTTCCCCTTCAAACTTCAAAGCTTCTAGCCCCACCTTGTATCTGCAATTTCTTTTGTAATATGCATTTCTCTTATGGATGCTAATTTTTTTTGTATTTCTTGTTACATGGTGATAATCTGACAGATTTTTGGGTGTCTTGTCAACAAATGATTTTTTTGTCGCGATATTCATAAACTTCTTATTGTACCAATTTGTATGCAAGTTGGGTTCACTTGTAATCAAATGAAATTGTCCGACACACAAAAATAAAGAAATTCAACATTTTTATATGCTTTTCATTCGGTTATTGTTTAAAAAGTGAATTATTCTTTTTTTTTGAGGTCAAAATTCCATAAAAGTCCATAAATCTTAATATTTTTTTTTTTTGGTTGTTATACAAATTCGTAAAACATGACATCAAATTGAAATTTATAAGATTATGATCAACATTACACATACGACATTGTTTGGAGTCAACACAATTTGTGCTCATTGAATTTGGAGGATCTATTTCTTTATATACAATATAAGTCCGTAACTTTCGGAATATTCGTTTCGTCATAAATCAGGATAAAATAATCCTATTGATTCAGGTGCGAAAAAAAATGTACACTTTTAGATTTTAGATAACATGTAATTTTGAATTAGGACGAAGAAAGGATGTGAATTAAGCCTTTCGCTAAATTTCATCGTAAATTAGTCAATAAAGTCTTTGTGATTTTATAAAACTTATTCATATTTATATGTTATTAAATCCAATCGAGAAAATCCAATCAAAAATCGAATAATTAAATTAACAAGGAAAAATTACTTTTCCTTAAAAAGAAAACTTATAATCAATTGACACCTGGCCAGAAATTTTCCCATACAAATTTATTCGTTACTCTATGAAATTCCCTTGATACTAACTCATGAAAAATAAGTTCAATTATTTTCAAAAAGAAAAACTAATTCCCACAGGCATAATAAGTATTATATCGAAGTCAAACTATGATTATCACTTCTATATAAGTTTAAAGTAAAAGTTAACATGAACAAGATCATCATCATTAAAAAAAAAAAAACATAAAGTAATTTAAAATCGGCCTATAGCCGATTTTTTGAAGCCCTATGGTAGAAATGGGAGAGAAAAATTGTGAAAACTAACAATATATCAAGGTTTTTCTTCATAACTTTGTTTGCCCTTGTCAAAATTTTCTCTAATTTGTAAGTAACTCAGACCCTGGTAGCATAAGTCTAATTTGCAAATTTCATTCAAATCGGTGAATTAGTTCTGAAAATACATTAAAAAAACTTTCTGAACAGGGTTATTTCTTCCTACGACTACTTCTTTCTCCACTATCCTTAGACCGATATCACTGAAATTTACAATGGTATGGTCTATTAATGTAGTCAACCAATATAATTAATTTAAACAAAATTGCTTTACCAATTTTCCAATTAAACCCGAAAAACTATATAAAAAGAAACGACAAAACTTTATGGTCGCCCCTGTTTTTCCTTAATAACTTCGCTGCTCCTGAGTCGATTTTGCTGAAATGCAATACCAAAACCACTATAGCAATAACCAAGTAGCATTCTAAATTTCATCAAAATTGGATAACGCGTTTTTGAGTTATTTTGTCAACGGACGGACGGTAGTACCAAACATGGAGCATTAATATAGGGAATTTTTTTCAGAATTTTGGCTCATTTGCAAAACCCAATTACCCCAATTTGTTCTGCCAGAATTTCACAATTTTTTTTTCTAAGTATTCTATAAGATGTCACCTTTTCAGCGCGCTATAATATAACTTGATAGGATTAGAACTACTAAAGTTATACGATTCTAAAGCCAACTATTGGAAAAAAAACGCCACGAACTTTCTGCTTAAATGAATATTTTAAGGTTTTTCTCTCCATAATTTCGTTTCTTCATTCTCAAATTGGCCCAAATTCACAGGTAGGCTGGCGCCTAATAGTATAAACACGTTTCGTAAATTTGATTCAAATCCATATATAACTTTTTAAAATACATTGGAAAAACTTTATGAACAGGCTTATTTTAGGCTACAACTATTTCTTTCTCCACTATCCTTGAACCGATTTGACTGAAAATTAATTCGGTATCGTCTATTTATGCAGTTAACCTACATAATTAATTTGAACAAAATGGATTCACAAATTTTCCAATTACATCCGAAAAACCATAAACAAAAAAACGACAAAACTTTCTGGTCACCCTGGTTTTTCCTTTATAACTTTGCCCCCCGTGGATCGATTTGGCTCAAATGCAATATCAAACCAAGCTAAGGAACAAGCAACTCAAATTATAAATTTCATCAAAATCGGATAACGCATTTTTAAGTTATCTTGTCTACGGACGGACGGACGGACGGACGGACGGACATGCATAAATCAATATAACTTTTGATTCCCTACACAACCATACCCTTGAAATTTTTCTCCGATTATTATTTCTATGTGTTACACACTTAGTGACAAAACTAATATACCCTCTGGTAGTACCTACCATAGGGCATAAAAAGAACCTACAAAGTTCGATGATGAATATACCATATAGTATCTTATAAGTATAAAAGAAAAATATATATGATCTTTTGAAAAGATCATGAATACGTCGAGATCAAGCTGATACATAAATCCGTCAATTAAATTCTCATTTTCCCAATAGACATTTAACAATTCTATATTTGATATAAGATTGTACATAAAACAAATATTTAAATTAAACAAATAAATAAATATTCAGAAAAATAAAAACTTGCACTCAATTAAGACGATTCCAACATGCTATAAAAGATTTCCTTTTTTTTTTTTTTTTGTTGTTCGTCTTAAAATTACGAATAAATGGATTTATATCAACAAGATAACCACCCTGTGTATATTGGTAATAACCTTTTGATTAATTACTTAGAATCGATTATTCATAACTTAAAAGAATTGATAAATATTTATTCCATCTTAAGAGTATTTTTTTCAGTTGCGACTCTTTTTTTTACTTTTTCTCTGGGCATCCATTTTACTCGAGGGCTACAACATTGATAAAACGGAAAAATTCTTTATAGTAAGACGAAAATGATATTGAATGATGGTGAAGAACGATACCAAAAAAAAATGTATACAAAAAAAAAAAAAGAAAACTATCAAGATATACTAGACGACGATTTCATTGAAATTGGTAATTAAAAGGTAACCATTTACATTTTAACATTTTCATGATGCCATATCTTCTTTCGTCTTCGGGGGCCTAATGAATTGGAATCGCAATCAGAAATTAAATTGTACTCAATTTTTACCATAGAATAATTGATTTCATGAAGATAGTATATATGTATATAGAAAAATCCATCCTGTATATATGCCAATGTCAAAGGCATATACGGGACATATACAAAGATTATATTCATTTTAGTCAAACTCTAGAAATACTAGAATTCATTTTGAAGCAAAAAAACAAAAAAATCTTTATAACATCGTGGGTTGACTTCTTAAAGATGCATATACGAATGGTAGTTTTTTCTTTACACCAAATGACTGACTGGAAACTAGAGAACTATTTATGTATATACAGAAGTAAATTACAAAATGGTTAAAATAAGACAGAAATAGTATAAAGAAAATTAAACAAGAATTTCTATAAAAACTAAATAAAAATGTCGAATGCAAAGTCAATAATTATATAAAAAAGAGAGATGGCATCAAATAATCGATTCAATTTCAATAAGATTTAAGATTTACATGGATTAATCGATTAATTAATTTAGTAAATGGCATATCATTAACATGACATTATTATTTAATAATGTATAATATTGTTAACGATTCGATGGGTGGTATTTCAATATTTAAATAAATATTTTTTACAATTTAATCAATTGAAATTAATAATAAAATAATTAAAGTTCGTATACGAAGTTGGAGAAGGATATAATATTATGTTAATGGCTGGTTAAAGGAAAACAGTTCAAAATGAACTTCACAAGTGATTGAATTATAGTGATTGTCAAAGAAATTTTAAAAGTGATTGTTTGAAAAACATCTTCACTGTGAAAAGCGATTTGTTACAAATAAGTGATTTATACTAGAGGCACACAAAGTGTATTCATACCATAGTTTAAGGATACCTTGTTGTATATCATATGTGTGTCGTCGAATACTAGCTGAATACCATTTCAACTACGTAGCATAATCTAGTATTTAAATTCGAAAAAGTACGTGATATCCCCTTTTTTACATAATTTTTTCGGCCACTGTATTCTACTCTTTAGTGATTGTCACGCCTTTTTATTGAAGCGAAAAATAGCGAATGAAATTTTGTAGGAAAGCTTAGCAATTGACACATTTTTACACTTTTTTATTTGAAAATATTATTTTAAAAAACTGAAAAAAGTAATTAAATACGCAAAATTGTATGCGTTAATGAAACTTTAAAATTTATAGATATTTGTAGGAATCATATAGAGAGGATTTAAAAGGAGCGAAAAGAAATTCCCATATTCTCGCTGAAATGGCAGAATTTCAAATCTCAGACAAATACTATGTTTGATGTGTGCCAACCCCTTTCTATATCATGGTACAAGCGTATACTGTAGTATCGATACTAAGGTTTGAATACCCTATGTGTGCCTCTAGTATTAATTAGTAATTATTAGGAATAGTGTTTCTTCTGACAGGGTATTTCAAATTTTAATTTCTTGATACAAATAAACATATCTAAAGAAATAAATTTTAGTCTAAGATGAAAATTGTATCAATATTCGGGTAGACATGAAATTGATTTAGCAAATATAAAATATTCACCATTTTTTTGTTTTTGTAAAATTTGATTTATTTACTTTTCCTAATAATTTTCTTATTTTACTTCTTTTATATTTTCTTAATTTAATATTTTATTTAACTTTCAAAAAAATCCAGATTTGAAATTATTTATATTACAACATAAAAATCTAAACTAAATGAAAATATCAAAGAATTAGAAATGAAATCAAATCAAATAAAATAAATCGTAAAAGGAGAAATATATATATATATATTGATTTTACTACTCGATAGTCGATATATATATAACATATATAAATAATTTTTTAGACTGTTATTAATAAGATTTGATCAATATATTCTATCTTCAATATACATACAAGTAACAGGCCAATTGACAAGTCCCCGGCCTGACACATAAATGGCGGTACTAGAATTAAATCCATATGATTTTTAGTTAGCCCTAACCTTCAAAAGACGCGTGTATAAATTTGACAGCTGTCGGATCATTAGTTTGTGAATTATAGCATTTTGAGTGAAGCAACTTTTGTTATTGTGAAGAAAATGGATAAAAAGGAATTTCGCATGTTGATTAAACATTACTTTATGGCCGAAAAAAAAATACCGTTGAAACGAAAACTTGGCTTGATAATTATTATCCGGACTCTTCAGCTTCGAAATCCACCGTTGGAAAATGGGGTGCCTTTTTAAATCTGGTCGTACAAGCCTTGAAGACGATCCATGTCAAGAACATCCAAAAAGTGTACCAACAACAGAAAAGATACAAAAAATACAGGATATGGTTTCGGAAGACACACGAGTGGGTGTGAATAAGGTAGCTGACACTCTAGGCATCTCATATCGACCACTACATTACATCTTAGCTGAAGTTTTAGGTTTCAAAAAGCTCTGTGCAAAGTGGCTGCCGCATTTCCGAAAAATGGAATAAAAACACATGCAAATGTGACTTTCGCAACAACATTTGGAGCATTTTCGAAAGGATAAAGTGGATTTTGTGCGCGGTTACATCACTATGGATGAGACTTGGGTCTATCACTATGATCCTGAGTCGAAAGCAGAATCAAAAAAACGATAATTCTGCTCCAAAACGAGTTAAGGCCCAAAGATCAGTGAAAAAGGTTATGGCGTCAGTTTTTTGGGATGCAAAAGGAATTTTGTAGCTGGATTACCTCCAAACTGGTAAAACAATAACCTCAGATTACTATTGCAACCCTTGAAGGGAATTATGTTGAATAAAAAAAACGAATTTTGCCAAAAAAAATGTGTTTTACTATGGTAGGCCGGGGACTTTTCAATTGACCTGTTATGTATGGTCAATATCAATTCAATGTTTGGTTTTATCGATACAAAATATCTTGCATATAAGTTAGATCTTATACCCTATATAGCCAGAGGTGACCAAACTTTTAGATGTTGAAGGCGACTCCAAAAAAAAAAATAGATTTTTTTATTTTGATAGCACTTCATAGTTTCGGCAAGTTTTGTCAAAATTTGGGCTTGTATGAACTTAAACTAATTCTTAAACACAATCCAAAATATGGATTCGTTTAAATGGATAAAACAAAAAACTAGCGACATCTTCAAGTTTGTGAAATTCCAATTTATCACTATAATTTGTCCAATTTTCCCGTGTCAACTTCGAAGTAGACATCCAAAGGCCTTGTAGTCTACGTTTTTGGCCACCACTGATATAGTAAATATTTTAGCTCACATATTATAAATACCTTTTATATATATTTTACAATTTATTTCTATATAGTTTATTTTTCTACTTATATATTTATAATATCAGCATTGACCAGTCCTAATAGGCAAAACTGTAGGTTGGCTAGATAGATATTAATGGCGACCGCATAAAAAAAAAACTTCTTGGCTTTTGCATATAATACTATATATTGTATATGAGTACTTTTGTCGCGTCGTCATGGTTTTAACCTGTTGTCTTTATATATATATATATATATCTTAACCTGTATACTCAAAAAATATCTCTCATAAATTTAATGTTCGATTTAATATCTATAAGATAGTCAAATATATAAATATAGAAATTGAAAAGGTGATAGAGTGAAGCAGACTAAAAAAAGATTTGTGATATAAGAAGAAAAAACAAGGTAGTTGTTACTCCTGTTTCTATATGGTAAATTTCACTTGATCACTTTCGTATTATTATTATTATTATTATTATTATTATAGTATGTAATATATTTTTGATACATTTGATTAACCAAAATGTAATTTGTGTGATTATGGTCAGCAATTAAATAGATACCTCTTTATATTTCATTACATTTTTTGATGGAAAGTATATTCGCGTTTTGTTTGATATATACGATTAATAAACACATATAAAACAAGTGTAAAATTTGCTAAGATTTTATCTATCGATAACAAGTAAATAGTAATCAATGCATTCAAAATATTTGTAATATTTTGTTGAATATTTGATGAAAAGAAATGTAGATAAACTTGTATGTAATGGTTCCGATCCATATTTTTAGAGGATTACATATTTTGGATACTCTTCTCAAATTTGAATTTATAGATGCTACAATCTAATTTTATTAGCGAGAACTATACCTTTTTAGTTTCAAAATGAGAATAGTAAATTTCAAAATGAGAATAGTAAATTTCAAAATGAGAATAGTATACCTTTTTAGTTTCAAAATGAGAATAGTAAACTTCAAAATGAGAATAGTAAATTTCAATATAAGAATAGTAAACTTCAAAATGAGAATAGTAAATTTCAATATGAGAATAGTAAACTTCAAAATGAGAATAGTAAACTTCAAAACGAGAATAGTATACCTTTTCAGTTTCAAAATGAGAATAGTAAATTTCAAAATGAGAATAGTAAATTTCAAAATGAGAATAGTATACCTTTTTAGTTTCAAAATGAGAATAGTAAACTTAAAAATGGAATAGTAAATTTCAATATGAGAATAGTAAACTTCAAAATGAGAATAGTAAATTTCAATATGAGAATAGTAAACTTCAAAATGAGAATAGTAAACTTCAAAATGAGAATAGTAAACTTCAATATGAGAATAGTAAAAAGAAAGCTCTCTCAAGAAAGTTGTCAAGTATTCTTAACAGCAGAAACGAATTATCCGTCAAAGAACAGGGAGTAAGACCCTTAGAAAGCCTTGTGGAAGAAGGTCTGCAGACAATTACACCAACAACATGTGCCAATTGCATCGCAAGCATTCAAAGAAAATTCACTGCAGCTCTTAACTTAGAAAATATGCCATATTAATAAATTGAATTTAAAATATTTTGTATTAATATTAATTGTTTTAAATTAAATTAAAATAAAAAATCTCATTTTGAAGTTTACTATTCCACTTTGAAGTTTACTATTCCACTTTGAAGTTTACTATTCTCATTTTGAAACTGAAATGGTCTATTTCGAAATATTTTCTTATATGGAAAACTACTAGCAAACATATAATACCACTTTCTATATGGAATTCCTAATAACACAAGATCGATCTTCAAGTTTTTCGAAATTAATTTAATAAATTGATATTATAAAAAATTGTTCATACCTCCAAGTGCATTCCAACTATATTCTAAAACCACGTTTAAGCAAATCCTTAAACCTTTTTTATCCCAAGTAATTGATTCTCTACTTACGATTGAGCTTGAATTAATTTCGAAATAGTTTGAAAACATTTTTTGGGTGATATATGCGATCATGATTTTAAGAAAATCTTCAAGGTATTGTATCTACAAAATTATGAATTTCTAAGATTATGTTTCAAGATCTATCATAAATTTAATTTTCTTAATGAAATCTCATTATTAATTTATATATATTATGTTATATTTTAACATCGTATCACCACACAATAACCACAAAATTCAATATAAGTTACTAACAATTTATTAACAATCATAAAATCTTATACAAAGACCAAAGAAAATAAAAAGTAAATGTTTTAGTTTTGACCATCAAAACACGATCAAAATGATCGGCATTTTGTTACTAATTTTTCATGTCACTCGAATTCATCATAAATCTATAAAGGGATTCAATTATAAATAAAATATCAAAAAGGTATAAATTCTTTCATGAATTCTTGTCGGCGGGGCTTTTTGAAATTCAGCAAAAATTTCAATGGGCTATTATTATTTTGCATCATCATGAATAATATATGTGTGTATAGAGAATTGTATTCTTTTTGTTACCAAAGATGTATTTTTATTATTGGCATTTGATAATAGCCAATATATGTTGTATAGAGTGGAACAAACCATTCACTAAATGCTCTAAGTTTTGTGTTCGGTTTTGTTTCCCTCTATATACAACAAATGTAGTTTCACAAATTACACTTGTCCCATATATGTATATTCAAAGTTTAACTCAGGGAATATCCATTTGTAACTCTGATCGAACGACAATTACCAGCAAAAATGTATATTACAAATCACAGGAGACACAATTGTATATATACAAGGTGGTGTCCAAAGTAATCAGGACTTTTTGAATCTAGCGCCCCTAGTGGCGCCATCTATATGTCGACTGGTGCGTTAGAATCTGCTATCCTTTATCGACTTCCTGTGAGAATTTCATGACATTTCATCTATTGAAAGTAAAGTTATTGCGTTTTAATTGCAGTATGTTTGTGTCATCGGTGCGAAAATGAGCTTCGACGACCAAAAATTGCTCAGAATTCAACATTCGAAGGGCATCATTAAAGAGGTCAAAAAGGACAAAAACTTCTTTTATAACATTGTGACTGGTGACGAAACGTGGTGTTTTCAATATGATCCCGAAACGAAACGCCAGAGTGCTGAATGGAAGGCGCCGGACGAGCCGAAACCCAAAAAATCGCGCCTGGAGAAGTCAAAAGTGAAGACAATGCTGATTTGTTTTTATGATTCCAAGGGTATTGTCCACAAAGAATTTGTTCCACCCGGTCAAAACGTTAATGCGGTATTCTACCTAGGAGTTTTGAAGCGTTTGGTGCACCGTATTCGACGTGTTCGGCCCGAATATCGCGAAGATGGAAGTTGGCGTTTGTTGCACGATAATGAGCCGTCTCATCGATCGACGCTTGTGACCGATTATCTCACCAAAAATCACATTTTAACCATCAACCACTCCCCGTATTCACCGGATATGGCACCGTGCGACTTCTACCTTTTCGGAAAAATGCATTTGCCGATGAAAGGAAAGCGTTATGCAGACGTACAGGCCATTCAAAAGGCTTGCACCGGCATACTGGCGGCCATACAGGCAACGAGCTAAAACACTCGTTCGACATGCTTTTGGACCGTGCAAAAAGCTGTATTGAAGCAGAAGGAGACTATTTTGAATAAAATCAATTGATTTTGCCGAAAAAACCATTTGTTCTGTTTATTGTTTTAAAGTCCTGATTACTTTGGACACCACCTTGTATATATAATGAAATTAGTTCTATATACGTTAAGAAAAAAAAGAAAAATGGTATCCCTGAACTAATTTATATCATGTGTCGTCGATTTTACATGTATTTTGCGGCTAATCGAAACCTAATTGGAAGTGATGATACATAAATTTGCATTAAAATGTCATCTTATAAATTCTCAATCTTCTATGATTTTCACTAAGATTGAATGAAATTTTTTTATAAAATATAAATATATGAACTTTGAAATCGATTTGCATATGATCAGAGTTCTTAAATTTATATGAAAATGGAAAAAAAATACATCAATTATCATGAGTTGAATTCAAATTTTATACACTTTTAAGAACAATCCTTTTTTTACAATAAAATATTGTCTTAGACTTAAGATAGAATTTACGATCGTTTCTCGATCGTGCTAAAAGATATTCCTCATTTCTTAAACTTTTTTTTTTTTTTTTTTGGTCTAATTGTTCGAAATACAATTGGACACTAGAGCTTTTTCATTTTTTTTTTTCATGATATTGATATACAGCAGCGATTTCCAAACTGTGGGTCGCGACCCACAGGGGGTCGCATAATACCTCAAGGGGGTCGTGAAGTTTTTAATTTCTGTTTTACATATTTAAAAAAAATACTTACAAAAATCTATTTAATGCAAATTTTCTGTTGCGATATTACTTTATTAAGAATCCCTGTAAATGCCGATAAATGTTGAAAATCACAAAGATGAGGCATTTTCCTTTCGCAACGATAACTTTATTCTTAAACTTGCTTATTTAGTTGAAATTTTTAAAAAATTAAGCGATTTAAATAAATCAATGCAAGGTCCACAAATGCATGCTCTGATTCAAAAAGACAAAGTCGCGGCATTCATTAAAAAATTGGAGCTACGGATATCCAATTTAAAAGAGGATATATATGACATGTTTCCAATTTTAAATGACGCCGGTACCAGAAACAATATTAAAGCAAACAAAAATCTTTTTATAGAACATTTGCAAAGTTTGCATGGATCCAGAATCCATTTTTGAATAACCAACTTGATGCATTTGAATTGACAATATTCGAAAAAGAACAACTGATTGAAATATCTTGCGATACTTAATTGCAACAGGAATTTGATAGTAAAACTTTAATTCAGTTTTGGATGGAACGAAAAAAAGATTATATAGTATTACTTTGTCGGACAGAGCTATAATAGTGTCGTTACCATTCGTAACATCATATTTATGCGAAACCGGATTTTCTGCTTTAGCAGCCATGAAATCGAAATATCGAAATCATTTAGTAGTGGAAAAAGAACTTCGGGTGGCTATTTCAACAATAATACCACGATTTGAGAAACTTTGTGCCAACATATTTTTTTCTTATGTGGGTCGCAGTATCAGAAAGTTTGGAAACCGCTGATATACAGTATACAGGGTGTTAGTAAATGGATAATAATTTTACTTAAAAATTTAATTCAATTGGAATTGCATTTCCAAGCTCATACCTTTAATTACGATCATATTCGAATATCTCATGGAATAACCCGGTACACATAGGACAAAATACAATTTGTTGTCACGATAACCTAATGGAACTTCCGAAACTATATGACAAGATAAAGAAAAAGAGAGTGATGTCAACTCTAAGATAATCGGGGAAATAAACATCAATGATAAATTGTTTGACATTCAAAAATTGATCTTTTCATATGATGCGAAAATATTCGCTGTAGATATTTTGTCAAGTGACCAGAATTGAATGGAAGATCTTGGGACATAATTTATTTAACTTGTCTTGAAGTGTGAATAATTATACGCCGTGTATTTTAGAGTTTCGTATCACACACTTTTAGATGGCAAATCATTCTACCATTTTATACAAAAGTTACCAGCATTTTATATGGTTTGAATATAAGATATGTTTCGATGTTTTCCTTTTTCAAAACTTTATCTTTTTTATTTCAAATAATTGATATTTCTAAAATACATAATTATCATCCTTTAACTTATGTGATGTAAGATTATTATGTTCTTATAAAATGTTCATAAAATGATGTCGTATAATCGATCATATGATCTTGTAATCCCAATGGAAAATTCGGATCTCCATGACCACCTTCAATTTTCCCGTTTGTTGTAAATTTTGCAAAACTTGGTATTGTAGTTTGTGGTGGTAAAATAGCATTATCCTCAATTATACAACAATCTTTTAGTATACATCCACGACCCTAAAAATTAATAAATTCTTAATTTCTTGAACTATTTTAGTTTTATTAGAAACTATTTTAATACAATCACAGCATTTTTTCCAATATAAACATAAGAGCCTACTGCAGCTGCCGAAACGATAGCATCTTCTCCAATAAAAACATGATCACCAATTTGTAATGGAAAAAATGTCACTCTGAATATTAAATGAAATAGTATACATTTTATCTTCTTCATGAAAGAATAATTATATATTAAAATTAAAATAAATTTACCCTTTACTAAATTGTTTAAAAGGTGGTCGTATTACAGAATTCTTACTTATTATACAGTATCGTCCTGCACGGATATTGGCTAAATCACCTCGAATAATAGCACCACTTTGAACAATCACTCTTCCAATTAAAATAATATTTTGTGACCCGCACAAATATGTTTGCCGACTCACTATGTTGCCGGAAGCCTAAAAAAAAAAAAAATTACCAAAAGAAATTATAAATATGAATTCTTTAATTTTAATTTTAATTTTATTACAGTTTCAATATATTCATCTTTACTGTAATACACATCAGGTAGTTCCATAATTACTGAATTATTTTGGTGTTAAAAAAATTTTGCTTTTTTTCACAAAGGAATAAATTTCGAAAATCAAATTCGAATATGCCGTTATGTATTTCGAAATTTAAAATATAGAAGAATTCCTGACTGAATAAATTGCTATTCCGATGGTAATTATTTTCTCTATTTGACTAAATACAATCTCGAAAATTAAATACGGGAAAACTTCGCAAATTGCAACTTTTAAAGAAATCGAATTTTTAGTGTGATTCAGGGGCTAAGATGTTGGTCCTTAGTTTTTCCTGATTTTTAATTTTTTTTTTTGAAATATCAATTTCTTGTTCTAATGGTCTAATGGTCTAAAGTCTACATATAATAATTGTACATTGTTTAAAGCAATTTTATTGTAAAAACAATTTAAAAGTTGCTTTTGTCAAATCAAAATAAAAAAAATTAAGTTAAAAAGTTGCTTTTTAAACGTTGCTATGTTCGAATAGTTATTATATACAATATGCCTCATGAAAACTTTTACTGTATATATTCAATTTTAAGAAGATTTTCTCGGGTTGTTTTCTAGTTTAAAAAGCTGTATGTGTTTAAGATGTCAATTTCCACAGTAATCCACTAAATTTTGGAATTTTGTTTACCCCTTCCAATCAGGGCCGAATATCTCATTAGGCAACTCTAGGCTGCAGCCTAGGGGCCCACACCACAAAGGGGCCCGCACCACAGAAAAAAACTGTTTAATAATTTTAATTTTGAATAGACTAAAATAACATTCACCACAAAATAAGCACAACATGTTTCTGAATTGTCATATTTTTCATGCAAAACATAATCTATTATACTTTTTGACAAATCAGTCCAAAAATGACCAAAATATTATTCGCAGATAGTAGAAAGTGCACCATTCGTTTCCTTGCGGTAGGGCCCGCACCACAGGTTCAGCCTAGGGGTCCATAGGTCCTAAATTTGGCCCTGCTTCCAATAATAAATTGGTTTGTATTTGTCAGAATTTTTTCTGTACTAAAATATATGTGTAGTACCACTAACGGTATCTATCCTTTAGAACTCAGTATAGAAACTTTAGTCCAATCAGTTAGTTTGTATATCCTGTTTATAAATATATTTGCTACTCGGATTCAAATGAGTATAATAGATTTTGAACAAGAAGAAAACGTAGAAGAATCCTTTAAGACTTAATCGCTACGAACTCGTTATCTTTAAGAGATCAATAGAAAACATTAAAATTGTGATCATAATGTAGATATCGAAGTAATATTGCATAATCTATAGTAAAAATACAAATCAACTCTATAATATACTTCCGATTAGCACATAAATGCATGTTCTTAGGTGTTTATTAATTATGTACAATGGTATTTCTGTAAAAAGAAAAACGACTTTTAAAATACTTCTACTCTTGTAGTACCATGAAGAAATAATAACATTCATTCAGTGTCTTGTAAAATTTATCAATTTTAGTCATCAGTTTTTAACTTGTATAGTTTTTTATATGAACATGAAGAAGCCGCTGTGTTATCAAAATGTTCATCTGCGATAATTGAAATAATTGCAAAACGTCGAAGCTGTAAATCAGAACATTACACCATCAACGGGTATCGCGTATTGAAGTAGCATCTCTGCGATCTGCATATGGAACTTGAAAACTTTAAATACAGTCATGTATATAGTATTAAAAATACGACATTTTACGGGACAAATAATATTTTTTTTTTTTTTTGTAAGCCAGTTCAGAACCAACATGATGAAAGATAAAATTTATAAAAACACTCATAAATAATGCGTTTTTATGTTTAACACATATTGTAACAAAATTTGTAAGAATTCTTATTAATTTGTCTTTGACTTTATACAGGGTTTCGCAATTCAGTGATTAACAGGAGAATGAACCAAAGTTCAAAAGTAAAAAACCCTTAACGTACAACATATTGAAAAATGTCATCCATGTGGTAACCTCAACTACATATAAACATCCATAATCTCGAATATCTTTAATAAAAAGAAAAAATTGGGACCCCTTTTTAGCTAAATCCCTTCTTTTCATTTCATATAATATTAGCCAGAGAGTAGATATTGTCTTTCAAATTAAGAAAATAAAAATTTGCCTTTCAGAGTCCTTTTCTACAAAAAATCATGGATTAAGATATTAATCGATTATTACCAAATAATAATAATAATAAATTTTAAAAAAATACATCTACACTCCTCAACTTAAGCTGATATCAAAAAATTACGCGTTCACAGCTTCTTGTTTAGGAGCTCCAAGAGTTTTACTGCCGTTAAGGATTAAATGAGACACCCTATATATATGTGGAAAACTGAAAAAAATGTGAAATCGCCACCGCATGGGTTCGAACTCAGCACCCTTGGTTTACTACTCTAAATTGACTTTCTCACTAAGCCAACGCGATTCCACTTCTACAAGTAATTCAGATTCTCTACTACTTTTGTACAACTTATTTCTGTACTACTTTTTTTACTCCTACATATATACATATATTCAATTTTCTATAAAACATTTAATTATATTCGAGGAAATATATATGAAGAAATATATGATCGTAATTAAAATAAATGAGAAATCTTAAATACGATCAAAACATATTCAATATTTATTAGTGAATTTAATTGGCAAAGAAATCTTTCATTTATTTTATTTTTGTTATTATAACAAAATATATGATTTTTAAAAATCCTTTTGATACAATTTTTTTTTTATTATTGGAATCATGTATTCGACAGTGCAACATAACACAGCATGCCAATATGTTTCATTTCAAAGATCAATGATCATCATCATAGGCTGATCGTCTTAGAAAATGAATCATCCAAGATCCATCTATACAAGATACATATAAAACTATATAAGATACAAAAGACGGAAATAACTTCAATTGGAACTGACTATATGTAAAGCATATATATGAGTATATAGAGCCTAATGGAAAATATAGTTATATTGCAGAATTTTACCAAAATGAAAACAACTTATGGTAAAAAATTTTCGAAAAATATGATACAATATAAATATGCCCCAGGGGATATTTTTCTGATTGTGTCTAACATATTTCTACACATTACTGGAATATAATAAGCATTTCGCATTTCTTTTCTTTTAACATTTATGCGACTGATGATGTTCATGATGGCAACTTTAGTATATAATCTTGAGGATCATTATGAGATCTTTTTTTTTTTTTGTCAAAAAGGAAAACAAAACTTATAATAATGAACATTGGTTACAACAAGGAACGAACTAACTTTATACTTATAACATTAGTACACACATCTTCATATATGTATATTTATTTATTTATCTTAGGTTTAGTCTATTTTTGGTCAGTTTTCTCTAATTGCAAGTTATTGTCATATTAAAAAGTATACAAAAGGTGTTATACAATAAAAAATACGCACCAAATATAAGAATCGTACTTAAAACGCACTGCTTTTATGGTTGACATTAAGTTGGATAACCTTGCAAGATTAACACATCATCATCATCATCGTCTTAGGCTGGAGATACAGTCCACATTGAAAATATTGTGCTAAATATATTTAAAATTATTATTTAATATTAAAATGAACTGAAAAATAGCGGATAAAACGTATATTGATGACAAAAATTTTGTTAGGACGAGAAATCAGCTAAATATTGATTTTCCCACACTTTTCCTAATATACAGAAAAATGTATGAGAAGAATATAGTAGTTTTATAGGAAGAGAATGGAGTAGTTTTTTATTGTCTTTTATTTATATAATTCGAAAAATGATAACGACATATAAGAAATAATGAAACGGGTCAAAAAATAAAGTCAAAGATTTTGAATAGTGTTAGAATTGATTAAACCAAGATCATTTTCAACTTAATATCGAATAAAGTTAATCGATAACATGTGAACTATAAAATAGAGAATTATAAGAAAATTGTTAATTAAAATATGAAGAAGTCATAAAGATCGTGTATTTAAAATGAAGAAGGAATGAACTGTATTTGATCTGAAGTTAAGACATGACTATATAAGGTGGTTTTAATACAACTTGAATTTGACATAGACTGTATTGATTGAAATCTATACATAACTATAGCCATAATCAGTAGGGTAGGTCATTAAATAGAGTTCTCAACTTGGGTTTTGATTTGGTCACATTTGCAGTCTGCAAAACATATTACCTCTTTAATAGTATTTCTTATACTAGAGGCACACATAGGGTATTTATACCATAGTTTAAGGATATCATGTTGTATACCATATGTGTGTCGTCGAATACTAGCTGAATACCATTTCAACTACGTAGCATAAATCTGGTATTTAAATTCGAAAAAGTACGTGGTATTCTCTTTTTTACTTAATTTTTTCGGCCACTGTAATCTATTCTTTAGTGATTGTCGCGCCTTTTTATTGAAGCGGAAAATAGCGAATGGAATTTTGTAGGAAAGCTGAGCAATTGACACATGTTTACACTTTTTTTTGAAAATTTTATTTAAAAAAAATGGAAAAAGTAAAGAAAAAACGCAAAATTTTATCGGCGGATGAAACCTCAAAACTTATAGATATTTGTAGGAATCATATAGAGGATTTAAGAGGAGCGAAAAGAAATTCCCATATTCTCGCTGAAATGGCAGAATTTGAAATGTCAGACAAATACTATATTTGATGTGCGCCAACCCCTTTTTATACCATGGTACAAGGCTATACTGTAGTATCGATACTAAGGTATGAATACCCTATGTCTGCCTCTACTATTAGAAAAAAAAACTCTGTGTGATATAAAAATGCATGCTTTTACAATCTTTTTTTACAAATACTATTAACGAGAAGGCATGTTTTGCAGCGCTGCAACGGTGCTAACAATTTATACATAAAAAATTCTTTGCTTCTTTTCTCTGTGGTTGTAGCAAACCTTTCGTTGACTATCATTACCTTTTATTTGTTAAGAAATCGCTAGTACCTTCTTAAGTTTGTCTAAGGCCGTTATATCAAGTATCAAAGAATCCTGAATAAATGTCAGACGTAAATAACGTCGAGTCCAAAATAGATTGCGTTATAGTCGAATAGCAATCTACTTTTATGCTTGTTAAATCAAATTAATCTAAATATGATCAGAACTTTAAGCTGCAAAAAGTTAAGGTTACATTTTTTTCGCTAGACCAAAATATTTATCTTATAACAGAATAGCTGAAAGTTCTATGATATTGTGACGTGCTACTCTTTCGGTTCGATGTTATTAGATTGATAACACTTTTTATTTATGTGAATTTAGTGTATAAAGTTTATTTATAATTATTTCTGCGTTACAATTAGTCTTGAAAATATTTGTCTTTCAATAATTTAATTATTACAATTAATTTATCACAGTTTATAAAAATACACCACAATCACTATCTTAATAATTGATCACAAATCGCCCTTGTAATCGCTTCCACAAATTAATCACGTTTCAAATCTCTGTTTTGTATAATCTCTGACGAAGCTTTAGACTTCAACTGATGATGTTTCGACGGCGTTTTTGCCTTATATACCTATCGGTCTAAGTTCCAGAAGTTTCATCGAAACGTGTCGAAATTATTTAATTGAGAAGCTTCTCCATTTCTTCATCGAAATGTGTTAGAAAGCTTTTTCTTGGCGTTTCTAGAAAGCTCTTGCATTATGAATCATTGTTTATTTGATTTATTTATTGTTTTGTGGTATGGTGTTTTTTTCTTGTTTCTTAGAATACTGGATGATTTTAATGAATCAACTGAAATATAGTGCAATATTTTCCCATAATGATTTTCCTTTTTCAATTGTTGGTGTCGCGCCTAATAGAGACCGTGAGATAATAGAAAAATAACTCTAAACGAAATTTTGATCCAATTTAAAACAAAAACAAAAAAAATTTATAAAAAGTTATGAATTATTTATAAAATATTATATTATTAAAATTACTTCGATATTGATCAAAAAACTCTTTTTTATTATATTCCGACAATATGTTAGTTTATTTACAAAGAACTTCATCAATTCAATTACGCTTTCAAATACGAACTAAAGAGCATATAAATTAGATTTTCATATAAAGTTAAGTCTATAATCAAGTGTAATCACGATTTCATATATAATACAATAAGGACAGCGCACATGATCATATAGCGTTAGTTAGTTGGATAGTTTTTCTAGAAAATAATATTCACAAAAATATGGCAATCATTATTTGAATAACTTAAATAACTTTATACATCGGAAAAGGTAGAAAAAAAATGATTTTTATCTTTTAAAACGCCTTTTGAAAAGACGTGTGTCTTTTTTATATATCTATGTACATAGAGAGAATTTTCATTTTTGAAGGAAATACCATCTTTTCCACCGACAATAACAAGTTTTCTCACATCATAAGAAAACTATGTTGTAGGCACCTTTGTTACCCATTTACATAATATATGAGAATATTATCTAGATAAAGTATTACAATAATCATGTGGTTAAGGTTGCCATAATGTTCAACCTGTGATCGTGTAAAAACGATCATTTTATAATGACATCTTTGGATTATCATTTTATATAGATGCGATGATTACCACTTTAGTTATACTATTTTTTTGAAAAATTTTGCTTTTTCACTTACTCTATAATATTGATAAATGAAAACTTCACTGAAATAATGCCCTAGACATACTACACGATTTAACGCAGTCGATTATTTTTAATCCAGATCATGCGACACATTCTGTTTTTCTGGATTAAAATTCATTCTCAATTATTTTTTGACATTTCTCAAAGCTTTCTATAAAATCTTTTTTTGCTTAGGAAATTTTGGAAGTAAGAAAAAATTATTTATGAATGTGCAAACATTTAAAATCTTAAAGAAAAAATTTAAAAATATGATATTTTTTTAAAAAAAAAAAGAACCATTTCCTTCAAAATACAAAAAATTAGAACCGCCAAATTCAAATCTGTGATTTTATAATGTGTCTTCTTCTTATTTGCGCTTTTTCCCGGTTTATATCTATAAATATGAGCGGTATTACCAGATTTAAAAGCGAAAGCTTTAAAGCTTTTCATACTTAGAGAACGAAAGGTTCTCAATTATTCAATAACTGAGATCAAAATTCTACGTTAAATATCCTCAATAATTGAGAAAATCTGGTCCGTTATCGAATTTTAACTGAGAATCGTGAGATAATCGAGATTATCGCTGCTAATATGTCTTTAGTATAAAACCATATAACGAAATGATTTTCTCCAATATCTGAAACATAATTATTTCACTCGCAGTATAAAAAGATGAGATGTTGTGTACCCAAATTACGATCTGGGATCTTCTTTTTTAAGATTCCCTAGAAAACATGTTTTCATATCAAGGATTTCTAATTGCGCTCGGTAATAACTAATTTTTTATTATCTTATTTTATTTGTTTTAATTATTATACATGTTCATTGATATACAGAGAAAGTCATGCTGTGAACACATATTACAACTATTTTTCTGCTATTTCGTATAAGAGTTTTCATCATACTAGTATTTTATAGTTGATCACTTTTTTTTTCTACACTATACGACTTTTATAGTACAATGTTATAAAATCTTATATCTAATGTATTTCGAGAACATCATTTTTCATCATAATGCCAAAATAAAACTATCGAATAGAATTTATGAATTGAATTAAATGAAAATATCCATTTCGTTTTAATATGAAAACTTTTATTTATAGTCAATATGAAATTGTCATAATCATTTGATATGATTTTTATGTTGTATTTTAATGGTCCTTAAGTAATTACGATATAATACAAAATGTATGAGATTTTTAGTTTTAAAATTAAAAATATATTAGAAGTGTTCAATTTAAAGAAAGATTTACAACGTTGTATTGCTTAAAAACTTCCCACTACAGAGTAGTAGTACAATACTACAACGTTCAAAAAATACTAGACGATATATTTTTTTCACTAATCATGGTCTTGGAATGGTCTTACAATGAGAAGAGCCAAGCATAGCCGAACTTATGGAAATGTACTAATCTTCATAAATCGTATACTGCGATTACAATGTGCATAGCGAAGCTTTCGTTAAATTTTATTTCTGTTTTGTTATGTTTAAACCAAGGCTGTCCAACCCGCGGCCCGCGGGCCGCATACGGCCCAAGGCAAGTATCAATGAGGCCGGAAAATATTTAAAGTTACTGAAGCATGTCCATTTTTCTGAGGAATGATTTGTGTGTTTGCTGCCAAGTGACAAACAACAGAAACAGGACCAGAACAGAAAGCTCTTTCGTTATGTAGTAAATTCTCTTTCTGTTTGCGTTACTCGCTCAGCTACATTATTCTGTTGTTTGTCACGTGGTGGCTTAAGTGAAGAATGAAACATACTAAGTGTAAAATTAGAACCAACATGTTGGATGAACACCTTGAGAACTGCCTGAGAATTGCAACCACTTCAATCGAACCCGATGTTGACGGTTTAGTTTCTCAACTTCAATGCCAGGTATTACATTCATTTTATGATATGGATTTATACATAGTAATATACTTGTGGCCCAAAACACCATGTCTTCTTCTAATGCGGCCCAGGGAAACAAAAAGGTTGGACACCCTTGGTTTAAACAATACAATACAATTATTACATTCCGTACGGAAATTTTGACAGTTGAATTGCAAATATTTTTTTCCTGAAATATGACTCGATGATATGGGTTTTTTTGAAAATTTCAATTTTCAATTTTTTAAAATCACTTTTACATTACAAAAAACAATTATAAAAAACACAACATTTTTGGAGTCAAATGTTTATTCTTGCTCATGCACAATATAATCGGTTCTACGGATTTGACATACATAACCAAGCATCCGATCAGTTTTTTTGTCTTTCCTTATTGTCTGCTCTACCATTGTAATTCAGCCTTAAGTTCATCAAACTTATGGTCATTTTCATGAAGTAATTCATATTAAGCGACTAGAAATATGCCATGTATGTTGTATCGCGATAATACTTCCACTTGTATGTGAATTTTTTTACCAAAAACTCCATAAATACACTACCATACACTACCGTATTGTCCTACTAACGTTTCATACTATATGTGATCTTTTTTCATTGATAAAATAAAATTACCATTGCGTGAACGCCAGTTTTCGTTCCTAGGAACGATGAAGCGAACTTAGCTAAATGAGTTAAGATCATGCTACAAATCTATTTCCAGTACTTCTATGAAGACTACAAAAATTTCTATATATCCTTAAAGGATTTATTTCAAGTTGCCACTTTGAAATAAAAATAAATTAACAACAAATGTTTTCTGTAACAACTTCCAATATTTTTTGAATGCCGTAGGATATTGGTATTTTAATTAAATTTAAGTAAATTTTCTTCATATGATTGTTTCTGTATTTTTGTGCTTCTATGGTAAAAAGCCCTATTAAGTAAAAATTTGAGATCATTTCTTTTTTTGAGAGTAAAAAATTCCTTCGTACTTTTTTGCAACGAATTATTGTCAACGTAAGTAAATCAATAAGTACTATAATTTGCCAAAAAAAATGTTCCGCTTTCAGTCTGTTATACTAAAGACATATTAGCAGCGATAATGTCGATTATCTCACGATTCTCGATTAAAATTCGACAATGGACTAGATTTTCTCAAATAGGACATTTAACCGAGTATTTTAATCTTAATTATTGAATAATTCAGAACTTTTCGCTCTCTAATTGTGAAAGCTTTTTAAATGTGGTAATACCGCTCATATTTATAGATATAAACGTTGAAAAAGAAAAAACAAGAAGAAGTCACAGAACAAAATAACAGATTTGAATTTGGCGATTTTAATTGTTTGTATTTTGAAGGAAATGTTTTTTTTTTTTTTTTTTAATATAATATTTTTAAATTTTTGAGATTTTAGATGTTCGCATATTCATAAATAATTTCTTTTTATTTTCAAAATTTCCTAACCAAAACAAGATTTTATAGAAAGCTTTGAGAAATGTCAAAAAATAATTGAGAATGAATTTTAATCCAGAAAAACAGAATGTATCACAATTCTCAATTAAAAAATAATCCACTGGATTAAAGCGTGTAGTATGTCTAGAGCCGTGTTTCCCAACGTGGGGCCCACGCCCCACAGGGGGGCAATTTGATTGTTAAGTGGGGCAATTCGAAAATGGACATGACACGAATTTAACCCTTTCGGCTCCGGGCCATTTAAATGCAATGCTAGATTTCGGTGCCAAATTTAGTTTCTTAAGTTAACAATTCAATTTTTTAATATTAAAAATTATGTATGTTACATAGGGGGGGCCATAAGAATTTTAGAAAGGCTAAGGTGGGGCATCGCACAAAAAAGGTGGCTAAGGTGGGGCATGGCACAAAAAAGGTTGGGAAACACTGATCTAGAGCATTAGTTAATTATGTCTTTTAAATGTGAGAAAATAGATATATGCATTTTTAAATGTTTTCGCATGCCAAATTTTATCAGACATTTATATTTATTTTGAATAAAATTCCTAAGTCTTTATTTTGTATATAATTAACATGAATTTAAGAAAAAATATTAACACGACAAAAATGATGTTGTTTATGCGTTCGAAATATTCAAAAATAAAGTTAAACGATGGGAAAACGTTATCTATTAAATATAAGTATTGGAAAATTCATGATATTAATTTTGAATAAACTATAAAAAACAGGAAAATAAAAACAATAGAAAATCAAGGTTTGCATGTACAGAATTAGTTTTTCTATATAATACTTGTAGGTATATATGAAAGAGCTTTCAGGGAATTGCATTTTTCATAAAAATTCAAATTTACATCGAATCATGAGAAATAAAAATGTTCAAATAGTATTCTATTGAATTTCAGACGAGTTTAGTTTTGATCATATCTCAGATAGAGATGCGCACGAGAAACTATTAAAGAAAGTTTAACGATTGATATTTGGAATATTCTTTATCATATTGAAAGATTTAATTTAACAATTTAACAGTGCGATATTTAAATAGAGAAAATAATAATATTTGACTCAAAACAGTTTTCCCCGAGGATGCTAAAAATCAACCAAAAACAGAATTACATTATGATTACGATCAATAGAAACGAGGACAAAGTATTTTTTAGTTTAAGTCTCTTTGAAGTCTTTCAGAAAGCACTTTACCCCCTTATTCTGAACACAGTCATAACAAGTTCTGACTGGCATAAAATGACATCATTGTCATAACTTTTTTTTGGTATTCTGACGTGCTCATAACTAATAAATAACTGTCATAAAAACATATCATAAGTTCTGACCGACAATATTTTATATCACAACGGAATTTTATATGGGTTCTCTGAGTGATTCAATTGATAAATATGGAATAATTTCCACCATTCTTTTCAACACACAAATAATTTTACACCGATAGAAAAATTTCAAACCCATACAAACATTTTCCAGAGTATTTCTCAAATAACCACGAAAGCTCGCTCGAATTATAACAGTTTAAACTGTTATAAATTCATATTTTGGACATAATTATGACCTGTTCGCCAGAATACGAATTTTCGTAGCAGTCATAATTTCAGTCAGAATATTATTGTCATAAATATTTCTGACCGCGAAACGGTCACAATGCCAGAATAAGCATCTTAGTCTGACTAAAATATAATAGAAGAATTAAAAGAACCTTAGATCTTCCCTGGATACTCAACTATACTGTCAATGTGTATTATATTTGATTTGTGCCTCGATGCGAGTTGATATCGAACAATTTTGTGGATTGTTATCACAACTAATCGATGATCAACTCAAAATTTTCGCGATCTATAACCTTTGCCCTACATTTAAATTCGATATTGACAATTTCACTCAATTATAATATTCAGTTGGTAAACATGGTATAGGAAGCAAGTTACTAAATTCAGTATACAAGTTTTAAAGTTGTAATATTGAAACGTTTTCAGGTTAGTAATGATTTTATCGATTTGATAGCGCCACAAAATAAGGAAATAACAGAATTGTTATTTCTAATCCCAGTATGGGATGCCACGAAAGTTGCATTAGTATTCAACGTTCTAAATTGAGAGTAAGTGTGTGATTTATCGCTTTACCAACTCTTCAAAATAATTTGAATAAAATGATTATATGGGACACCATTTTTATTCTGATATTCCCCCAAAAAATTTCTAAAGAATTATAAAGCACGAATCAACACAGAGATAAAAAAAAATTTTTTTACATATCTACAAAAGGGCATGGCTAGTTTTCAAAGGCAAAAAAAAAATTTATTTAAAAAATATTTTCTTATACAGCGTGAAACAAAATGAACGTTGTGGTATTCCTTAGGAGCCATTAATCCCACCAAATATTCCCCCCTCATCTATGCAATTATATTTAAAAGAAATATGTATTCAAATCATAAGGAAAAAAAAGTTATAAAAATAGTTCTATTTGAACCCCTCCCCTTTTTTTCCTTGCTTAGAAACTGTCTACCTCTGTGTTTCCCAATGTGGGGCCCACGCCCCACAGGGGGGCAATTTGATTGTTAAGGGGGGCAATTCGAAAATGGACATGACACGAGTTTAATCCTTTCGCTCCGGGCCATATAAATGCAATGCTAAATTTCGGTGCCAAATTTAGTTTCTTAAGTGAACAATTCTATTTTTTAATATTAAAAATTATGTATGTTACATAGGGGGGGGGCATAAGAATTTTAGAAAGGCTAAGGTGGGGCATGGCAGAAAAAAGGTGGCTAAGGTGGGGCATGGCACAAAAAAGGTTGGGAAACACTGGTCTACCTAGAAATATTCCGCTAATATCTATTTTGTTTTTCTCCATAATTATATTTATGTGCAAATTTGGAAGAAAGACAGGGTGGCGCAAAATGTTGTGAAGTGAATAATTTATAATTTTTTGTTTAATTTTTTTTTTTTTTCATTTTATTTCAGGATTTTGTAATGGGGAATGTGAAATGGAACAATACACAATCAAACAACGAACCAAAATCATTGAACTTTATTTTGAAACCGTTGAGTCCATTGTTTTAACAATTTGATAATGAGCGTTGAAGTCCATTTCAAATTAAATGGCTTCGTAAACAAGCAAAGCTGCAGGATATGGGCTACAGAGAATCTAAGTGCAGTTCATCAACGGCAATTAGACCCACTTAAGTGCACTGTTTGGTGCTGTGTACCGTCTGGCTCATATTTTTTCAAAAATGAAGACTGTGTTGCCGTTTCCATCAAGAGTGCTCAATATCTGACGATGTTGGTAAATTTGTTAATGCCAGCTGTGGAAAAGCATCCAACCCTTTGATTCCAAAAGCATGGAGCCACAGCGCATACTGCAAGTGACTTAATGGCTTTAGGTTAAGGTTTACCATAATGTTCATTTTGTTTCATCCTGTATAAGAAGATATTTTTTATATACAAACATTTTTTTTGCTTTTGAAGTTGATTGGTCCTTCAAAATGTTTCAGAAATTTTTTGGGGGAATAAATCACAATGAAGATCGCGTCCCATTTAATCACTTCCTCCAATAAAAATCGTGCGTTCTACTATGTTAACTTTAAGGATTTTTTTTACACACGGATAGGAAAACACAGCGTACACAAATTTTATATAAATTGGTTTCACTGTTTAGTTACTCTGTGATAGAGCTTAACCATATCAAGTGAATATTTATAATCATCTCGTTTGACAGTTATATGAAAGTCTATTTATATTCAAATCCAATCGAGCGAGTATGTAAATTATAATCGTCCATAGTCATAATATAAGATATTTGATATTTTATCCTATATTCCCTTTCATATATCCATATACATAATAGGTAGTTGACTGATCTCTGCTGGAGACATAATCTTGTATACACGAAACTTGATTTGCATATCATAATTTTAAAAATTGGCGATTGTGAACTTTTCTTGTTGTTTCTCAAATAGATTGAGAAGACAACCGTTCGGTACTTTTTCATTTTGAATTAAAAAAAATTTCTACAATTTTATGGAAAATAAGTAAAACGTATAAAAGCTACTTCATATAAACAAGTGCTTGTTTCATTTTTCTGTTTGTTGCCAAGTATTAAACATTGGAAATTCGTGTTCGCCCAGTATCAGTGGTTGATAACCCTTTATGACAAAAAAGTCTTTCATAAAAAACTTATCAAAACTTTAATAATTTAATATTTAACAGGAGATTAATTGAGATTTAATCGTTTGCTATTGATATCATCTGTAATAAATTTTAAGATCGAAAAATTGTGGTCAATGGCTACGTTTACACCGAGACTTAAAAAGAGACTTAAGTGCTTAGGTCGACCTAAATATGACGATGTAAACACGCCCAAAGTAACTTAGGTTAGGTCACTTAAATTGCAGACTTACCTTAAATTTAAACCGATTTAAGAACTTTTGACAGATAACAGCTGATTTCTTGATATCCAACTTCTATAAATGTTCACATATGACGTTGTTTTAGACTTAGGTCTAGTACGGTGTAAACACGTCTGACCCAAACCTAACTTTTAGTTAGGTGACCTAAAAATTTGTCGGTGTAAACGTAGCCAATGATTTCGAATACTTCTCACTTCATCGTCTTAAGTAATTTCGCCTAGTTAAAGTATTATACAAAGAAACACAAATTCAAGTTGCGAGGAGAAGTCTTATCGTTATTTGGATTAGTGAATTTAAAAAGTTATAGTACGAAAATATAAACTTACAGTTCGAAATGTCAGTAAGCCAAAAATGTCATTTGCTAATAGCAAAACCATCGCTGATATTTTTCCCTTATTCACATAATGTCTGTCTTGAGATGGCTTAATTTTACTCCTATTATACTTTTGTAATACTCCTGAATTTCAAGTCCAATAAACTGTTATAAACCACTGGAATTTTCAGTTAAATCATTTGAATTTGATGTGATTCGTAGGTAGTATTTCTTTTAACAATTTTACTATTTTTGATTGAATTTGATGAAGTAATGTTGCTACTGTTCACTTGTTTTACTATTTATATTATAATTTTTTTCTTTTTTTTTTTTGTTAAATAAACTGGCAAATATGTGAAATGAATATTTGCCTATCAGATTTATTACTTGCATAAGACTCTTGTTTATATTGGCATTTATATGAATTGATTGCATTTATTGAGAAATCTTATTTTAATAATACTGTATTCTTATCTTTCTCTCTAAATGCAGTTAAATCTTTTCGATTTGGACAACATATATGATATAAGTACTATTATTTCACTTGACTTCGATAGGATTTCTTTATTGATAATTATGAATATGAAATTTAAGAAGATCAATAAATTGAAGCATTTCCAAAGAAAACGTATAACTTCAAGTTTTTTTCTTATAAAAAGAAAGTAAATAGTATCATTTAATTTAATATGTGAAAATATATAATATATTTGTTATTTATTATATGAACTATTATAATTCTAATCAAATTGCTCTATAAAATTTATTGACTACTATTTGATAAAAATATTCAAAGAGAACAATTCTATCCCGCGGTAAATATAAATTTATTATAAAAATACAATAATCATAAGCATATACGATATAGTTATAAGGTGATAGTGCTTATATATATACTAATAAGTATGCCTATGGTAGTTAAGGGAGACTGGAGTGGATTAAGTCGAATTTGGAGCTTAAGCTTGCAGGTATGTACTAAATCATTCTAGTATAAATCGAAGTAAATAGCAAAATAAATGTAAATAAGCTGAATTGTACCTTTATTTAGTCATTTAAAACATTTTTTTTTTAAACTACTGTAAGAGTTAAAAATAGGATACAACTGAATTTGATAAAACAATTGAGAGGTTTGACAAAAACAGTTGTAATGATTTGAATAATATTGTTGGTTAGTAGAGGAAAAGGCAAATGAACAGACTGGTAGATACAGTGTAGAATGGTCTAGTTGGTAAAGACCTCGACCTCGCCTCATGAGACTGATGAGACCCTGGTTCGAATCCAGGTCTCGGTTCTTCACTTTTTCTCTACTTTTCTTTGTCTTACACTACCCATAACTCTTCAGCCGCCATCTACAACGTATCGTTATAGGCAGAGGTGTGGAATTAAATCGAAACCAGAACCATGGAACCATCTATTATTTATTTTAAGAATCATCCAATTCAATATGATGCTAGAAATTCTTGCAGAACAAAAACAAGAACTGAACCCGAAAAAAAACTTTTAAAAAAATAACTAAAAACTGAACCAATTCAAAAAACGAGAGGTTTCATGGCTCTGGTTAAAGGTGGACGATCTCTTAAAAACTATTGGTTTTCATTGGTATTTCAACATAGCCGGTACTTCCCTAAATATATTTTAAAAATTTCTATATCATTACACTAGTATTATTATCATTATTATTACTATTATATTCATTTAGACATAAGTTAAGAATTTTATCTATAATCTTAACATCATATTTTATCAGATATATCACTCGAAACAGCAGCAATAAAAAGCCACCATATTTATATATTATCGAAATAAAATATATTCACGCAAAGAAACAGGTTGAAAATTTATCCGAAAGGAAAACATATAAACAACTTTAAAAGTATTATATTTAAAATGTTTCTAAATCTGTTTTCGTTTTTCTTAAGGGATAATCAAGATCGAAAGAAATCATATTTAAATAGGAAATATTCTTTAGAGAGTTCGCGATGAATGAAATATTGTATATTTGTAATTTAAATGTATGAAAATAGTATATTCAAACAATATACTATATAATTAAATTATTTTATAATCATAATAAACTATCTTAAACTGATTTGAATAAAATTTGGAAGTTTATTATATATCGTTTTTTTTATATGTTTTTTTATATGCTTTTACGTTTGAGTTTTCATATGTTCCACACAGATTGTTTTAATTGTTTTATTTGCATCTACCTGATAAACTGTTTGAGTGAAATTAAAATGTCAATTTGATATTTAACGTAAATAAATGATGAAGCCTTTGAGAAAGGACAGAAATCACAACAAATCCATAAAAATCGGTGTATTCGCTTCTCAGATAATTTCTCAGATAAAATAAATAGTATTTTTGTTTTTCGTCTGTATCATAAAAGTGTTGCTTACAAGTTCATATACTGTCTATGTAACCACACGACTTCACACACGATTTATTTCAAGACTTATTTTCAGTTGGGCTTAGAAAAAGTCTTGTAGAGACTCTAAAAATTGGACTTTTTTATCAGTCAGACTGAAAATATATCTTGAAATAAGTCCAATGGTGTCGTAGGATAAATTAGTATTTTTGACAAAATATATCAGAAAACATTTGATAAAACTAATAATTTGAAGTGGCCTTGAGACTTATTTATTAATTGTAAAATTTAAACGATTTATTAATAGTCGATCGGTATGACTATTAACAAAATATTTCCTTATTGCTTGTGATTATACAAAAAAAAATTTGTAAAGTTTTTCAATAATTCCATAAAATAAATTACACAAAATATTTTCTTAACTTATATAGAAAAGATTAATGAAGTCAATAAAAACGATTTTCTTACTAATAAAGATATAATTTTAAACTAAATGATGCTTGTGATGCAATTAATAATCAAATATGTATTTTTAAAAAAATCAAGCATAAAATTCGTACAGTATAACCTCGATTTTTGTAACAAAATTTTTTCCGTATCCAGATACTTTGTGTGGCTCTCTGATGAGAGCAATGGTGTAAATATACGCGTGTAATTAAAAGGAAGTGGTCATATAGCCGAGTTCGTTGGAATCAGGATACGATAGAAAAAAAAGAGTAGAATTCAAATTCAATTCTTCGCCTCTTTCGAAAAGGAAGGTCATGATTTCTTTTTTCAATTGTGAAGAAGATTTGTATTTGTATTTGTAAATTAACTGACAAACTAGAGAAAATGTAAATGTGTTCAACGACAAAAGCAAAGTGTAACTATAATAAAGTCTGGAAACTTCCTATCCTTACCGTATCGCCGTTTTTCAAATTTTGCCTGTTCTTTCTCAAACAATTTTCTATCCACTGCTAACATAGATAGAACTAAAAATTTTACGTATGTGTGAAAGAGACACATTATTTTAAAAAACATCCCATTTCTCGCTTTTGGGTAATTTTAAAATGTAAACAAAGAAACACACAGGCAGAAATTAATATACAAATGCACACATACCAGAAAAAAAAATTTGGCGCATATTTTTTTTTTCTGGTATGTGTGGGAAATTTTTAAGATTTGCTCCCATATTTTAAATTCCAAGGGTAATTCATAAGATTCCATCTGATTTTTAAGAACATTTCATTCTCTCTCTTGCTGATGGATTTTGCCTATGAAAAATATATTTACTCTTGCGTATTCTTTCTCTCGTTTGCCACGTGCTTTTTCTGGCTACTTCGCTAGCTTTCCGGACTTTATTATTAATTACACTTTGGACAAAAGTGATATCCGATGTGAACACTTTTCGCTCAACGTTTTCGTTCCTCTCACCGCGTTAATATTTTTCTTACTTCGCGTAAAAAGCTCAGAACCTATGTGGCCGTACACTTTGTCATTAAATCTACAATTGGAACTTAATATTTAAATTGACTTTGGGTTTAATAATAAAATTGATTATATTTATAAGTCGGAATGTTCAAAACTAAATAACATTCGACTCTCAATTTTATTTTCATTAAAATAGAGGTTATATTGTATATCATAATCTTTAAAAAAAAAAAATTACTGACAAAGTGTACACCATATATAATCTAATTTCACACTTTTGAGTACTTCTTTTAGTATAGTAAAGTCGTTTATATTAAGTTAAATTGGCTTTTTTTTTAGATATTATAATATTTCAGAAGCAAGAAAAAAAAACCAGAAACCAATTTCAATTAATTAAAGTTTAAAGCGAAATCCTTTTGAACTGATTTTAATCCTTTTCTTAACAGCGTCCATTAATCAATTCAATTTGAATTTATATAATTTATATAATAATAATAATAATAATAATAATAATACTAATCAAAAAAAACTGAACTACAATTTATGATCATGAAATAAAGATTAAATCCGAGTTTATTAAAAGGCGAAAATCTTGTATCAAGGTGAAGAATGGTAAACTATAGAATCGTGTTTCCAAGACAATTTTGTAATAATGAAAAATGATCATTTAGTTTTAATATACCGTAAAAATTATTAAGATAATGTCATTCAAATCTTGATTATATAATGGAATGAACACTTCTGAATTTATTGGATCAAATTATGTTTGAATTTGTACAGTCAACTCCTTGAAGAATTGCAATTTTTCGTATGCTAAGGACCTGTTTAATTCAAATCAATAACTGGAATACTTACGAAGTACCAGATGTATGCATATGAAGTAAGGATTTGCTGATATGTGGCTGTTGCTATAGTCTATGTTTATTGTGAACGAGCCATGACTCTTTTTTTTTATTGCTTTGATATCTGTCAACAACTTGCAATGTTGAAAATTTGATTTGGAATACAACAACATAAAATTTTTTCCTTTTAAAAATGATGAATTTTGTGCCTACAATACACGATTTTGCGGACATCATTACTTTTTTGTTTTAATTTAAAGAAAACTGCTGCTTTTTAATTGAAGAAGCTTGTGGTGATCATGGTCCATCATTAGCAACATGCAAAAGATGGTTTCAATGATCCAGGCAATGACCATGGAAAGAAGATCTTACTCTGCATTTTGTATAACCAGATGGATTTGGTCTACTATAAACTTCTGAAAATGGGTGAATAAATCAGTACTGGTCGTTAGAGACAACAACTGATCGAATTGAATCTCTCTTTGAAGGAAAAGCGACCAGAATGGGCCCGTAGTTACGATAAAGTGATTTTGAAAATGCTAGGTGACATGTTGCTACATCAGTTCAGGAAACGTTGGAAGCGCTTCGGTAGGAAATGCTACGCCACCTCACTGTACTCACCAGACTTGGCTCCTTCTGATTACCATTTGTTTTCATCGATGGGACACACACTTAAAGAGTAGCACTTCAAGACATCTGAAGAACTGGAAAATTGGGTCTCTGAATGGTTTTCATCAAAAGAAGAAGAATTTTTTTGGAGTGGTATCCACAAATTGCCTGAAAGGTGGTCAAAATATGTAGAAAGCGATGGACAGTACTTTGAATAAAATTTGTTTACTTTCTTATTTAAAAAAAAAAAAAAAGAGTTTTATTTTCGTATAAAAATGCCTCACTTCATATGCATAGACCTGGTATTTCCTTGAAAATTGATATTCAAATTTTAGTAAATTTCCAATGGATTTAAACTTATAGTATTGTTACTATACAAGAAGAATTTTAAATTCTAACAACTTTGAAGAGTTGACTGTAGTAGATAACTTTCGAGATAATTATTAAATAATCTTTAAAAACAATTCAATCATATCACAAATGAAATAAACAAATAAATATCAGTTTAAAACGCTTGTTAATAACATTTTTTTTTTTTTTTTAAATGCCCTTAAGTAAAACTTGTATATTATCAATCATTAAATACGAACCATATTAATTAACTTTCTTTTTTCTTTAACAATTTATATGATTGATTTAAATGTAATAAAAATGTAATAAAAAAATACAGGGTTTTTCGTACTTTACAGCTTGATATTTGTGAGAAAAACTTTATTAGGTTTGTAGTCATTGTGAATGTGCAATAAAATTTGAATATGAGAGACATAGAAAATCATTGTATGTTAGTAGAATCCTTTGGAAACATTTTTAATTTAAAACACTTATGTAAGCCTCGTTTTTTTCTTATGAAAGAATACTTGAACCGCTAGTAAAGATACAGGTATATCTCGTTTAAAGCTAATTCGCCTTAACAAAGTTATTATATTAAAACCATGCACAGTCTAAAGAGGCGTCCAAACGCACAGCTTTTTACTCAGTTTTGCCTGCGCAAACCTTATTTGCGCACAGTTTTTTATTCAGTTTCGCGTGCGCAAATCTGATTTGCGCATGCAAAACTGAGTAAAAAACTGTGCGTTTAAATGGCTCTTAAGGTTTGATAATTTCCTTGTACGGTTTTTTTGTGATTATACAAGGTTTAATACATTTATTTTATTTTATTTTACATTCTTAAGGGTATGCTGTTTTTATTAAATCCATAGATTAATTTTAGTATAAACATCAATTTTCTATTTCAGATTGGCTGACAGAGGAAAATAACATATAAAACCTAGCAGTGAAAGTGTGAGAAATAAGAATAATACATTTTTAAATACCGGGTTAACTTACTATATCACATTGGTTAAATGTAGAGTTTTTATTTCTAAAACTTGGAAAACTTCGGCATGAATTGTTTCCAGTAAATGGCAATATCTAATGAATAATTTTGTATGATAACATGGGAAATCTCGATGTAATATATCTTTATGATTAAATCATACTGAAATACCCTGTCTATAGCTTGACCCACAAAATAATTCTTGAGCTTGTACAATTAGTTAAATAATCACAATTACAATTTATAACATTGTAGTTATTGAAAATAAAAATGTTAAAATACAGAAATACATTGCAATAAAATAATAATTCCCCTTTAATAATTTGAAAATTTTACAAAATTTATGATCTTTTTTAAAACTGTTACTCAAAGAAACTGTGACCTGAACAGCGATTCAGGCATACATTTGTCGTCGTTTATTGTCACCTTTTTTGAAAAATTTCCCTAATATGAAAAAAGGGGTTGCCACCTCGCTAAATCTAATTTCGAAAAGGAAATTATTTCTACTGTCGAGAAATTTTTTCTCACCAATTTTTCTGACGTGCTCTGGAGCTAGTCAGTATTTTTCCGTTAGTAAATTGTATGAAAGATTTCGTCAATTTTAAATCAAAAAATTTCTTTTTCTGTTTAACGATTAATTTTCAATTAAATTAATTTTTACTTTAGTACTATTTAGCACTAAACTAAATAAAATTATTTTTCTCTTTTAGAAAAATAATAATTTTACCAAAAAAAAAATTTTTAGTTAAAAAAAAAAATTAACAAAAAATGACAATGCATTCTCTGAATAAAAAAACATATGTTTCGAACTCAATGACTAAATACACATTTACTTGCACCCACACTGACGCATTTTATCAACCATATGTGGTGTCTTGGAAAAGTGACTTCGAATGTCGACAAATGTAGCCTGAATCGCTGTTCAGAACAGCAAAAGAATTGACTCTATTCGAGAAATATCTTGAAATACACAGCCATAACTAATAAAAATATAACGCTTCATATTATAATGTACCAATTTTAGGATTGATTCAAATTTTAAAACCATGACAGCAGCAACAGAAATCAAAACAGCTTTGGAAATTGTTAAACTAGAATAGGATGAAAGTTTTTGAATTTTAAGTAACCACCACTTTTACATCAGAAATGATATAAAAGATCACCAGATAATTTTTCCAGTTGAAATGAATATTAAATATTTAGTGGTTAAAGTGTGAACTGCGTGGGTTCCGGTTGCCTGTAAGAAAAGTCAAGTTGATGAAAAAGTATTCAGACCATGGGTAGAAATGGACAAACAAATCATTTTATATGAAAATTAACTGTAATTTTAAGAGCAACTTTTCTTTTTAATTATTCTCTATAGGATTCAGTGGCGTGCAGGATGTGCAGTGCACACCCTGCAAAAATTGTCAGAGACAATAATTTTCTGCACATTATGTATCTTTATATAACCAATTTTGTTATAATTCAATACATTCAGATATTGTGCCGATTTGCTTCTCTGTATTCCGGCAGTGCGTTCTGCTCTACGTTCTACACCTCGTAATGCGTAGAAGTATCTATGAAAGTGTAATAAATTTGTGACTAACTTTAGTGATGTTTTATGATGATGTTTGAAATAATTGCCTAAAAAACAATTTTGTTGTGTCAGACAAAGAGTAAACGAATTTTAACAGAACAATTTCAGCTAACAATACTATAGTAGACAAATTAATAGTATCTATCTTAAACAACATCGCTCTACTATCAACGAACTCAAGTTATTATAAGTTACTGCAAAAACAGTTTTGAAATTTTAACTTTAAATGTGGTTTTACACCAAGGCTGGCCCGAAGCAAGTATCAATGCGGCTCGAAAATATTAAAAGTTACTGAAGCATGTCCATTTTTCTGTGGAAAGATTTGTGTGTTTGCGCTCTCGTGCTAAAGCTGCCAAGTGATAAACAACAGAAATAGGACCAGAACAGAAAGCTCTTTCGTTATGTAGTAAATTCTCTTTCTATTTGCGTTACTCGCTCAGCTACACTATTCTGTTGTTTGTCACCTTGTGGCTTAATTGAAGAATGGAACATACTAAATGTAAAATTAGAACCAACATGTTGGATGAACACCTTGAGAACTGCTTGAGAATTGCAACCACGTCAATCGAACCAGATATTGCCAAGTATCACATTCATTTTATGATATGGATTTATACATAGTAATATACTTGTGGCCCAAAACACCACGTCTTCTTCCAATGCGGCCCAGGGAAACAAAAAGGTTGGACACCCTTGTTTTACAGGTTAAATTCTATATAACCTGTAAAACCATATGGCCAGTTTATTTTTTTTTTAAGAAACCATTATAATCGTCAAAATGTGCAGGAAAAATTCTGCACATTCGTTTGGTTTTATTATTATTCTCTGCACACCCTGCCTGATAACCCACCGCACGCCACTGATAGGTATGTATGTTAAAAGGAAAACCCGATGACCATTGAAGGTCGTCATTTTTTTTTCTACTAAGAAAACCGTTGTAAATACGAAATAAAATCCAAATCGATCATATATAAAAGATAGAAAAACAACTGATCAAGAAGTAATACAAATATGATTTCAAAAAGAAAAAAAAATATGTATTTTTCCATCGTTTATGCTTTTTTATTTATTTAACACAATTTCAAGTTCTCTTTGATACCCGAATATGGAAACTATTTGATTGAAACAAGTAAACTGATAAGCCAAAGGAGACATTTAATTAAATTACCAATTTGGTAATTACAGGAATTTACGTAATACAATTTTTCGATGACATATATTTTTTCTTTACTTTCTCAATTTTATGTTTTCTTTTTTTTTTATAGTACTTAAACTTAAATTTTAAAAAAATATATAGTAACTAAAAATCGGCCTATAGCCGATTTTTTGATGCCCTATGATAGAAATGGGACAGAAAAGCAGCCAAAACTAATAGTATTTTCTTCCTCTTTTTAAAATTTCCTCTAATTTACAGGTAATCTAGACCCTAATAGCACAAATCCAATTTGCAAATTTTATTTAAATGAGTATACTAGTTTTTAAAGTACATTAAAAAAAGTTTATGGACAGACTTATTTTCTCCATTATCCTTGGACCGATTTTGTTGAAATTTAACATGATATCGTCTATTTACGTATTTAATAAATATAATTAATTTAGACAAAATTCATTCACAAATTTTCCAGTTAAATACGAAAAACTATATAACTATATATATATATACTTTCTAGTCACCCTGGTTTTTGCTTAATAACTTCCCTCCCCTTCCTTGGATTTTTCTGAAATGCAATACCAAAGCCAGTTAAGGAATATCAAACTCACATTCTAAATTTCAATAAATTTGGATAACGCGTTTTTGTCTTGTCCACAGACGGACGGACGGACGGACGGACGGATATATCGATATAACTTTTGATTCCCTGCACAACCATACCCTTGAAATTATTCTACGATGATTATTTCTATGCATTAAGTACGGTCCAAACGCTCAGTATTTTTGCACAGTCGTAGTTTGCGCAGTTTTTCTGTGGGAAAGCCTGCGCAAATTTTGTGTCCACACGATACCGTCTTTTCAATATTTTTACACAGTTTTCTTTGGAACTTCTTAATGTCAAGATATTGTGCTCTTAGAACCAATAATAATGAATAGTTTAAGCTTAACTCCTCTAAAAAGTCTCTTGAAGACATTTTCGTGCCTTTCGCTTTTCGCAATTGCATGATGAAAACTGTGTAAAATAATGAGTTTTCGTCCACACGCTACGATTTGCATGCACGTACCACAGTTATTTTTCAGACACGATCTGAAATCGCACAAGCCGCACTTTTGCCTGCGCAAACGAATTGTGACTTGTCCAGATGCTCAGTTTTGCATGCGCAAATCTGATTTGCGCAGGCAAAACTGAGTAAAAAACTGTGCGTTTGGACGCCTCTTTATACACCTAGTGACAAAACTAATATGCCCTCTGGTAGTACCTACCATAGGGTATAAATATGTATTAACAAATGATATAGACGTATTACAAGATCATTATTATATAAGCAAAAAAAAAATATGTCGCCAATACATTATTTTTCTTCAAATTTTTATTTAAAAATTATTTGTTATAATTGTTAAAGATCGTGATTTTATCAATAAGAGTATGTTTTTAAAATATTGTGAAAAAAGACTTAAAACATTTTTTAAACAGAATTTTATTGATCGCGATCGCAAAGTACTTAAAACTTATAATTCTGATCACACAAACGATCAGATTTTAACAAATTGAAAATTTTTTTTTTTGTAGAAATGAAAATTCACATGACTTAAGAAACTCTGTGGGAAATTTGTTGAACTGTCTTTGATCATTTAATATCCTAGAAAAGGTTATAGAAAAAGAATATTCGGACTTTGCAAGATCATATTATACTGCGTGATGATAAATTTACTTTAAAACATATATATTTTTTTTTAATAATAATAATGAAGGAATAGATTTTATTTTAGAAACATATTTGAAAAAGAAAATTATTATCAAAAGTATATTAAAACATGCAATAGGGAAATGAGAATCTTGTTATCACACCATGCAGATATATGCACATATATAATATTCAACAGGCCATCAAAGGTCCTAATATCTAATCAAAGATGACTTACAGTTTTGCAATGTTTAAACTACACTTTATTTTAAGGCAACATTATTTAAATGTGTCAGTTTTTTTTTATTATCAAGAAACTTGAGATACTATATGATAAAAAGAAAGTCTTTTTAAACGCCACATAAATACAAATCATGCCTTAATGGCGCCTATTAAAACATTTATCATAATTTTCATTAACTTCATATCATCGAAATGTCAACAAGTTTATACTTTTTGTTATTTTGCTTGAACTTATTAAATTATGAACACATATATTGTAAATTATGTGCCTGCGAATTATCTCCAGTTGCTACAATTTGCAGTTGGCATTTGACCGATTTAATAGAAGGTCTAAGAAAACGGTTAACAATTTATCTTAATTGACTTGAGTTAGACAACTAATTGGTAAATTGGTAAATTTGATCGAACATGAGCTTTTATTCAGTATAAAAAACATTTTTTTTTTTTAGGCTAACCTCATTTTTGTCTAGTTGAATTATTATACCCTTTGTGACTAAATTAAACTATATTTTTAAAGTTCATTTATTCTAAGAAAATTACAATCGTTCAATAATCTTAGTTTTCATAAAAATATATATTAACACTTAAAATTGGTCTATCGTCGATTTTTTTTTTTTTGCCAGAAATAGGACTCGTAGTTAACAAATCTATAAAACTAAATATATTTCAAGTTTTTCTCTTCATAAATTCCTCTTCTTGAAATTTGTTCCAATTCACTGGTAGCCTGGCGCCTAATAGCATTAATATTTTTTCTAAGTTTTGCTTTATAAATTCACTCGCCCTGTCGGCCAATTTTGCTTTAATACAATAATAATTTAAATTAAGGGATAAGCAATCAACATTGTAAATTTCATCTATCTAATAACGCTTTAATGCAAGGATGTCCAACCCGCGGCCCAAGGCAAGTGTCAATGCGGCCCGAAAATATTCAAAGTTACTGAAGCATGTCCATTTTTCTGAGAAATGATTTGTGTGTTTGTTGCCAAGTGACAAACAACAGAAACAGGACCAGAACAGAAAGTTCTTTCGTTCTGGAGTAAATTCTCTTTCTGTTTGCGTTGCTCGCTCAGCTACACTATTCTGTTGTTTGTCACCTGGTGACTTAAGTGAAGAATGAAACATACTAAGTGTAAAATTAGAACCAACATGTTGAATGAACACATTGAGAACTGCCTGAGAATTGCCACCACGTCAATCGAAGCAGATATTGACGGTTTAGTTTCTCAACTTCAATGCCAGGTATCACATTCATTTTATGATATGGATTTATATATAGTAATATACTTGTGGTCCAAAACACCATGTCTTCTTCCAATGCGGCCCAGGGAAACAAAAAGGTTGGACATCCTTGCTTTAATGAGTTAGGTATCTTGTACTCTGGTAGTACCTACCATAGGGCATAAAAGTAACAAAAAAAAAAACTGAAAATTTCAGAAAATTAAAAGAAAAGCCCATACAAATTTTGTACGCCAAAAAAAAAAGTTAGTTTTTTCCAAAAAATTTAATATTTGCATACGTTTCTTATTGAATTTCCATTCTCATAATAGGCAAAAAATAATTTGCAAAAAATTTAATCAATTTACTATAATTTGGGACCTGTACCGGATTAGTACAGATCAATTCTTCACGGAATTTTACTAAAAATTATTTGTTTCTCAATTTCGCACATAATCTAGCCACATTTTCCTTGATAGTTGATTATTCGAATTTGGTTTTAAGCTTCAGATTTGAAAACTGAACCGAAATCATGTAATTCTATTCAGACTAAATCATATCGAGAAAGCATTACCCATCCTATGCTCTTTCGATATGATTTTGGTCGAATTAAGTTACATGATTCCTTACATTCCTGATTATTAGTTTTGCTATTTTGTTTTTATCTTGTTTTATAGTTTTATAAAATTTTTGAATAAACAACCTAAACTCAATTATCTATGGTATTATAATGGACCAAAAGCTTAATTGTCACTAAAATAGAATTGTGCATGGAAATTCGTTACATATGGTAAGACTATATTATATTTTCCACAATTCTAAAGGAAAATATGTAAAAATTAAAATATTCTAAAAATAAAAATGACAAATCCATGAATAAAAGAATATATAGATTACGCCTTCCAATATTTCAAATTGGTTTTTTTCTGCGCACCTACGTCACAGGGGACTTGAAATACATTGTTTATGTAAAAAATTACGATTATTTATTTGAAAGAAAATCACATGTGATATCAAAAAAGTATCATTCATGTGGCAAACCCTTCCACAATAATGATTGCATGTTTTGCTCAAATAAAATTACAAAGTTATTAACAAAATTAATACTTTTTATAATAAAATAGGTGTGAAAAGTTTTGATAAATTATTTATTCAAAATATTTTGCATTTCAATAAACAAACGATATACAATTTACATTTAATAATAATAATACAATTAAATATAAAATTCAATTTTTGAAATAGAAATCAATTCTTTCGAAAAACTTTTACCATTTAATATCAATTCGCGAAATGTTTAAAGTAATTTTCAATTGGCACGCGATCATTTATTTGTTTGTTTTATTTGTATTTTTCAATTGTATATTTTTCAATCAAAATGAATTTAATAACACCCATTTTATTAATATATTTAGAATTTAATTTTCTTTCATTTTTTAATATTTATTATATTTCCTTCATAAGAATTCTTGGTTTTTTTCTTAAAGAATTTATTAATTCTAGTATGTATAATATTTACAGATATTTTGACTAGGTAGCTAACTACCTAGACTAGGTACTATGAAAAAGTTCTAAAATTAAATTTATATTTTTAAAAAATATTACTAAAAATATTGTAATAATCTGTTCCAGGCGTTCGGCGGTAGATATTGCTGCTCAAATGGTTGAAAGACAAAACCAAAAACGGATTATTTAAGTCAAAAACAGCGACGAGTCATTGGCTACGTTTACACCGAGACTTAAAAAGAGACTTAAGTGCTTAAGTCGACCTAAATATGACGGTGTAAACACACCCAAAGTAACTTAGGTTAGGTCACTTAAATTGCAGACTTACCTTAGATTTAAATCGACTTAAGAACTTTTGACAGATAACAGGTGATTTCTTGATATCCAAGTGCTATAAATGTTCACATATGACGTTGCTTTAGACTTAGGTCTAGTACGATGTAAACACGTCTGACCCAAACCTAACTTTTAATTAGGTGACCTAAAAATTTGTCGGTGTAAACGTAGCCATTGACGATAGCTAATTTTTCAGATCGATTTATATATTACAGGATCACAACGAATTGATACACAAAAGTTCTGTTTTATTTACCATACCCTACACCGGAGCAGGGTAAGTGGCAAATAGAACGAGCAGGAGAAGAAAAAAGCTTTAATTCAAATGTTTGTAGCGCTGCTTAGCAACCATATTGTAATTAAATGGGAAAATTTTAGCTAATACACTTTTTATGGTAGAAAACTGAACTAATTTCGGTGTGAAAGCTACCCCTGGTCTGAAAGTAGTGTAGGATTTGCACTTTTGTTGTTTCTGTTTTCAATGTAAAAATTTGCTCTACCCCAGAGTAAGTGGCAAATAAAACAGACCAGTAATTTAAATTTCCATATAAAAAGTCGTAATTTTTCTGTAATTATGATCGATTTAAAAAAAAAAAAAAAACTAAGATCATCAAAGTCCTTTCAACACTTCTCACCATATTTTATGCAAATTAAAAAATGATCTATCAAGCGGAGCTTTTGCTAAGTTTGAAAATATAAACATTATTTTATTTTCTAGGCAGATCTAATCTCTAAAAGATTGAACAATGGTCCTCGAACTTGCTTCGCTCAGAATTCTGTAACGTCTTTAACTCTAAAGATATCGATCTGAAATTTTCAGAATATATTCTCAAAACTTCAAAATATATTTTACAACTTTATTTTTGTTTTTGTAAGTTTCTTAAGTTACTTATGTTGAATGAAGAATCAAATCATTAATTGTATGTCATATGTTGGATTCCCATAGGAAAAATTGTATGAATTTTTATTGTAACTACAAGTATAGAGAAAGTGATGATAAGGTTATTTTAATGTATTATAATATACACTTGCGCTCTTTAATAATAATTTCAATTTATCTTACATTATGCTAATTACATTTAATTCGATACTAAAAATTTATTCGCCTAATTTGAATAATATGCGAGGACATTTTTATGCATTTCCAATATCAAATTATAGACTAAAACGAATTGATTAAATGATTTTGAATTGAAATTATTGAGAAACAATAGTTCGAATTTCCGCAAATCTTATTCTTGGATTGTATTCGTTTATTTCATTTAGTTTATTATAGTTTTAAATTAAATCTAAATGAATTGATAATCTCCATTATCTTTGATTTCGTTACTGTTCTCTACAATTGCTTTGAAAGTGTAATATTATACAAAGATTGACGTTCTCTAAGAATAATTTGAACTAAGAGTATACATATTTCGTTAATATAAAACCATTCCTTCTTTTCTCAAAAAAAAAAATTCATTAAATGCGGTTCCAAAAAAAAATCCTATTTATCTCCTAATTTTTAAATTATTAAGTCTGTTTTATTTGCCATACCCTACACCGGAGCAGGGTAAGTGGCAAATAAAACGAGCAGAAGTAGGAAAAAGCCTTAATTCAAAAGTTTGTAGCGCTGCTTAGCAACCATATTGTAATTAAATGGGAAATTTTTAGCTAATACACTTTTTATGGTAGAAAACTAAACTAATTTCAGTGAGAGAGCTACCCCTGGTCTGAAAGTAGTGTAGGATTTGTACTTTTGTTGTTTTTGTTTTCAATGTAAAAATTTGCTCTACCCCAGAGCAATTGGCAAATAAAACAAACCTATTATGAACAACAAAAATTCAATTGAAGATAACAAAGAATGCCCAATATTTAAGGAAACTTATCACCAAAACCTGCGAGACAACTTATAATTTCGTCGACGAAGAATTCCTGACTGAATTGATTAATCGAACACTTTATTATTAAAGTTCCAAAAAAGAAAAACCGGAAAAAAATGTCTTCTTAGAACTGAAGAAGGTGGACCAGATTTTGATATTCAAAAATTTTTTTAGGATCTTTATATGTTTACTGAATTTTGGCATATCAAATAAAGACAATGACCACTACAAATTCGAGACAACACAGAAGGAAAAGGGCCAACAAAAAGAAAAAATATTGTTCCCGATAAATAAATAAACAAAAGGAAAAACATTAAATATTATTCAAAAAAGGAAATACAAAACCCGTTATAAATCAGAACGACACAAATTAACAATTTTTGGAAACCCTTCCAAAAAATCGAAAATTTATTGAAAACAAAAAAAAAATAAAACGAAAAACTTTCTGGACAACAATCACCGAAAACTTCCTTCCATAAAAGTGTAAAACAAGCTACTGGATTCCAGTAACTGGAATCAAAATTGAATTCGTGGTAGACGATGATGGCTCTCACAAAATGTTAGTTCTCAAGTTAATTTTTTGGATTTATAATCCAAGCAGAAAAATCTTTGAAGACTCCCCTGACTTCCTGTAAGTAGCCGCATTTGTTTCAGGTATGATTTCATATGAATTGGAAGACTATTGTTGAGCCTAAATAAACGATCGATAAATGGCTTTTCTCCGGTATTCATATGATCTCGAAGACTCATTAGGTCTGTTTTATTTGCCACTTGCTCTGGGGTAGAGCAAATTTTTACATTGAAAACAAAAACAACAAAAGTGCAAATCCTACACTACTTTCAGACCAGGGGTAGCTCTCACACCGAAATTAGTTCAGTTTTCTACCATAAAAAGTGTATTAGCTAAAAATTTCCCATTTAATTACAATATGGTTTCTAAGCAGCGCTACAAATATTTGAATTAAAGGTTTTTTCTACTCCTGCTCGTTTTAAGGCCAATCTCCACACAGCCGACATCCTATTCTGACGAGAAAAATCAGAAAAGTAAAAAGAGATGGACTTTTGCAATTTTCGCTAGGATTGACCGAATAAAAACATCAGGGTCTCTCCCCACACAATTTATAATATTATGGGAAATTCAAGAATATTCCCTTCTATTTTATACGAAAATGTAGTACGAAATTGTGTTTTCAGACTTTATCATAAGGCTTAAATTCCTATCACATCTAAAAACAAGCTGTAATGCAAAACGACGAGACTTCTATACGTATGTTCAAATCAAGTTACCTTCCGAAAGTCTTTCTAAAAGAAAGCTATATGAATATGGGAATTCAGAGTGTACGTAGTCCTTAGTTAATCACAACATTTGTTGTGATATACAGACAGACAGACATTGGATAAAAATGATTGCAAACCATTTAGAATCTTATAAAACGTGAAGATTTGCAAAACAAATTTTTTTATTTTTTATATACTTCGTATAGAAGTTAAAAATTTAACTTGCGTAAACCATCAAAATCATTTCGTCATAGAAAAACTTCCTATAAGAAAATTTGGTAGTGTGCGACGATATCGTGTATTATTATTGTGAGAGTATGCAAATGCAGATGAAAACCCATAAATCAGATGAACAAGTTTATCTGCGTTTGAGGGGAATCATCTGGCAGATGAAGAATCAGATGGGGAAATTATATCTGCAGAAGACGACAAAATTCGTAGGATGATTGTTTCTCTCTTTCTGTTTAACTAAATTTTGCATAAGTGCATCCCATACTTTTATCAGAATAGAATGTCGGCTGTGTGGAGATTGGCCTTTATTTGCCACTTACCCTGCTCCGGTGTAGGGTATGGCAAATGAAACAGACTTTATATTCCAATATTCTATTTTTTTTTAAATATAAGAACTTAATATTTTTTTAGGTCAAACAATTTAGTGCATATTAACATAAGGCGAAAGTTGTAATGCATGTGGAAAATAAATATTGAAATAGTTTTACGACAAAGATGGATAATCTAGGATTCAAGAAGCTCTTCCTTCCTAAATATCAGGAAAAACTTCTTATATTCGGGAGAAACTATACAAATCCGGAGAAACTGTCCACTCTTATAACATAGTTTGGAAATTGTTATATCTTCGATGTCCGCGTACTAAACTTTAAATATGATGTAATAATTTTAATATTTAATCATAAATTCGATCATTTTTTAAACAAAACATACAATTTTGTTTATTATTTTATGAAGCGGTGGGAGTTTTTCTTTTGATTCATAAATTTCATTTAAAAATTATTAAATTCGACTTTTTAAAAAAAAAATGTCATGTTTTTTTCAAATTCACATAAAATATTATTTTTAAAATTAAAACCGAAAAAACGTAATTTATAAAACTGATAAAATTTGTATTCTTTTAGTTTTAAAAATACTAAAAAAAAACCGTGGTGCAATGGACATCATTTTTGTGGTTCCCGGTATTTCTTTCTTTAATCTTTTTTTTGGGGGCGCGAAATATATAATGTTATATTTTTGGTTTTATATTTTTAGTGAAGAAATGGGCACTGTTTTTCAGTCTTCATATATTAACTGATACACAAAGTATTTTATACTGTGTGATTCAAACCTTACTTTTTTTTCAATAGGGTTTTTTTGACAGATCACGCGTGACTAGTGTCATTCTGATTTGTCATTTTTGTTCAGTATTGTATGGCAATTCATCATGTCAAGACTTACATCTGATCAACGTTTACAAATCGTTCAATTGTATTACGAAAATGGGCTTTCTATGAAAAATGCCAAAAAGCCAAATTTTGTTCAGTGATGAGGCTCATTTCTGGCTTAATGGCTACGTTAATAAGCAAAATTGCCGTATTTAGGATGATGAGCATCGACAAGAGTTTCAAGAGCTACCATTACATCCATTGAAAACAACAGTTTGGTGTGGTTTATGGACCGGGGGCATCATCGGTCCGTATTTCTTCAAAAATGCGGCCGGCGGCCACGTTACTGTCAATGGTGAGCGCTATCGTTCCACGACAACGGACTTTTTGGTACCTGAAATTGAAGCCCGTGGTCTCGACAATATTTGGTTTCAACAAGATGGTGCTACGAGCCATACAGCCCGTGTTACAATGGATTTATTGCAAAATCATTTCGGTGAGCAATTAATTTCACGTTTTGGCCCAGTGAATTGGCCACCAAGATCGTGCGATATCACACCTTTGGACTTTTTTCTTTGGGGCTATGTAAAGTCAAAAGTCTTTGCCGATAAACCAGTGACAATTGAAGCATTGGAAGCGAACATTACACGTGTCATTCATGAGATTCCTGTCGACATACTTGAGAGAGTGATCGAAAATTGGACCGCCAGGCTGACCGAGCTGAAACGTAGTGCCGGCCAACATTTGAAGGAAATTATTTTCAAACATTAATTGCCATACTATGTGCTTAAAGTTGATAATAAAGATTTGATATTTGCATTCAATTCTAAGTGTTTTATTTTTATTTAAAAAAAAAAGTAAAGAATGAATAACGCTATATTATAATTTACTTCGTTATTTCTTAACTTGAACCTCAAATATTAATAAAGAAAGTTTTAAAAATGAATACTTTTGATATATTTTTAAATCTGAGATTATGTTTTTCTTAATTCATGATAATTCGAAGAATAACAATTGTTAAAAAGAAATTTTCATAAAATTGACTTGTTTATGGCAAAAACACTTCTGATGTACGGATCTAAAATTATACAGGCTTCCTAAAATGCAATACACAGGTCTTCTTTTTCTTATAGTTACCTAGATTTTATTTAGCTTCTTATTCAGTTCAAGCAATTGTTGAGCAGGTCACAGATCTGTCTTGTTTGATTTCCTCATTCCTCTGCCGCTGTTTAAAATTATGAAATACATATATGGAAAAAGTCAGGAAGTTATACTAACTTTTGTAGATTAATAAACGTTTTCGGATCGGAATATTTTGACGCGAAACAAATGAAATTCGATAAAAAAAAATATCATTTTCAATACGAAAAAAAAAAAAATTCCGTTGTTCTTTAATAAAAATCAAAGCAATACCTGATGGCATAGTAGACAAGAAAATTCCACAAGTTTCAATATCATATCCTCCGGTATGTCGGCATTTTATTCAATTTTATAGAAACTCATATAGTTGCGTTTTTTACCTTTTAATAAATACATATTTTTTTTTCCTTTATTCGCGGTTAACTCGTTTATATTCTTATTTTTTTTCCTCGGAACATTTGTATCATTTTCATGCGCCTTTTGAATATTTTTATTTTCTATAGCCATGTGCCATTTTGTACCTTAACATCTTGTATGCGCCCTGTGCATTGTCCCAACCCAATACCTTGTAACCTTCAACTAAGTATATTGATGATGGTGTATGGTGTTACTGATCAGTGTGGATCCTATTACATCCAACTGATATTGTATATTACTTGCCTTCGGAGGGTATCAAAGAAATTTCATATAAAGATCCCATATTAAGGGCCAACATAAAGGGAAATATAAAAGAGTATTGTTTCATATTTATATATGTATATATAAGGGGCAATAGGTTCTTTCATGTTTTTCCGTCATTTGTTTTATGGTTCAATAGATCTTATATATTTATATTAAACCGATGCCATCTCGTACAGAAGCTAATAGGAGCATGGTTTTTTGTAAAGAGAACGTTATATATATATATATATATATAGGACTGAACTGAACTCGTTTTTATTATATTGTTTTATTTTTCAATATCATAAACGAGCAATTAGATGATTTGCTACTGAATTTATATTCATATCAGTTCATGGTACACATTCTTATAAATATGAATTGTGTATATAATAAATTGATCTTTGAAGAAGATTTCTTAACACTTTCGCCTCCCTTCACAGGAATATGTTATTAATTTATTTTTTTTTTTTTTTTTTCAAATCTTGGGAAGGTAGCACATATGCGGATATATGATGACATATATGGATTTGTTTACCTTCTTATTTTTCTATATATATATTATATAAATTTTAGCATACTTATTTATGACTTTTTTTTTTTTCTAATTCGAGAAGTATTTCATGCAAAAACATAAAATATGAACATATTCCAATCGATCTAAAACTTTTTTGATTTTATGGGGATTCGAAAATTATTTGCCATCTTTTTTTTTAAATCTTTCTAAAAGCCATAACAATTTGTTTTGTTTTCAGAATATCCATAAGCTAAAATGAAAATTTTAAAATAGAATAATTAGAAATTTTGTTTATTGTTTTTCGGAATCAAATTAATATAAATTTGAAATAAATAATTCAAATTTGAAATAAAACTTTGATCATATTAAATTGCATACCACTCCGAAAATATTTATAATCATTTTTACAAAACAAAATTTTAGCTAACTTCACGTTTCTTATTTCACAGAAATGTCAAAATTATTTATAAGTTTTTTGTTGTCTCTCCTTTTTTAAAAAGTTAATTTCTTTTAAATAAATTCTAAACTATGGCAAAATTAAATGATTTTAAAATGAATAGTGAAGTTGAATTATTTAATTAATATAGTTAACAGTTGTATAGGAAAATTTTGAAACAATTAAATATAGATCAAATTCAAAGCCTTCTTAGCCCTTTCACAGACTAATGGTATCAAAAAAAAAAAAGACAGTAAATTTAGTTTTATAAGTATGACTTTAAAAACGTATAAATTTCCATTTTTTAATTTATTTATTTTTAATTAAAACACATTTTCATAGATAAGACCACCTAAAAATGGCTGAAACAATCTTCGAACCGGAAATTATGATAACTGAAGTTTATATTAAGCAAGAACCTGAGTTAATTATTGAAAATGAATTTGAAACTGAAAAAATTTGTAAATATTTGAATAAAGACGATATAACACAAGAAGATCGTCTGAATTTGATTTGGCATAATTGTGTGATCTGTGAAGAACGTTTTTTAAGTATTGAAGATTTATCATCGCATATTTCTAAACACTCGGAATTTTGTGATATTGATAAAAAACTGACGAGTAAAGTTTCGAATATCAAAAGTTCTCAATGTCTTCCATCTACTTCCAAGCAGGATCTAGTTACTAATAGAAATTCTTTAAAAATTCGTCTGAAAATCGAAAGAGGAGATATATTCAAATGTGACCAATGCAATCTTTCATATGTTCGAAGGAGTTATTTTCGAAGGCATATAAGGACACATATTGGAGATAAATTATTTTTCAAATGCGAACAATGCCATCTTTCATTTTCTCGAAGGGATTCACTTCACAGTCATATGAAGGCACATATCGAACAGAAACGTATCGAACAGAAATGCCTCGAAGAGGAACGTATCGAACAGAAACCATTGAAATTCGATAGTTCATTTAGATTCAGTTATCACAAAACCTTTCATTGTAAATGTTCCGTGACTGGTTGTAGTGTGAATCAATTTTCACCAAATGTTACTTTTTATCGTTTCCCGAAAGATAAGAATTTGTTCGAAAAATGGTGTCAGAATTTGCAACTAAATCCAGAATATTGTAAAAAAACTACTGTACGAGTCTGTAGTCAGCATTTTGAAAAACAATTTATTGGTAGAAGAAAATTAATAGGAGGGGCGTTACCTACACTTTTTTTGGGACACGAGGAATATGAAAAAATATTTTTAAATTCTAATTTAGAAAAAAAAAAGTACCGAAAATGTTGTGTGGAGAATTGTAAAAGTGCAGGAAATGGAAGATTTTTTGCATTTCCAAAGGATGCCGAATTAAAGCGAAAATGGCTTAGTATTTGTCATCTTGAAGAAAATTGTCGTACAACGAATATGTTTATTTGCGTAAAACATTTTAAAACTAAATATATAGGAAAAACCAAACTTCTGACTGGCGCTTGTCCTAGTATTGATGTATCGAAATGAAAATATTTCCAAATAATGTTCACACCTAATTGATTATAATAAATATTTATTTTGTTAATATTTTGTTCTTTTTTTTTTTTTTTTTTAAACAGAACATCTTCTAATTATTAACTAAATTAACAAATTAAATCGAGGCAAATTGTATGAATAGTGTGGGCATAGATTAGTATACCAAGATGTCCAAGCCAAATGAGCAACGTGATGTTCAGTATTCTTGTTGTAGGTGAACTTAAAAAAGTATGGATGAAAAAGAGGTTTAATGTGAAAAAAAGCGAAAAATCTATATTGTGTCGGGATAAATTGATTATATTTTCAAAAAATTTTAATTCAATACAAATGTATAAAAAAAAATTTTAAATGGTGGCAATTTCAATGATTCGTCCAGTTTTAGTTCTATCTATAGTCTCCAATATATCCACTTCGCTATCCGATGTTACACTCTCATCCGGCAGATCGAAAACAATTTCTGAAGTTGCATCGCATTCATAAACAAATGGTTTGTTATCACCGAGATATGTATTTGTTACTTCTTTACCTAATATCTTCTCCAAATCTTCTTCAGTGATACGCAATTTTCCATTTATAATACTTTGATTAAACAACGGTGATTTTTGTGGTGTATAAATTACAATTGATTTACGTTCTCGAATTGGTAATATATCTTTTTGAATTATACTTAAATTGTTTGTGTTTCTTTTCTTTTTACTACTAGTTGTTAAACATTTTTCCGGAGATGATGATGTTGATGATAAAATCCGTTTTGATTTAAAAGATCGATTTAGATTGAGTTTTTTTTTAATATTAGAATTTTTATTGCGCCTGAAACTAGATTCGGTTGACGAGGAAGATGATGACGAGCTTCGTTTCAGTCGTCGCTTGGTTTTAAGTTTTCTGCCATAATTTCTTTGAAGAATATCTTTACTCTTCAGATTTGAATCACTTTTTAATCTTTGATTAGAATTCAAACGCTTTGGAACAGATCGTTGATAATTTAAATATTTTTCATCGGAAAAAGAATCACTTGTATTCAAATTAGATTTCAATTTTTTGGTGACACGAGAACCTTTTTGTTGGGCACGTTGTTGTGAATAACAAACACTTTTGATTACCATGGTAGTGATTTTCATTTTTTTCTTGTTTTGATTTGACTGCAAAGAATCGGAATCAGAGCAATGTTCCATTATGATTTGTCTTCTTTTTAATTCGAATTTATTAATATAATTTTTATCAGAATTATCGATCGTTGAATTCTTATCATTCTTGAAATCATTACTGGAATTTTGAAGCCAGTTATCGACTTTATCATTACAATTTCGAAACCATATTGAATCAATCATTTTATCAAAACCAGTTTTATACCACTTTTCTTTACGTTTTTTTATAACTTTCTTTGTTTGCTTAAAAACAGCGCGTACATCAAAATCAGAATCTCGGTCTTCGTTAGTTGATGCGGCTTCATATTCTGACACTTTTATACTTTCATTTTCCGATATATTATCTTTTTCATTGATATCAGGATAATCAAGAAATCTAAATGAATTTGCTTCATTATTCATATTGTATTTCGTAAAATATGCTCCCCATTCTTTCGTCCTTTCCAACAACTTGTTGTCATCTGGCAAAATATCATCATATTCTTTCTTTGAATTTCTCCAGTTTGAAGTTTTGGACATGTTGATATTAAAATTTAATATCTTCAAAACAAAAATTCGTCAATTCAAAAAATTATTGGTTTGGTATAATAAAAAAAAGAATCAGTTGAATGCAGTCTTTGCAAATGTTTATTATTGGTCTATTATGTGGAGATAGTATATTAATAAATTCATCCCAAATTGTTCCACATTTTATTTTTCCAACAATGATTTTTTTTTTTGAGAGCAACTTAGATTAAAGCAGCCAAAGCGAATTTTGACAGACAGGATAGTTTGAAAAGTGCATTTACAAACTAGATAAAAAATTTTATTTTATTACACATTAAATTGCATACTTACCGGCAATATTATAATCATTTTTACCAACAAAAAAAAAAAAAAAAAATTCGGTAAACCACGATTTAATGCTAACTTCATGTTCGTCTCTTTTCAAAGAAGTGTCAAAATTATTTTAAAAGTTATCGCGAAGTTAGAAGGCTTTGAAAAAAAAAAAACATTAAATTTCCTTCAAAAGAAATTCTAAATTAAAGTGATATAAAATGGGTGAAAGTGACATGACAAAATTAAATGGTTTTAAAATGAATGGTGACAATGAAGAAGTTAAAACCCCGTTTCTAATTGGCGTTGCAGGTGGAACAGCAAGTGGAAAAGTAATGAATGTCCTTTTCAATTAGTAGTAATGATATAATTTTCTAAATATTTTATTTTATATAGTCTACAGTATGCAAAAAAATTATGGAACAATTGGGACAAGCCGATATGGATCAAACTCAAAGACAAGTTAGTTAATTTATATTAAATTGATTTTCCCACTTCTGTGAGGTTATTTTTTTATTTTTTTTTTTTTTGATTCAGAAAACATGCTTTAATTCTATTTTTATCCAATTCAGGTGGTATGCATTAGCCAGGATAGCTTTTATCGTGATTTAACACCAACTGAAAAGGTAAAAGCACAAAAAGGACTTTTCAATTTTGATCATCCGGATGCATTTAATGAACAATTAATGTTTGATACATTACAATCGATTTTAGATTGTAAAAAATTTCAAATACCATCTTATGATTATCGAACCAATTCATTGTAAGGGCGAACATAACAATTAGATTTATATTCTTTTGAATATTAATTAATGATTTTTATTTTGTTTTCCAGAGATCATGAAAATAAAATAACAATTTATCCTGCTGATGTTGTTCTATTCGAAGGAATCTTAGTATTTTATTTTCCAGCTATCCGAGATTTATTTCATATGAAATTATTTGTTGACACTGATTCTGATACAAGATTAGCACGAAGAGGTACAGTTTTGTTGTTGGGTCTTCGGATTAAAAATTAAAATATATAATTGATTTTTATTATTAATTCTTTTAAAGTTCCACGTGATATAAACGAAAGAGGACGTGATTTAGATCAAGTACTTACGCAATACATGACTTTTGTTAAACCAGCTTTTGAAGAATTTTGTTCACCGGTATTTAAAAAAAAACAAAAAAAACAAATATATTTTCTGGAAAAAACTTAATTATTAAATATTTTCAGACGAAAAAATTTGCCGATGTTATAATTCCTCGCGGAGCCGATAATACAGGTTTGGGAACTTTTAAACTATTTTTTCGTTTTTTTTTTTTTTTTTTCTGAATTATTTTATTTTAAATTAAAATTTTGCATTTAGCTTTTTTATTTATTTATTTATTTATTTATTTTTTATTTTGGAAATAACTTTAGAAGTAGAAGCTTTTATACAATTTGTTTTACTTGTATTTTTTCTTTTTTTCTTTTGTTTCTTATCAAAACTTAACCAAATTAAAAAAAAAAAAAAAAAAAAATTAATGAAAACAAAACTATATCAAATCAAATTGAAAAATGCTATTTTCTTTGAAACGCGATTTCTATTTTGAATTTAGTTTTTAAAACAAATTTATTCTTTAAAACAAATAAAACTTCTTAAAACGTTAAATAAAAAACAATTTTTTTAAAAAAAAAAATCAAATCATAAAAGCCCGAAAATAAATCAAAAGTAAATATTAAAAAAAAAAAAAAAAAAAAAAAAAAATAGTAAAATAATCAAAAAGAAAAAAAAAAAAAATGTGAACCAAAGTCCAGCAATATTGTTTTTACAGTTGCGATAGATCTAATCGTTCATCACATTGGGGAAATCCTAAGACCAGGCGGATGTACTGCTAATGGGGCACCAATTCTAACAATGAAACGACGTGATCGCGAACATTAAGACATTTCTTGTGTGTGTGTGTGTGTATGTTCATTATTTAAATACCAAAATTAATAATATTACAAAATATTTTATATACAACAATCCTTCCCTCTTCAAAAAAAGTCCCAATGTTTTTTTTTTGTTTTTTTTTTTTTTGATACAAATATATTTTTATGAAAACAAACCATTTTATCTTCCTAGATTTATGATAAAACACATATAATAAAAGCACAAAACACAATGTAAAGTCTATTTTCTAATTTTTGTTTTGTGTTATTAAGGGCCGATTTCACAGTGGTGGCTTAAGCCTAATTTTTTGCTTAAGCTATAGTTAAGCTACAAAGTGCATTTCACAGTGCGGATTATTCAGAACTTAAGTAGAGCTTAAGCTAGCAATATCGATGGCTTAAGCTCAGTTCTTTTTAATTTATTATTTTAATGTAATTAAAATTTAATTTATTAAAATTCGAAATTTTTACCGCCAACAAAATTTTGACATTTAAAATGAATAACAAATCATTCACGATTGCAAGTTACGAAGAAATATTCACAATAATGCCCACTTGTCAAAATCATTTAAGCCCACACTGTGAAATGTAAAAATATAAAAGCTGAGCTTAAGCCTAGAATCTTGCTTAGGCTTTTTAGCTGAGCTTAAGCCACCACTGTGAAATCGGCCCTAAGTAAGAAAAAATTATTTTCATAAACAGCAGAAAATAAGATTATTCAGAAAACTATTGATAGATAAAGAAAATGGGAAAATTAAAAAAAAAAATCGACCCATTCTAAGGTCTAAATAGTCTGAAATGTTTGAAGCAAATATTAAACGCTTTGTAAAATCATCATTCCAATGAATTAAACCGGTTGGAAGGAAGTTGAATATTAATGCAGTGGATATTATCCCAAATGGTCAAAACTAACTGGTACAGTTTTTCTTCCGTTTTCTCTAGTTTGTTCTATGTACCCTGCCTTGTATTATTATATATTTTAAAACCATCAAGAGAGTTTTTTTCCTGTACCGTTTAACCATGTTTAATGTACGCTCAAGCAATATAGGAGATCATTAGCATAGCTAATTAAGAATGAAATATACTCTTCTTTGATTGATAATAATAACTATAGGGATCTATTCTCCATAACAATCGATTCAATTGAATCGAATAATAGTAGGAAACTGGAGAAAACGAGGGAATATTTTTTCCAATTATTGTTTGTTTTTTTACTATTTTGTTGCGAATGAGAAATTTGGATATATCCGATATAGGCTGACTTTTTTTTTTTTTTTTTTGAAATTGCTTACTTCAAGCGTTAGAATTATATAAGAGTTTCTTTAAATTGATTTTACTAAGGCAGAAATCGAAACTACAAGCATTTATATTAACTGCATGTAGCATTCGGGAAATTGGTTCGTTTTCCCCGTAATCCGTTCTGTGGTACATAATTTTAAATAAGTCAACTGATCTTAAGGAACGTACATTTATATTAAGCGGCATCTTTTCTAATAGTATAGGAGCATCAATAGCGCCATTGAAAATTTGATGGACAAAAATAATATCAGCCACCTGAAGACGCTTTTCTAAGGATTGCAGGTCAATCAGTTTTAACCTATCACAGTACGGGGGGGTAGTTGGAAAGGGTCATTCCAAGGAAGATCTCTTAATGCAAAACGTATGTGATCTACGTTGTACAGACTCTAACCTGTTAATTAGACTTTTATGGTAGGGAGACCATACTTGACGGGCATATTCCAAAATAGGTCTAACCAAGGTAATGAAGAGTGCTTTAGTTATATGAGGATCCGAGAACTCCTTAGACCATCTTTTAATAAAACCTAAAGTAGAGTGCAACACTATGAACGAGTGAGTCAATATGTAGCTTGAAGTTAAGTTCACTGTCACAAATCACTCCCAAATTTCTAATGCTAGTCACTCTACGTAGAGGCACATCGCCAATATTATATATACATGGATAATTTTCACGTTTTCTAGAAAATGTGATAACCTCACATTTGTCGCTGTTGAGCGCCAAATTATTTTTACAACACCAGATTACAAAATTATCTAAATCGCTCTGGAGATACAGAGGGTCATTTAAGTTACTTATTTCTTTATAGATCGTCATATCATCCGCAAAGTTAGAAATTTTAGAGTATTTAATTACGGAGGACACATCATTAATTGTAAGATCGAACAAAATTGGTCCCAAATGGCTGCCTTGAGGGACGCCAGATGTTGCAGTATAAAGCTCAGATTTGGAAGAACGTAAAAGTACTTGATAACTCCTTCCCTGGAGATAGGATTGAATCCAATTGATAAAAAAACCCGGGAAGCCAAGGGCACTAAGCTTAAACAAAATCACTTGATGAGACAATTTATCAAACGCTTTGCTGAAGTCTGTAGTTATACAATCAACATTATTGCCATTTTCCATGGAGCACGTCGAAAAAGAAACAAGTTCAACTAAGCTAGTGATCGTAGACCTACCCTTCAAAAAACCGTGTTGATTACTGGAAATAAAAGGTTTACAACCAAAGCACACAAACTGCTGAATGATGCATTCAAACAGTTTTGGAATGCAAGATAATTTAGCAATTGGTCTGTAATTTCCGATATCACCTCTACTGCCTTTCTTGTGGGTCGGACTTTAATTGTCTGTATGTTTTGACCTCACTATCAAATCAAAATAATGCAAGTTTTAACTGGCACAGGCATTCTAATTAATACTAATTTTTATTAAAACTTGATAAAAATATATAGTTAGGTTTAGTTATAGTGGCGGCCATTAAGCCAACTTAGACACCGTTGGGTCCATAGCGGTACCACATAGTATATTTACCTATGAAAGTTCCCATAGTTTACGAGGTGTTCTCGAATCGAGGACACTGACTTGTGTTAGGCTGAAAAATTTCTGTTTTCGTTGCGAATTGTAGCATCTTTCTCAATTGAACCCAGTGGCCTCTTCTAGATTTTAAGAAAAGATTGGCCGATGATTTTCAACTGTATCCTTCCTTGCGAAAGCCAGGGGAAATGCTTAACGGATTCAACCTGATCCAGTTCTTCACAGATCCTACAATGAACAGTTTTAATACAGTGGTGTTCAATGAAATCCGGACACTTACCTTTTTTCGATTTGAAGCGATTTTTTCCAAAAAAGTAGTGATGCTTATTCGGTGAAATAATTTTTTATATTACCTCACATAATATTCACTAAAAAAATTATATGGTTCAATCAGTATTTATGGTTTTATTGGAAAATTAAAGAAATTAATAAGAATTCAGATAATTTTTTGTAAATATTAAGTTTATTAGGGTACAAAAAAAAACATGTTATAAATAGAGTCATTTAAATTTATCAATTGCATTTTGTACACACCTCCTGGCACCTCCTATTTAATATTTAGTATGACTGCCATTTGCCTTAATTACCGCTGTGCACCTGTGCTTCATGGAATTCACCAAATTTCCAGTGACGTCATCACTAATTTCATCCCAAGCACTTTGAATTTGCCGCTTTAAGTCTTGTTGTGTTTGGGGATTACCTTTACAGACTTTTTCTTGATAATAGCCCAGATATTTTCGATGGGATGAAGATCTGGGCTGTACGGAGGCCATTCCAATGTCTGAATATCGTTTTGATTTAGGTAGTCTTTTACCTGAAAATGAAAAAAAAACGGAAGTTAATAAAATTTCACAAAATGTTAGGACTGGATTTTCTTGAGGATTGTCCAATAGTTCTAAAAAAATAAATAAATACCTTTTCTGAAGCGTGTGCTGGCGTATCATCTTGCGGAAAGATGTACCTTTCAGTTTCAGCAAACAGCTCCAAAACTGACGCTTTCAAATGACTCTCTAGGACATTTAAATACACATCTGCGGTTACTCTTCCATCTATAAACCCCAGATGACCTAAACCACTTGCACTGAAACATCCCCAGACCATTACTCCTTCAGATTCGTTGGGAATTTCCTGAATGCAGTTATCACTGAGGCGTTCTCCTGACTTCCTTGGGACGCGTAGCCGCCCATCCCCGACATGCAGCTTAAATTTGCTTTCGTCGGAGAAGACTACTCTATTCCACATCCCTCGAGTCCAACTGGAATGTTCCTGGGCCCACCGAAGCCGAGTGATCTTTGATGAAACCTTTAAAGATGGCTTTTGGAGCGAGCAACGTGACCTTAGATTTGCCTCAAGTAACCTCCTCCGCATGGTGATTGCAGAAATTTCAGTTCCACTGGCTAAAGCAAGCTCGGCTTTCAATTTTGTGGAAGGTTTAAAGCGGTTTCCTTTGCAACGAAGGACCAGAAATTGGTCTTCTACTATGGTTGTCTTGCGTTTCCTTCCAGATCCTTTGGAGCGTTCTGTGGTCCCGGTATTTTAAAATTTTTTGATTAAATTAGCAACAGAGGGCTTCCCCCGTGATACTCTATCACTAATTTCCCGTACTGACAATCCTTCACTTTTTTTTTTTTTCACTTAGTTAATGTTTATGCTCATTACTTGAGTTATCGATTGTTTCTAAACTATTTTTTGAAATATACAGTTACTACATAAATCAAGTAACTAAATACTGAAAAAAAAATGGGGGGGGGGATGAAATTTTGACCTGCACCATGCATTTTTTTCCAGGAATTCAAAGTGTCCGGATTTCATTGAACATCACTGTATATAGTTGAAATAAAATTAAATTTTAAAATGGTCTCCAACAAGAACTTTTCTATTTTAGATTTGGCTAAAATGAATTTTGAATTGGGAATTTCATTTGACCTGCGTATTAAGTCCATGTTATTATGCTTTTAAGTAGAAAATTCCAAATAATCTATTTTCTGCTGTTCAAATATACAAATCTTGAGTATTTTAAAAGGAATAAAATAAATAAGAAAATACTTTTGAGTACACAAAATACTTGTTTCATAAAATTTTAGAAAGTAAGAATTTTTAATATAACTTTATATATTTATTATTTCGTTAAAATCTCAAATTTCTATATAAACTAAAATTTATTTATTTTATCAAATATTATTATTAATTAATACAAAATTTCTCCGAAACTTACTAATTTAAGATATTATTAAATATTTTATTCTAAAATTAAAATTAGCTATTACAAGTATCGCTTCTCTTCAGTTACCAAGCACACTTTTTGTTTTTTTTTTTTTTAATAGAAACATTAGTAATAAATAACATAAAAGAATATTAAATTTTAAATGATATTTTGGTATTTTCCAAAAATAAAAATGTTTCTGCAAAGTGTTTCGTTAAGAAGAACAGTCAATAAAAACAGGATGTATGTCTTAAGCCGTATTACAAGTATATCTGATATCTATTCGCCTGATTTCTATCTGATAATGAAGGGTAAATAGCTTAATGTATCGGTTTTTATACGAGAGTAAAATTTATGGCAAATCTCAGATGATTTTATTTCGTCGATAAATTCTCACTTGATAACAAGCCCCGTTCATATCAGATACTCTTTTCATAACAGCAGACTCGTGTTTATAGCCAAATTGGTTAATACGTTCTTCACTTAATGTTAGAAAGAAAGTTTCCATGTACTGAAACAATTGATATTTTATAAAAAATATTTAAGTTAATTGGGATCTGAAAACCTATTTCCAGCAAAAACCTATTCGTATTTGGATAGAAAATTACTTTTTCTCTGTGTAAAAACTTTCATCTTCCTATAAAATAGAAAACCTATATAAAAACTAGAGATTTTCTAAGAAAAGGAAAAAGTTTATGATATCAGGTAATTCTAGAATGAACTCGACTTTTACTGAACAGAACTGAACTCGATTCTGACACAATTGAATTATATTTGCTGTGTTTTTTTCATCGGGGTCAGGGTTTATTTTGAAGAAAAAAAAGATGTGGGTCTCAAGAAGAAAAAAAAATTTAACTTTTTCCATCATTTTTTAAATAAATTATGCCTAAATAAAATAAATACTAACGAATTCTCAAATATCTTTATTAAATGATAATAAAAAATCATTTTTTTCAAGAATTTATGAAATTGATTATATTACAATATCCACATTATATGGAAAACGATGGCTGTGCCATCTTTTGCAATTTTAGGTAACTAAAATCTATCAGGGTCTCAGGCCCTTACCCCGATAAATATTTGAGTTATGTTGTTGTTGTGTTATGAAGCAGACCCTGACCCCGATGAAAAAAACACAGCTATTAAATGTCTTAGGACTATTTTCCGCAATAGAAATATAATTAAAAAGGCTTTATTTAACCCCGTATTTTCTGAGCGCAGTGAACAATTAGTTTTACACCATTACTAATCCGTTTCGAATCTATAATTAAGATAGTTTTTTGTTTTATAATTTAAAATTTGATCTATACGAGTATTATTCTTCCTTTTCCTTAAAAAATTGCGATCTCTGTATAAAAAAAAACAGGAGTTCCATTTCACAAAAAATCAAAACAAAAATTTTTTTAATAATTGATTCAAAACTCTGAATGTTAAGTTTTAATTAATCTAAAATATAATTAAATATTTCATCTATTTTCTTCTTTTGTAAATTTGAAAGTACTTTTAAAACATTTCAACAAAATAAAAGAAGAAAAACACTCAAATCTAAAAATGTATTTTGCTTTTGTAATTTTTGCTTTTATATTTTTTATAAATTTATTTAAGATTTCATAAAATTAGACATAATTAAATGTATTTGTGTGAATAATAAAAATTTGTTAATCAAAATTAAATTTTTTTTAATGAAGATGAAATAGAAAACAACATTAAATATAATTCATTAATAAAGATAAGACAAAAACTGATTTGCATGCAAGCTAATTAATTTATTTGTTTTTTTTTCTTTTTCTTAGAATACTATTTTTTATTACTCGAATGAAGTGAATTTAGATTTTCTCGACGAAATGAAATTAATGCCTTTTTTTTTACAAATTCCTAACTTTTATAAATTCCTTTTGATTTAGACCCCCGCTGCACACTTGAGCTAAGCTATACGCAACGAGCCTCGCTGTAGGTTACATAGCTTAGCTAGGCTCGCTAACCCCATTGCACACTTGAACTAAGCTACGCGGCGACAATTTTGGTAATTTCATACCTTCAGTTCTATTTGAGCTTTCAAAGAGGTATAATGTTCGAGTACAGTATCTATGAATTATTACTAGACCTTTTCCACTTGACACATTATGCATTTATGTCGACAAGATACTACTACAAAATAAAGAAGACATACTACACTTTTGCAAGCATGGATTCTAAACTGTATAATCGTATATATTAGTATCAGCGATGTCAGCGAAACTCGTTGAGGTCTGAACTACATAAAAGAAATTAGTTCGTATCACTCATGACCAGGCGACGTAGTTTCAAAGTTTCGCTGCAAATGCTAAATTTTTTACTTTCAGCGAGAAACTTAGCTTACATATTTTAGCTCGCTTAGCTCAAGTATGCGGCGGGCGTTATTCTGAACAAAAATACGAAAACTAATTACATAATACTTTTCTAACATGGGTTGTCAAAAAATCTAGAAGTCGAAAGTTGAGATGAAATTTGGATATCGAATGCAAATGGGGGGGTTCATATTTAGTCGAGAACACAAACAATATTTTAAAACTTAAGTAAATAAAATTTATCCAATTTGGACTTGACCAGCGAAAGCATCCATTTCAATCCAGTTTCGACCTGATTTGAACTCTTCAGGTGTATGTAATAATAGTTATCCTTGATTTTGTTTATTATAAATGAGAGGTGGCGAAAGACGGACCTCGCAATTTTTTTTTTTTTTTTTAGAAAGTTGAAATTTGTGCGAATAACAAAATTATTTCAAATTTTGATAGATGAAATTAAATAAGTTTGTTGCGACCAAACTGAAATAATCTCGTTGTTTGTTAATGTTTCATCCTGCTAAAAATTCAAATATATCCCTTTCATGACAACTTTCGACTCCAACTTTTTGAACACAGAATTCAAATTTTCTTGTGAAATACAAAAGAAAATCATTCTATAGAACCAGAATTTTTAATCATAAGACTAAAACTGTTCTAACTAATTTAAAAAATCATGCTAATATCTCGAATTAGATCAAGGCTGTCCAACCCGCGGCCCGCGGGCCACATGCGGCCCAAGGCAAGTATCAATGCGGCCCGAAAATATTCAAAGTTACTGAAACATGTCCATTTTTCTGAGGAATGTTTTGTGTGTTTGCTGCCAAGTGACAAACAACAGAAACAGGAACAGAACAGAAAGCTCTTTCGTTATGTAGTAAATTTTCTTTCTGTTTGCGGGGCTCGCCCAGCTACACTGTTCTGTTGTTTATTACCTGGTGGCTTAAGTGAAGAATGAAACATACTAAGTGTAAAATTAGAACCAAAATGTTGGATCAACACCTTGAGAACCGCCTGAGAATTGCAACCACGTCAATCGAATCACATATTGACGGTTTAGTTTCTCAACTTCAACGCCAAGTTTCACATTCATTTTATGATATGGATTTATATATAGTAACATACTTGTGGCCCAAAACACCATGTCGCTTTCCAATGCGGCCCAGGGAAACAAAAAGGTTGGACACCCTTGAATTAGATGATATTAATTCTAATTCTTCTTTTTTTTTTTTTTCAAAATTGACGAACTGAAAACTAGAATTTCATTGCAGTAATATTTCTACCCAACAACGTTGAATTCAAATTCTTCAAGTTTCCTCAAGTTTCCTTTCTGTTCCTTTTATTAGCTTAATGGTCCCAAGTTTATAATTGTATTGTTATTACCGTTCTGGTTGTGTACAAAATCCTAATCTTTGTATACAACTTATTCGATTAAATTTCCTAAAGGGAATAATTTTTAAACCCAAGAACCTCAAAAACTTTATATCAAGAATTTAATTTCAATCTAGAAACTTTAAAATTGGAATTCGATTTTATATAATTGATGTTTCTGGTGTTAATTCCTGTTAATTTAATCACATTTCCGATTTCCATAAATCTGTAATAAATTAAAAAATACCAAAATTTTGATATCTTATTTAATTGTATTTTTAAAAATGGTGCGCTTAAGGTGCTGCTTCAAATTAATGTTACAATAAAAATTACATTTATTTTATTTTATTTAATTGATTTTTTTTTTTTTTTTTTTTTTTGTATTTGTTTTTATTTCTTTTATTATAAATAATCTTAGAATAATGTTTATTTTTATTGTTGTTGCTGTTAGTTTTAAAAAACAATAATTAATTAATTAAAAAGTGAAAATCCAAATGGAAATTACTAATTATTTTAAAAAAAAAAAAATATATATAATTTTGTATTCCTTCTTTTCGAATATGTTTTTTTTTTTTTTTCTTTTCTCTTTTTTTTTTTCTTCTTATTTTCATTTTAGTTGCCATCGATTTAATTGTTCAACATATTCGTGATTTCTTGAATAATCGTTCAAAACAAGATTTAATTGATAACACAATAAGGGATGCTATTGATAGTAGTTCAGGACAATTAGCTTCAATTGGTTTCGCGTCTTCAATGCAACGAGGTAAGAAGAGGCCCGAAATAACTAACATTCGACCACATTAAAAGAGAAACATTTTTATTTTTGTTAATATATAAAAATATATCTATTTTTGTGTTACTTTATTAATATTATAATTTTTTTTTTAATTAATTATTTATCTTTTAAAAAATTTGAAAAAAAAAAAAGAACTTAATTAAAAGATTAATCCAAAAGAAAAACAAAAAAAAAAAAACACTGTAAATAAAAAAATGATAACAAATTCTAATTGATTACAAATATATCACAATTTTGAACGTACAAATACAAATTACATAACAAGTTACAAAATAAAAACTATTTATAAAAAATAATATTTTTAATTCAAAAATTATTCGACACTTTTGAATATTCGTAGTTTTGTGTCGAATTTGATGCTAAATTGATTTTAGTATACTAACCCCAACCCCCCCCCCCCTCCCATATTCTGATTGCAGTCATAACAAGTTCTGACTGTCATAAAATGATGTCATTGTCATAACTTTTTTCTTAATACTATTTGGTATTCTGACGTGCTCATAACTAATAACTGTCATAAAAACAGATCATTAGTTCTGACCGAAAATATTTTAAATCATAACGAAATTTTATATGTGTTCTCTGAGTGATTCAATTGATAAATATGAAATAATTTCCACCATTTTTTTAGGCATTCAAATAATTTTACATCTATAGAAAAATTTCAAACCTATACCTAAACATTTTCGAGAGTAATTTCTCAAATAACCATGACAACTCGCTCAAATTCTAACAGTTTATCCGTTCCGTTCACTATCCGTTCGTTAGAATACGAATTTTCGCTACAGTCATATAATTACAGTCAGAATATTATTGTCATAAATATTTATGACAGTAAAACTGTCACAGTGCCAGAATAGAGGGGTAAATAGCAGATTATTTTAAAAAATAGTTAAACAAACTTTATTCAAAATTTACAAAAAATATATAAATTTATTAAGAATTTAATATATTAAATTTAGTATCGAATCGACACATAAAATGGCAGAAAAAAATAAAAATTTTAATTTTATATGTTGTAACAAATTTTATGATCATTTTAAATTAACACAAAATAATTTCTTATTAAAATAAATAAATTTAGAGAATTTCTTTAGATTATGAATCTATAAAAATGGAAACTAATAAAATGTGATAATTTGAAGTGATCTATAATTTTCAAAGAAAACAAAAATATGATAATTAAAATATACAAAATCTGTAACTAAAACACGTTCGATTTGTTTCTTTGGTTTTGTACAAGTTTTCAATTTAAAAACAATTTAAATTTATTAACCAAGAATACCATGAAAATCCAACTACAGCTGAACTTGTATATCTTATTTTACTAATTACTAATAATATTTAAATATGGTAATTTTTTAAGATGAAAACAAAACAAAAGGGATTAGTGTTTTAAAAATGCGTGTCCATGGTTTCAATGAGGATAATTAACTTTTAAATTAAAATCATCCAATAAAGAAGAGAATAAAAGCCTAATACCAAAGACATATTAGCAGCAATAATGTACATTATCTCATACTAAAGACATATTAGCAGCGATAATCTCAATTATCTCACGATTCTCGATTAAAATTCGTTAATGGATCAGATTTTCTCAATTATTGAGGATAGTTAACCGAGTATATTGATCTCAATTATTGAATAATTGAGAACTTTTCACTCTCTGAGTGTGAAAAGCTTTAAAGCTTTAGCTTTTATATCTGGTAATATCGCTCATATTTATAGATATAAACTTTCAAAAATGAAAAAGTAAGAAGAAGGCACAGAACAAAATAACAGATTTGAATTTGGCTGTTCTAATTTTTTTTTTATTTTGAAGGAAATGATTCTTTTTTTAAAAAAATATAATATTTTTAAATTTTTTCTTTTAGATTTTAGATGTTTGCATATTCATAAATAATTTTTTTTTATTCCCAAAATTTTCTAACCAAAAAAAAATTGAGAATGAATTTTAATCCAGAAAAACAGAATGTGTCACAATTCTCGATTAAGAAATAATCCACTGAATTAAAACGTTTAGTATGTTTAGGGCATCATGATTCTCGATTAAAATACAAATCGAAAGTTAATCGAGAATCATGAGATAATGTACATTATTGCTGCTAATGTGTCTTTAGTATAAGCAAAAAAGATGTAATCGACTAGATGAATTATTATTGATACCTAATTATATTTAGATGAGACCAAAAATGCTAGTGGATTAAGCTCTACAGTATTTCAACGAACTGAATTTATTTGGTTACTTTCTTTTAGCTTTTATTTTTATTACGGTCTAAATGATTTTTTCGAAGAATTGCTTTTTCTTTTCTTTCAAGAAATATATCACTTATTTGTATTATTTTTTAGGAGAAATTACACTCTGAATTTCTTCAATAATATTTTTTATTAATAAAAATTTAATTACGTATTTCTTAACGGTAACGGAATTTCTGGAAGATTTTTATATGCAAAAGATTTCTTTCCGATTAGGATACATTGAATGTCAATCGGACGGTGTTGAATAAAATTCAAAAAAAACAATCAATTTATTTTAATTATGTAACACTTGCGGTCAGGGAAAATCTAGTGATGAAAAATGAGGTCACGAATGAAAAAAGTTTAGAACCCAATGCTCTAATACAGTGGTTCTTAACCTTTTTGTACTCGCGGCCCACTGAAGCAAATTTTGCATAATTTGCCGGACCCCAGGCAAACTTCTCACGGACCCCCAGGGGGCCGCGGCCCACTGGTTAAGAATCACTGCTCTAATAGATTACATCTTTTTTTGGTTCAGGTTAACTAATTAAACACTATTGTATGACGGGTCATGTGGATTGGTCCAACTAACTAACGACGTTGTTTATTCAAAAGCCCTTTTGTTTTGTCGAAAAAAAATCTCCTCTAATTTCTTTATTTATTTAAATTTATTTTTAATCACAAATGAATATTATTAAATTTTTTTCTTCTCGTGTAATTAATATTTTTAAAAAAATATTTCAATAATCAAAGAGCAAAACAGCACCCTTGCAGCAATTCGTCGATTTTCAACGCTTTGTAAAGAAGTTACAATCCAAAGTAATATATTTTTTGATCATAATCGGAATTTAAGAAATGCTGATCATTAATTTTGTAATGAAGAATAAAAAAATTAGCTAAACAATTTTAATAAAAAATGAATTTCGATTTTTATTTTGTAGTTTTTGAAAACTCTTCGTTTTTTTTTTTTTTTTAAAAATAACCAAAAAGATTTATAACTTTGTTGAAAATTAAAAATTTTAAGAAAACTATTTAATTTATGTTATTTTTCAATTAATTATTATTTATTGTTTTAAAAAAAATATGGAATTTTTTTTGTTTTGTTTAAAAGAAAAATTGAATATTAGAATGTTTGGATTTTATTTTGTTTTTATTGTGTTTTAATTTTTGAAAAAGAGAAAAATTTTAGATAGAAAATATTTATAACATTGTATTGTTTATTAAAAAATTAAATTGTTTTAAATAAAAGTGATATTTACACTAAATTTGGTTAATTCTTTTATTTAATAGGGTTTAAAAAAAACTACCAAAATGGATGGACATTTGAAAACTGATAGTATTTTCTTGTCATAAAAAACATGGAAGACTTTCCATTTTTAACTTCTATACCAAGTATATAAGTTACTGAAATCATGATCAAATCTCCACGTTTTATAAGATTCTAAATCGTTTGCAATGGGCGTATCCAGCAGTTCTAAGCGCTTAAATCTAGCAAGAGGACTGAATGCAATTCTAACTTTAAGCGCTTAGTGAAATTCTAGTATACAAATTTTTTGCTAATTCAAACAACGTATTTAAGGTTGTTGTTCATGCTAAGAAATGATTTGTGTAAAGGATAAATTGAGAGGAATTATTGAAAATTCTTTCTGGATTATTCAATTTTAATTTTAATTTTTCAAAAATGAGTTTGATAACACTTTTTCACTTTCCTACAAAATTTTTCTTTCATTTAATTTTAAATTTTTATTTACTCTCGACACTAATTTCATTTAAAAAAAAATATATTTTTAAAAGTTATTCAAATAAGACTAATATAACGTTTAGCACAGATTACTACCATTCGCTTGATTCAAGGAACGCATCCAGGAGTTTAAAAAATTTTAACTGCTTAGATTAAGAATTTTGACTAAGCGCTTAGGACTGCTGGATGCAGCCATTCATTTTAATCCAATTGTTTGTCTGAAATTTCCATGAAAATTGGTAAGAACCATTCTCTCAGAAGTTGGGTTTGATTGGACTAAAACTTCAGGTAGCCGCCGAACAAAAGTTCGGTTTTTTGTGTTTTTACATTACAGTGTATTGTAACGTTATTTATGAACCGATTTCAATGAAATTTGGCATGAGACATTTTTTCAAAGAAAGAACAATTGTGTACAAAAATCAATTGAATCCGACTACAACCTCGGTTAGCTGCCGAATAAAATTCGGATTTTTTTTATGAAATTTGGAGCATAACTTTAGGTGCTCGGACAAAACTTCGAAATTTTTTTTACAAATTAACTCATAAATTGTTGTATGAAATAATTTGATCGATATGTATAGAAGTTCTCATAGTGGTTTGCGCACTATCGTTTGTTTTATGATATTTGCATATTTTTATATCATACAAACTGTCATAAAAAAGTTAAAAAAACATATAGAAACATAAAATCGGCATAAAATCGATTTTTTGATAACCTAGAAGGTAGAAATGGGAGTTGCAGTTAACAAATGGACTAATTGGGAAAAAAATAAACAAAACTAATAATATTTCAATGCTTATTTTCTTCTAATTTGCAGATAGGTTAGGCCAGTGATTCTTAACCGGTGGGCCGCGGCCCCCTGGGGGTCTGTGAGAAGTTTACCCGGGGTCCGCCAAATTAACCAAAAATTTCCTTTAGAATATTATAAAAAAAAGTGATAAACAACCGAATATTGTAATGAAAACTGAATCAGAAAAATAAAATTTTTGTTATTTAGATTTTTTTCATTTATTTAAATGTCGGTCACAAAAAAATTATGAAATATTGATGGGCCGCGAGTACAAAAAGGTTAAGAACCACTGGCTTAGGCTCTGATAGAATAAATCTATGCTGCATCTATCTGCATTTTTTTTTTTTTTACCAAGAAAATCAAATTTCTAAAAATCGTTATTTCAAAGAATTGCTACTACGACCGTTACAAATAGTCAAGACACTATTAAGCGGTGAATTACTAAAGTTTTACACCTTTTTAAGACTCCAAAAATATCAGTTCGTTTCATATTTTCACCACGTACACTTTGCGCGCAATTCAAATAAATCATAAATGAAATGCCACCACCGCTAAAATATTGTGGTGGATATGTTTTTTTTTTACAGGTGAAAAAGGTAAAAAAAAAAAAACAAAAAAAACAACCAGCCATTGTATTTACTGGTATTTACGTTATTCAAACACTAACGAAAAAGTTTTAAATATTGGAAAAGAAAAAAAAACACAATCAACTTTTAACAAACTTCAGTTCATTTCTGGCGTTTGCTGTAAGATATTGTAATTTTTGTGTTCACATACCTTTTTTTTGAGTTAATAATCTTTTTTTTTTTTTTTATATAAAATGCGCGAAATTAAATATTAATTAAATAAAAATATTTAATTTTTCAAATTAAATAATGTTGGTTTTACAACCTTGTGTGGTCACATAAAAGAAAAAATATTATTAATTAATTTTATTTTATGTGTGAAAAATAATTGGAAAAGTTTGCATTAATTTTTTTTTTTTTTTTGTTTTTGTAATTTTTATTCAACACATTCATAAATTTTCGAAAGTATTTTTGTGTAGTTTTGATTTCTGTTTTTCGAAAAATTTCCTTATTTTTTCCGAATTTTCTAATAGTCATTTTTTTTTTTTTTTTTTTTTTTGTTCAAATTTGAAAACTTATCATATCATTTGAAATTAATAAATTTTATAATTAATTAAGAATTCTGTTATTTCCTTTTCTCATTTAAAACAGTGTTTACAACATAAGTGTGTGTGTGTGTATATGTTTTTTTTTTCTCTTCAATTTTATGTTTTAAATATTATATTAGTACGTGTGGTGAAGTTTTTTTTTGTTTTTTTCTTTTGTTTTCTATATTATTTAAATTTTCAAAAAAAAAAAAAAAATAAAAATAAAAAGTGAATAAAAAAAAAAAACTAAACAAAAATTAGGTGTCCCATTAAAACAATGAAATTTGGATTAGAAGCAGTTAAAACTAATCGTGATGATGGCGATGATGGGGATCGTAAATCAACAACGACGTCGTCACTGCCTCAGTTACCGCCTACATTTTTAGTGTCGCTCATTGTTTTCGGTAAGTTGTCAAAAAAATTTTTGAAATGTAACATAAAAAAAATACAAAAAAAAAAATTCCAGACAAAATCCAAGAAAATCGTCTTAAAATCATTCAAACAAAATTTTGCAAGAAAGAATCGAAAAATTTAAAGAACAATAACATTTTTCTTTTCTTGATCTTTTTTTTTTTTCACATGATTTTTCCATTTCCAAAGAAAATAAAAAAAAAGAAAATAAAAATAAAACTCTTCAGAAAACTCTAAAATCTCACACAAACGATTTTCGCCTCGCCAATAAATAAATAAATTTCATTATTTTGGTTGGGAAAAAGTGCAGTTGCATGCAATTTTCTGTAGTTTTTTTTTTTTTTTTTTCTTTTACTTAATATGACTCATATATTGCACAAACTAACACATATGCAATATCCGCGAGAGTACCTGTTTGATAAAGAAAACAATATACGATGAAAAAAAAAATTTAAAAGAAAAATCAGGTAAAATAAAAAAAATTCGAACGAAGTGTGCTTGCCGATTGTGTTGATTCTTTATACTTGTGTCGACAAGAAGGGAAAAGGGAGAAGAATGTACATAATTTTTTGTTTGGATCAGCGATTAGGAATGTGCGGTCCGCGAGCATTTTATCGGCCCGGCAAGATCGTTCCATGTGGCCCGTGAACTATTGCAAAGAAATATATATTTTTGTATCGTATTAAAAAAAAAATCTTTCATATTTTGATACACAATGTGCAGCCCATCAACCAAATCTTTTTTTTTTTTTTTTTTAAATTTTAGCCCGCGTACGAATAATTTTGTTAACCTCTGCTTTAGATGGATAAAAATGTATTTCATAACAATCTCTATACATAGGAATAGAAGAATCAAACAAGAATACTTCAACTTCAGTCTTGTTCATTCAACGTCCAACAATCAAAGCTGTTGGGGGAAAATGAAGAACTGGTTAAAATAAGATCCTTCAACTTTTCTTTTCAATTTGGAAATCTTGGGACGCACTTCATTGCTATCGCAGATTCTTTACTTTGTGACAGTGTCTGTGGTAGTTATGGCAACTGCGTAAAATTCTCTAATTTGAAAATATTTAAAATAAATGGTTCAAGTAATAGACTCGAGTATGGAAATTACAAAATATGGGCGCATCCAGCAGTTCTAAGCGCTTAAAGCGCTTTACAGCGCTTAATTCTAGCAAGAGGATTAGATGCAATTCTAACTTTAAGCGCTTAGTGAAATTCTAGCATAAAAATTTTTTGCTAACCCAAACAGCGCATTTGAGGTTGTTGTTCACGTTAAGAAATGGTATGTGCAATGGATAAATTCAGAAGAATTTTTGAAAATTGTTTCTGGATTATTGAATTTTAATTGCAATGAGTTTGTTAAAATGTTTCCACTTTCCTATAAAATTTTTATTCCACTTTATTCTCAATTTTTATTTACTTTCGGCACTTATTTCGTTAAAAAAATATATATTTTTAGAATTTATTCAATTAAAACTAATTTGACGTTTAGCACAGACAATACAATTATTTTTCGCTTAATTCAAGCAAAAAAAACGCATCCAGGAGTTCAAAAAATTCTAACTGCTTAGATTAAGAATTTTGACTAAGCGCTTAGTAGTGCTGGATGCAGCCTATGACTACAATTTTGGACGACATTTTCAATTTCACTTTAACAATTCCGAAGAACGTTGCAAGGAGAGAATGATCTTTTAGCAAATTAAAGTTGATGATAAACTACCCATTAACGTTCCACTTAATATCACAACAAGCAAGACTAAAACCTCTTGCCGTTTTATCGATTGAACAAGACAGCAAGATATCATTCATAATCATATCGAAAAAATGATAAATCGAATGTATAAGGTATCATCTCGTCATTAGTGTCAGCAAGGGAGGAGAGATAAGAGCAATATTAATGAGGCAGTGGTAAAATTAGTCGGAAAGGAGGAAAAAAAAGATCATCACCTAACCGCCACCTTCGACCCACCACCAACCTCATTAACTGGTCAACAACCGGTAGAATAAAGGTTACATTCGCGATGATACAGCGGAGTTGTTAGCCAGCAGATTTTTCAGTTTCTCCGTGCTCAACGAGCAGTTAAATTGTCCAGAGCTGTTATTTGCATTTATTAACATTCTAGTAAAATGTTAAAACCTTCCATAGTCGTCAGTACGATGACAGTCTGTCATAAATAAGCTAACACTTCGTGTGCGTTAACTTTTAATTTTATGCGTTCGAGAATGCTCGAAGACTCAGTGACGCACGCATCGGCCCTGGTCTATCATATTTTAAATGTCTTGAAACTAATGAAGGAAGTAAAAATTCATTCAGAGAATGTTATGATCAAAAATATCTATAAAAATTCTGTTTAAAAACAAACTTATGTCTTATGAGAAGTGTTTCCCAGCCTCACTCCTTCGCTTCTGTTCCGGGTTACTAAAAAACTATATGTACGTATAGAGAATGTTAAGTTCAAGTCACATATTTTCAAGTATGTTATGTTTTTTGTTATTTTTCCCTACTATTTTTTTTTTTACTCTTCAACGCGATATTTTGATGTACATTTGTTTGGAAATATTCGTCGCTATTGGCGATGGACACCTGATTGACCTGGTAAAATCTATTCTTTTAAGTTTTTATTAAAATCAATTTTAATTAAGATATTTTTTTTTTGTTTTTTTTGCTTCATTTTGATTGTCAATTACTTTTAGATAGAGTTTGTTTTTTCATGTGTATAGAATGTCGACAAATTCTAATGGGCCTTAAAAAGAAAGAGAAGAGTTAAAAGGGACTGCTGAAGCAGGTCAATGGACTTACCTTTGTTTTGTCTTTCATTCGATTCGATGCTTTTCTTTCTAAGTGTCTCGTGGAGGTGGTTTTCAAAATTTTAGAAAAAAACATTTCTTTTCATAAAATTTTTATAATGTTAAAAATAATAATTATTAAAAGTCAATCTAATAGGTTTGTTTTATTTGCCACTTGCTCTGGGGTAGAGCAAATTTTTACATTGAAAACAAAAACAACAAAAGTGCAAATCCTACACTACTTTCAGACCAGGGGTAACTCTCACACCGAAATTAGTTCAGTTTTCTACCATAAAAAGTGTATTAGCTAAAAATTTCCCATTTAATTACAATATGGTTGCTAAGCAGCGCTACAAACATTTGAATTAAAGGTTTTTTCTACTCCTGCTCGTTTTATTTGCCACTTACCCTGCTCCGGTGTAGGGTATGGCAAATAAAACAGGCCTATTATGTATTTAGTTTTTTTTTTTTTTTTATTGTCAAAGAAAAAAGACCAGAAAATCTGTGTTATCATTGAAATCTTGGTAGAATTGGTATCCGTTGGTTCCACTTTGTGGTTTTCGTCAAGGAAAAATCTAGTCTTGATATTCTAAAAGCTAGAAATTTAATTTATATATTTAATACGGTAACTAATTGGTGAGAATTAAGTCAGTGGGAGTGACGGAATCTTAGTTTTACTTAGTTGTACATTTAAAGTTTCCGTCTTAAACCTGACTTTTAATAATTTCTTGCAACAATTTCATATTCATATATTTAATGCCTTTTGACATACTCTTCGCTTTTAATTACGTAATTATTTTTTTTTTTTTTTTAATGAGCTCATGATTATCATCTTTTAATCATAAATCGGTCGATAATCGCCGGTGTTAATGTAAAATAGTAATCATTGGGAAATAAGTTTTTGTTCAAAGTTTCTCCAATTTTCAATAATAAAAATTAGTGGTAATATCATTTTCGTTATCTATATAATATTTGTGGAATTTTGTCTGTATGTACCGAGTTGGCGTCTAAACGGCTGGACCGATTTTGATGAAACATATCTCCACCGATTCTTTGTTCCAGGGCGCTGGTTATAGGCTACTTTGATTTTTGGGTTTGTTTTAAGTTTAATTTCGTTAGGTGGCGCTGCAGTCTAACTCAAGAACGGCTAGACGTATTAACACCATATTCGGACCATATGTTAGTTCCGTGCAGAGCTAGGTTTATATTAAGTTTTATCCCGGTAGGTGGCGCTGTGGTCAAACTCAAAAACAGCTTGACCTATTGACACCATATTTGGACCATATATTGGTTCCGGGCGAATCTAGGTTTTTTTAAGTTTTATTCCGGTAGGTGTCGCTGCGGTCAAGAAATTTCAATTTTCCTCATTTTTGTTAATAGAAAAAATGTCGATAGTTTTGAGAGGAGGAAACATCGGTAGAAATAGTCAAAATGTCCGAATTGTCGGGGATGCTTATGAAAATTTAATGACGGAGCAACGTTTGCTAAGTAATCAGAAAATGTTGAATTACTCAACCTCAACGCATGCTCAACAAAGTCCTGAAGAAAGCCCGAACAACGTCGGGTATTCTGCTAGTCTTTTATAAGACGGAAGTTTATTAATCATTTAGAATGTTACTATTCGAGGTTAGATAAGCGTTCGTCTTTTTTTTTCCCCTTTATGATAAAATCAATTATTATCTTTAAACATGCAATTTATATTGCCATATTCGAACAAAATCATTAAAATTAAACAATATTTTATTTTGATAAAATAGTTGTAAATCTTGTTAATAGATTTGATGCTAAAATATCGAATGGATATGCATACACCGGATTTGATAAATTCGCTTCACAACTGAGGAGTGTAGCTGCTATTAAATTTCAGGAAAATTCAGTCCAAAGATAATGGAGAAAGAAATAGTTCTAGGCAAAAATAAGCCTATAAAGTTTTTTCGATGTACTTTTAAAAGTATTATATCAATTTGAATAAAATTTTGCGGAATATATTTATGCTATTATTTAGCTACCTGTGAATTAGACCGAATTTAAAGAAAAGAAAAAAAATGCATGTAGAAAAAACCTTGATATATTATTACTTTTGGTTGTTTTTCTTACTTCTACCATAGGGCATCAAAAAATCAGTTATAAGACGATTTTAAGTTACTATTTTAGTTTAAGATCTAGACATCAATATACTATAGTAACGTTGGAAAATTGAGGGAATGAAATGACTTATTTATGTCGTATTTACTTTGAATAAATACAAAATAATTAAAATTAAAAAATTTTCTATTCTTAAAATAATTTCTATTTATTTTTAGAAAAAATAATAATTGAAAATATTACATGTTCAAGTTGAGTAAACATTTCATAAAAAAAAAAAAAAACAATAAAAATATGAAATCTGAACTTTATTATATAATAGAAATAAAGCCTTCGCTTAACTCTAATGGAAAAAAGTATAAAAACTTTTACCCCCTTATTCTGAACGCAGTCATAACAAGTTCTGATTGTCATAAAATGACGTCATTGTCATAACTTTTATCTTAATACTATTTGGTATTCTGACGCGCTCATAACTAACAACTGTCATAAAAAAATATCATAAGTTCTGACCGACAATATTTTACATCATAACTGAATTTTATATGCGTTCTATGAGTGATTCAATTGATAAATATGGAATAATTTCCACCATTCTTTTCAACACACAAATAATTTTACACCGATAGAAAAATTTCAAAACCATACAAACATTTTCGAGACTATTTCTCAAATAACCACGAAAGCTCGCTCAAATTATACCAGTTTTAAAGTGTTATAAATTCATATTTTGGACATATTATGACCTGTTCGCCAGAATACGAATTTTCGTAGCAGTCATAATTTCAGTCAGAATATTATTGTCATAAATATTTCTGACCGTAAAACTGTCACAATGCCAGAATAAGCATGTTAATGTCAAAAATTTAAAACAAATTACTCATTAGAGATTTGTGATGTGCAAAAATCCAGTATTGAATGCAAAGTATTGGACAACTAGGACTTAGCAGTTACATTTTATTCAATGCTTTTCCAAAAAAAAATTTCTAGTAATATTAACAATATTTCAAATATAAATAATATCGGGAAAACTCTCTTATTTTGACATATTTTAAAGAAAAAGCCTTTCGCAAAATATTCCTAGTTTATGTCAAACTTTATGTCCGGCTAAAAAAAAGTTCAGTTTTTTTGAGTCTCCACAAAAATTTCGGAGCCCGACTTAAAAGAAATTTTAAATTAAGTCGTGTGTGTTCTCTGAAGAAAATCACAACAAATTTCAAGTAATTTACTTATAAAGTATTGGAATAGCAATTATTCAATACGAAATATTTAATACAAAATATTCAATATGTAAGGCAAAGAAAAGTGAAGAGAAAAAGTGAAGAACCGAGACCTGGATTCGAACCAGGGTCTCATCAGTCTTATGAGGCGAGGTCGAGGTCTTAACCAACTAAACCATTCTACACTGTATCTACCAGTCTGTTCATTTGCCTTTTCCTCTACTAACAACAATATTATTCAAATCATTACAACTGTTTTTGTCAAACCTCTCAATTGTTTTATCAAATTCAGTTGTATCCTAATTTTAAGACTTTTTCTTATTTAATATTTACTAACACTGTATTGAGTACTCATGATTACTCCAAAGTATCGGATTTGCATATCTTTATTAGAGATCTACAATTTCTTCTTGTGATGAGATAGAAACACAGTGTTATGCAAAAGATTAATATTTGTATAGTTTAAAAATAATATACAATTGTATGGTTTAGTTAACTTCGATTATTTATAAGGCAAATTAAAGAATTTTAGGATAATTTTCTTAGCAGTTCTTGTCCTTTTCTAGTGGTAGATTTCATTTTATGCATATTTACAGAAGAGTAAAGTTTAGCCAAAAATCGTATGCGTATTACTAAACTATGTATATGATATTTGGTTTAGCTAAGTGAAATAATTAAATCTCTTAGATATCTGGAGAACAGACGCCGCCACGCAAACAATCGATGAGAATTGTCAATCCTAACTTGCTAACTTGTTATACTTTATATGGATTTCTATGTTTATTATATTTTTCCAAGAACTTCATAAGTAAAAAAGAAGGTTCGCTAAATAGTAAAATTGATTTTTCAACTTGTATTTCTATGGCATTTTTTTAGATTACAGGTTAATTAGGCTTGTAACAGAATTAAATGATAAATAACAAAGCAAAAGTTGATAGGTGATTGCCGTTGAAATTACCTACCCTTATTTTTGAAACTTGTTTAACTATGCTAAAGAGTACGTACACATATCAAATTGGTTCTTCTCCCCTTCTTCAATACAAAGTATATTTATGAGCCTTGAGTATTATAAAACCTTTCATTGAAATAAATAGCAGCAAAAAATGTAAAAAACTAAAATAAAATAATATGCAAAGCGCTTTTAAACACCATTTCTGTATTTATTAGAATTTTTAATATTTTTCTTTTATAACAAATTCCAATAAGTGTTTTTTTTTCTGGATTTACATAATTTCAAGTATAAAGCAACACTATAATTATTCCACTTATAAGATTAATAATTTCTTCAAAAATTTCGAAGAAAATTCTCAAAATTAAGGAATTGAGAACTAAAGGACACAATAAGTAATTGTAAACATAAAAAACATTATCATAGTTGTAAGAGTTAAAAAAATAGGATACAACTGAATTTGGTAAAACAATTGAGATGTTTGACAAAAACAGTTGTAATGATTTGATAATATTAGTAGTAGAGGAAAAGGCAAATGAACAGGCTGGTAGATACAGTGTAGAATGGTCTAGTTGGTTAAGAACTCGACCTCGCCTCATGAGACTGATGAGATCCGCGTTCAAATCCTCGTCTCGGTTCTTCACTTTTTCTCTACTTTTCTTTGTCTTACAACTCAGATGTGGGGTGTTATTCACAAAAAGCTCCTAAAGTTGAATATGTGCAAAATTGTATTGGATTTTATTGAGTGGTGTAACCGATTTGGAATGGTTAGCCATTTTGTGTGTATTTGTGTATTTGCAGTATTTGTGATTTGGATTCTTACGGTCGGATATGTTTCTGAGGTCAGCCGAGGGCGGCTGACATGTCAGATTGGCCGAATTGTAAGAGTTAAAATTAGGATACAACTGAATTTGATAAAACAATTGAGAGGTTTGACAAAAACAGTTGTAATGATTTGAATAATATTGTTGTGTTAGTAGAGGGAAAGGCAAATAAACAGACTGGTAGATAAGATACAGTGTAGAATGGTCTAGTTGGTTAAGACCTCGACCTCGCCTCATGAGACTGATGAGACCCTGGTTCGAATCCAGGTCTCGGTTCTTCACTTTTTCTCTACTTTTCTTTGCCTTACATAGTATTTTTTAATTACCCCAACTATGACCGGAAAATATCCGAAAAAAGAATTTTTCTATTTCCAGAAAACGTAGGATGTCATTCATTCGCTCTCATAGTTTTAACTTTCAGTTTTTTTTGTTATATGCACCTTCATAAACCCATTATATTTTATAAGTCCTGCAGGTATTCACGTTTTTCAAATTACCGGAAAAAGGTTTATAACTAGAAATGAGGGTGACGTGTTTACCTGGACTGTATTATTGATTTGTTTCCCATGTGGAAAAATAACATCAATACTTATAAATATATATTTTTTTGTTCAACAAATAATAAACTTACTGGGAAAAGGTCCTTTTAAATAGGTAATTTTAGGAAAATTTAAATGATTTCCGATTTCCCCTTCAAACTAACATCCAAATGTGTGTCTCAAAATAGGGACTAACGTTAAAACCATAATTGAAGTTTTTAGATTAATTTGAATTCCAATTCAAAGTTTAAACCGTGTGCTTTTAATATAAACACGAGATAATTTTCCGTTTCTTTTTAAACTTCAGATCATTGATTTTGTCGAGTTGTCATAGTAAAAAGACGTAACGGATCGATTTTTTTTTTAGCTTAAATTTTTTTTTTAACCTTCGATTGGTAATTTTTTTTTTAAATTTCCAATTTTCGTTGATATAACAACTTGTTGTTCTAAAAAAAAAAAAAAAAATTCATTTTCCCTAAGTTTGTCTAGCCTTCGTATACAACATGTGAGCGAGGATTTAGAGAGACACGTTTCCTCGAAGAATAAGGTTTCTTTACTTTAAATGAGAAGTAACAATTTTGTTTTCAATCAACTTTATAGATAAAGTCATATAGTCCACTAATTTAAAACCGTTTTTTTAATTTTTTAATTTTCATAATTCAAAAAGAAGGCGCGAATGTCATAAAGAATGATTGTTGTTGTTGAACTGCACTGAGTTCGTATTTGATATAACATCTCAAAAGTGTACAATTTACCTTTCTAATGATAACTTTTTAAACTATTTTATATTCCGTAATTATTTCTCATTTCAATTTATTGCTTCCCGTCATCAATCAAAATGACCCAAAAAAGAAACGTTTTATTATTATTTTTAAGTTTATCAATTTTATATTTCTATGAACCAGAAAAATATAGTTTTTTTTTTTTTTTTTGGGTAATGAAGAATTCAATTAACTTTATTATGAACAAAAAAAATACTGTTTCTGAACAGCGATTCAGGCATACATTTGTCGACGTTTATTGCCACCTTTTTTGAAAAATTTCCCTAATATGAAAAAAAGGGTTTGCCACCTCGCTAAATCTAATTTCGAAAAGGAAATTATTTCTACCGTCGGGAAATTTTTTCTCACCAATTTTTCTGACGTCCTCTGGAGCTAGTCAGTATTTTTCCTTTAGTAAATTGTATGAAAGATTTCGTCAATTTTAAATCAAAAATTGTTTTCCTGTTTAACGATTAATTCTCAATTAAATTAATTTTTACTTTAGTACTATTTAGCACTAAACTAAATAAAATTATTTCCCTCTTTTAGAAAAATAATATTTTTACCAAAAAAAAATTTTTAGTTAAAAAAAAAAATTAACAAAAAATGACAATGTATTCTCCGAATAATAAAAACATATGTTTCGAACTCAATGACTAAATACACATTTACTTGCACCCACACTGACGCATTTTATCAACCAATATGTGGTGTCTTGGAAAAGTGACTTCGAATGTTGACAAATGTATGCCTGAATCGCTGTTCTGGTCATTTTGGAATCTAGGAAATTTAATTTCACCGAAAAATAGTATTAAAAATCAATTTCAATTTTTAAACCAAAAAATGGTAATTTTGTTTTTTTTTTTTTTTTTTTAATTTAATTTAAAATTCAATTTAATTATTAATTCGTAATCAGAAGGTCGTCAAAACCTTAACGCCTTATCATTAAACACAATCACGTTGCTTTACAATTTATCTGGAATTTGCATACAAAAAAAAAAAAACAACAATTGACACTCTTTTTGCCGTGATTGAATTCAAATAAAAAAACAACTATCTAAAAAAAAAAAAAAATAGTAAAAAAACTATTAAAGTATTACTTCATTGACAAAATTAATTCATGTTATCAATTCTTTATGTGATCAAGGCCCGCCCTGCTTGCTAGTTAAACTACTATACTTCATTATCTCGTCTTTTATGTTGAGTGGGAACATGGGACTATATGCATATCATCTGTACCCACTTGAGATTTCTTTTTCACAACAAATTTTCCTAACCCAAATTGTCTTTATGATAGAGTTTTACAAGAATGACCCAACCATAGGGGTCAAGCTAGGCCTAGTTGCCTAGTTGTTTCTAACAATATAGAAATTTTAAATTAACTACGGTAAAAATGTCGCACAAATCTATAATTCAATGAGGTAACTCTAAGAAAATAACAACCAAAACTAATTATATTTCAAAAGTCTTTTCTTGATATTTTCATTTCGTCTTCCTCTCTTTTAAATATTAGAGTAAGTTTGAATTTGTTTTAATTCGCTGGTAGCCTGTACACTAATGGCGTAAATCTTTACCTTTTTAGTTTCAAAATGAGAATAGTAAATTAAATTTATTAATATAACATATTTTCTAAGTTAAAAGCTGCAGTGAATTTTCTTTGAATGCTTGCGATGCAATTGGCACATGTGTAATTGTCTGCGGGACCTTCTTCCATAAGACTTTCTAAGGCTCTTACTCTCTGTTCTTTGACGGATAATTCGTTTCTGCTGTTAGGAATACTTGACAACTTTCTTGAGAGCTCTCTTTTTACTATTCTCATATTGAAGTTTACTATTCTCATTTTGAAGTTTACTATTCTCATTTTGAAGTTTACTATTCTCATATTGAAGTTTACTATTCTCATATTGAAGTTTGCTATTCTCATATTGAAGTTTACTATTCTCATATTGAAGTTTACTATTCTCATTTTGAAGTTTACTATTCTCATTTTGAAGTTTACTATTCTCATTTTGAAGTTTACTATTCTCATTTTGAAGTTTACTATTCTCATTTTGAAGCTTACTATTCTCATTTTGAAGTTTACTATTCTCATATTGAAGTTTACTATTCTCATTTTGAAGCTTACTATTCTCATTTTGAAGTTTACTATTCTCATTTTCAAGTTTACTATTCTCATTTTGAAGTTTACTATTCTCATATTGAAGTTTACTATTCTCATTTTGAAGTTTACTATTCTCATATTGAAGTTTACTATTCTCATTTTGAAACTGAATAGGTATAGTTTCCAAGTTTCATTCAAATCTGTATATCATATGGATAGATTTTTTTCAATTAAAGACATAGACAACGAGTGGAACCTACAATTAGGACGAATTTTTTGCAGTAAGACAGTTTTAAGAAACAATTTCTAAAAACAACTATTTTCGAACTTCTAGGAACACCTTGCAATCATCTCTATTACACATTACTATCTACAACTCCTACAGTTTTATATTTTAGGCAAATTGTTCATATTGTAATCGGTATTCTAAATCCTTTTTCACACATGAATAGCAGACGTGTTTAGTATTTTCTGCTTCGGTTTGAAATTTGAAAAGGATTTTCCATATGTATCTGAAACAAAATTGATTAGGAAACCCATATTTAAACCTTAAAAAATTCCAACAGCATATTTATTAACTATGAATAATAGTTATAAGTTAACTATTTTAAGCGGTACCAAATTTGACAATGTATAGTTATGTATTTCTGCGTATATATTTTATTGAACTTGTGCGAATAAAAACGCAAAATTTTGCACGTCGTATGGTTATGTACGAAAAACTGGTTCATTGAACCTTTCGCATTTATGAGATTTTCGTCTTATTGTCGTTGTTGTTGATGGTTTTACAGCTTCTCGCCAAAAAAAGAAAGAAGAAAATATAAATAAATTTCATTTCTTCCGCTACAGATATTTTCGATTTAGTTACTGGTTTCTTTTTGGAGTCATTTGATTTCTTATTTTCTGCCACCGCGCTGGGAATTCAAAAAAATAATAATAATTTAATTGCCTTATTTTTGTTTTTGAAATTATTATTGTTATTATACTGTTGATTTGGTATAAAATGTTTTAATCAGCGAAAAAGTAGGATGTCAGTGAAGGAGACTTGAAAGAATTTGTAGGGGTTTAAAGCAACATCCACCAGTGTTTTAGGGAATTTTTATAGATTGCAAATGCTTTGTTTAATTCTAATTTACGTATATTAGTAAAAGACGAAGAGCATCAAGAGGATTAAGAACAAACTCCTATCCTAACTATCAAGGAATATAACCTAATAAGTTTTAGCATGTCCTTATAAGGGGTTAAGTAACGATAGATCACTCCAGAAAAGAATTCGTAAATCATAACAAAAATATGTATACAGAATGAATTTTAGTGGACGCCTTAGTTCTACGTCATATCCTACAAATACAGGAATGATTTTTAGTATTGGACCACGATTTTTCTAATTTCTATAAAACTATACAAAATAGTTTGAAAAATACCAATTTTCCGCTCACGTGTGATTCAGTTAATTTGGACTAACATACTTTTTTTTTAGACCAAACTTGTTTTTCATTGTATCTAATTCACTAGAAATACAGGTTTTGTCTAACAATTTTGATCTAAAATTAACACTTTTTCTAATTTTATTCTTAAATTGTGATAATTGAAATTTCAACGTTCTTTTTTATTGCATAACTTATTTATCATAGTTATATATTCGATCGTTTCTGATCATAAACGTGATCACCTGAGTATAAGATCACTTGACGCAGTTGAATATTCAACGCGTATGTGCCTTGAATTAGGACTGTTTCCTACGACATTAATATAAAATTTTCTTTCATTATTGAATTTAATTAGACTTTCCCTATCGTCTAAATAATCCTAGGTCTAGTCTATTTTAACAGGCAAATGACAGTTCCAGTTCTATATTAAAAACCATAGCTTTATAAATATAGGGTGATTCATTCTTTACTTTTTTTTTAAAAATAAAAATAAAACACTTAGAATTGAATGCAAATATCAAATCTTTATTATCAACTTTAAGCACATAGTATGGCAATTAATGTTTGAAAATAATTTCCTTCAAATGTTGGCCGGCACTACGTTTCAGCTCGGTCAGTCTGGCGGTCCAATTTTCGATCACTCTCTCAAGCATTTTGACCGGAATCTCATGAATGACACGTGTAATGTTCGCTTCCAATGCTTCAATTGTCACTGGTTTATCGGCAAAGACTTTTGACTTTATATAGCCCCAAAGAAAAAAGTTCAAAGGTGTGATATCGCACGATCTTTGTGGGCAATTCACTGGGCCAAAACGTGAAATTAATTGCTCACCGAAATGATTTTGCAATAAATCCATTGTAACACGGGCTGTATGGCTCGTAGCACCGCCTTGTTGAAACCAAATATTGTCGAGACCACGGGCTCCAATTTCAGGTACCCAAAAGTCCGTTATCGTGGCACGATAGCGCTCACCATTGACCCTAACGTGGCCGCCGGCCGCATTTTTGAAGAAATACGGATCGATGATGCCCCCGGCCCATAAACCACACCAAACTGTTGTTTTCAATGGATGTAATGGTAGCTCTTGAAACTCTTGTGGATGCTCATCATCCCAAATACGGAAATTTTGCTTATTAACGTAGCCATTAAGCTAGAAATGAGCCTCATCACTGAACAAAATTTGGCTTGAAAATTCCGGATTTTCTTCGATGCGTTCAAGCGCCCATTCAGCAAACAAACGACGAATGTAAGTCTTGACATGATGACAATACTGAACAAAAATGACAAATCAGAATGACACTAGTCACGCGTGATCTGTCAAAAAAACCCTATTGAAAAAAAAGTAAGGTTTGAATCACACGTTATTAATTTAATAATTCTGCATACAAGTATTTGCAGTAATATTTATGTATATATATTCTCAAGTGGCACAATATCGTCTACCATTTTTTTTCTTTTTTTACCAAGCTAAGTACATAAAACATATCACGTTTTACCTTATCATATATCCATCATTAAAAACAACTTACACTTTAAAAATATAATATTAAGTGTAACGAAAAAAAAAAAAAACCTGATCCGGTGATCCGGACATCACTTTTTAATTTCTGGTATAATTATTTTATTATTTTTTTTTTTTTTTATCATACGATGAGTATATTGATTTATCGAAACTTTCATTATTTACTGACAAAATTTCTTATTTCGCAAGTAAACAAATTGCATGAAAAAAAAGTAGTTATATCAACAAATTAAATTAAATTTAGTTTTTGTAGGTCGGCAAAAATTACCAAAAAAATTGCTTGAACTGGTTTAAATGCGGTTAAATATTAACCCGTTTATATATTGAGCGCTCTTTTTTTTATGTTAAGTACGGTCCAAACGCTCAGTCTTTTTGCACAGTCGTAGTTTGCGCAGTTTTTCTGTTGGAGGGAAAGCCTATGCAAATTTTGTGTCCACACGATACCGTCTTTTCAATATTTTTACACAGTTTTCTTTGGAACTTCTTAATGTCAAGATATTGTGCTTAGAACTTTTAATAATGAATAGTTTAAGCTTAACTCCTCTAAAAAGTCTCTTGAAGACATTTTCGTGCCTTTCGCTTTTCGCAATTGCATGAAAACTGTGTAAAATAATGAGTTTTCGTCCACACGCTACGATTTGCATGCACGACGTACCACAGTTATTTTTCAGACACGATCTGAAATCGCACAAGCCGCACTTTTACCTGCGCAAACGAACTATGACTTGTCCAGACGCTCAGTTTTACATGCGCAAATCTGATTTGCGCAGGCAAAACGGAGTAAAAAACTGTGCGTTTGGACGCCTCTTTAAAGATTTCTTTGATACTCTAATAAATAAAAATAATATTTATTTAAAGAAAAAAAAGAAAGAGTTTAATTTGGGGGCGTTAAATACTACTCAATAATATAGTTTATGCTTTCAGCGATCATAAAAATTTGATATATAAAAAATTAGGTTACCTTTTATTTTTATTATTAATTGATTTTGTAAACAATATAAAAATTGCAAAGTCTACGTAATTTTTTAATAAATTGTTTTCACACTCGAAACTGATATGTTTATTTTTTTAAAAATTTATATAATCATTTTTTAAGACTGGAATTGGAGTACCATATGTATAATAAAAGTAAATCGAATTATTAACGAAAGTACGAGTACGAATTATGAGCAGTATTTGTCAATTGTTGGTTAGTCTGCGAATTTCTTTTATAAAAATAATCGCTAATCTAAGTTTCTGGTACGACAAGACCTGAAAATACATGATCGCAATAAAGTAATTAACCCCGCGCAGTCATAACAAATTCTGATTGTCATAAAATGACGTCATTTTTATAACTTTTTTCTTAATACTATTTGGTATTCTGACGTGCTCATAACTAATAACTGTCATAAAAAAAATATCATAAGTTCTGGTCGATAATATTTTACATCTTAACTAAATTTTATATGTGTTCTCTGAGTGATTTAATTGATAAATATGGAATAATTTCTTCCACCATTCTTTTAAACAACACAAATAATTTTACACCTATAGAAACCCATACAAACATTTTCGAGAGTATTTCTCAAATATCCATGACAACTCACTCGAATTGTAACAGTTTAAACTGTTTAAAATTCATATTTTGAATATAATTATGACCCGTTCGCTAGAATACGAAATTTCGCAGCAGTCATAATTTTAGTCCGAATATTATTATCATAAATATTTATGACTGCAAAACTTTTATGTCACCAGAATAGAGGGGGGTTAAGCAGACGGAAGATACTAATTTCGATTTAGCGTTTGTTTGGCTTATATTGATTTGGTACAAGTAATAATTTTCATCTTACCGTGAAATGCAACCAAAACTTAACTAGAACTTAAATCCAGAATCTATTTTAACTTAAGCATTGAAATTTGATATTAGTTTCCACAAATCTCTATGGTATTATTAATCTAGTATTCAAAATTTAACTTTCTTTCCGTAGTCTTTAAAAAATTATTTTCTTTTGAAGCAAAAATAAATTGAATCTTATTTGTTCAGTGATTTTCTTATTTAATGGTTTTCCAGTGTTGTGGCTTAACATAAATATAGTTCTTACATAAAGCTTTACGAATTAAACAGCATAATTTGAAAATATTGTCATGAAAAAAGACCTGAAAACTATTAAACAAGCAAGCAAATATAGTATCAACATTTTTAAGGTATCTTTCTTTGATTTAGTCAGATGAAATTCCTACCCTTATTGTGTACGGACTAAATACGGACGATGGTGTACCTCCAATTCAAAACTATAGGTAAAATTGTGTAAATTTATTAATTTAGAGATGCGATATATGAAATTCGAAAGTGGTTTTAATCAAGAAAAAAAATTTTCAATTAATATTTATTATTATTATTTTAAAAAAAATTTCTAAAATGAATTTTAAAATTGTTTACGTTTGTTCATTTCTAATTTTCACTGAATTTATTATTTATTTTTAAAAATATTACGGTTGGAAAATCACAAAAATACCAATATTACATAAAGCCCCTTTTACAAATGCTCGGTTCACGGACATATCATAAACCAAATTCATTTATACGACTAAGAAATTTGGCTAAGAAGTACTGTCAGTCAACAAGGTTCAGTTTTTGGTATTTTGAAGATAACCAAGCATTTATGCATGAGCTACATCCTCTTTAAATTGAAATTACTCCTTCTATGGTCGAGTTTTGCAAAAATTGAACACATTTGTTTTTGAATAAGTTAATTACAGACAAGACTATATACTTGAGATTGTAAGTAATTCAATTTGTGAAATAATGAAAAAGGGATTATAATTTTAACATAATTGATTCCCAACAAATTTATATTGACACCTACCATATAGAAAACCAATAGAAAATGACATCTTAACCAAAAAAGTTGTTATTAAAGCCATTCATTACATGGTATGTCACAGATTTGCTTCATTATGCATCAAAGGGTTAACAGCGGTTCCACGTAATAACGTCCAACTGTATTTTATACTTTTCTATACATTTTTTTCGAATATTAAAATTATATTATTTAAATTTATTTCTCCAATTTAATATATGAAAATAAAAATATTTTCCTGCATAAAACTATGTCATTGTAATTTGTATTTTTCATTTTAGAATCTGGAAATTAACTCTCATGTTTCAAAATAAGGAAATTCCCAATTAATAAAATTGTTTATTCGATTTTCAATAATATTTAATTGGAAATTGTCCAATTATCATAAATTATGTGTGATTTGTTGATATTTTTCTGACAATCACGTTTTCCCCGTTAATATTTTCTATAGAACTTTTCTAAATTGTAAATTGGCGCTTGTAAGTTTCACTTATGATTTTTCTTCAAAGTTTAAAAAAAAAAAAAACAAGAAGCCAACCAACTATCTCTTTGATTTCACAATGATGTTAAAAACTTCGCGTATAAAAAATTATTTTCTTTTATTGCGTTTATCATTTTTTTTTTTTTTTTCTAAAGTATTTTCTCCATTCATTATCTTATCTAAACCACGTCAACTTCAATAGATCTTAAGAAATCAATGAGAAAAATTACTATAATAATTATTATAATTCTTTCAGTGAAAACTGAACCAAACGGGAAATTTTCTATGTTTTTTACTTGTCAAATTTCTTCAATAATGGATTATAGATAATTATTACAAAACTTGCTAATATGAGCATATTGTTAAAAACATAAAGTAATCTAAAATCGGTCTACACCCGATTTTTTAATACCCTATAGTAAAAATGGGGAAAAAAGCAGGCAAAACTAATAACCATATCAAGATTTTTATGCCCTATGGTAGGTACTACCAGAGGGTATATTAGTTTTGTCACTAAGTGTGTAACACATAGAAATAATAATCGGAGAAAAATTTCAAAGGTATGGTTGTGTAGGGAATCAAAAGTTATATCGATTTATTCATGTCCGTCCGTCCGTCCGTAGACAAGATAACTCAAAAACGCGTTATCCGATTTTGATGAAATTTATAATTTAAGTTGCTTATTCCTTAACTTGGTTTGGTATTGCATTTGAGCCAAATCGATCCACGGGGGGCAAAGTTATGGTTTTCCGGATGTAATTGGAAAATTTGTGGCCCGATTTTGTTCAAATTAATTATGTGGATTAACTGCATAAATAGACGATACCGAATTAATTTTCAGTCAAATCGGTGTAAGGATACTGGAGAAAGAAATAGTTGTAGCCTAAAATAAGCCTGTTCATAAAGTTTTTCCAATGTATTTTAAAAAGTTATATACGGATTTGAATCAAATTTACGAAACGTGTTTATACTATTAGACGCCAGCCTACCTGTGAATTTGGGCCAATTTGAGAATGAAGAAACGAAGTTATGGAGAGAAAAACCTTAAAATATTCAGTTAAGCAGAAAGTTCGTGGCGTTTTTTTTCCAATAGTTGGCTTTAGAATCGTATAACTTTAGTAGTTCTAATCCTATCAAGTTATATTATAGCGCGCTGAAAAGGTGACATCTTATAGAATACTTAGAAAAAAAAAATTGTGAAATTCTGGCAGAACAAATTGGGGTAATTGGGTTTTGAAAATGAGCCAAAATTCTGAAAAAAATTCCTCATATTAATGCTCCATGTTTGGTACTACCGTCCGTCCGTTGACAAAATAACTCAAACGCGTTATGCAATTTTGATGAAATTTAGAATACTACTTGGTTATTGCTATAGTGGTTTTGGTATTGCATTTCAGCAAAATCGACTGAGGAGCAGCGAAGTTATTAAGGAAAAACAGGGGCGGCCATAAAGTTTTGTCGTTTTTTTTTATATAGTTTTTCGGGTTTAATTGGAAAATTGGTAAAGCAATTTTGTTTAAATTAATTATATTGGTTGACTACATTAATAGACCATAACATTGTAAATTTCAGTCATATCGGTCTCAGGATAGTGGAGAAAGAAGTTGTCGTAGGAAGAAATAACCCTGTTCAGAAAGTTTTTTTGGTGTATTTTCAGAACTAATGCACTGATTTGAATGAAATTTGCAAATTAGACTTATGCTACTAGGGTCTGAGTTACTTACAAATTAGAGAAAATTTTGAAAAGGGCAAACAAAGTTATGAAGGAAAACCTCGATATATTGTTAGTTTTCACAATTTTTCTCTCCCATTTCTACCATAGGGCATCAAAAAATCGGCTATAGGCCGATTTTACATTACTTTATGTTTTCTGAATAACTTTGTTTTCTCTTTTTCAAATTTGGTTTTAATTCGCACGGTAGTCTGGGTTCTAACAGCTTAAATCTTTTCTATAAATTATATTCAAATTAGTATGTTAGTTTTTAAAGTACCATCAAACAAACTTTATGAACACGCTTATTTTCTCCTATGACTATTTCTTTCTCCATTCCATCCTTGGACCGATCTTACTTAAATTTAACATAGCATCGTATTTATGGAATCAAAGTAAATAAATTGAAATAAAACCCAAAAGAACAATAAAAGAAAAGTGCGGTTACTCTGGTTTTCATTTAATAACTTTGTTCTTTCTCTGTTGATTTTATTCAATACGAAATCGAGTTAGGGAATAACCAACTTACATTGTACTCTTGAAATCCTTCTAGGAAAATCATTTCCAAGCGTTTCAAATGTATTGACAAAACTAATATATTCTCTGGTAGTGCCTACCGTAGGGCATACCATAACTATTCTTAAACAGCAGAAAAAGAAAATTAAAAGTATTTAAAGTTAAAGAAAAATCGTGAATTTTGTTAAAAAAAAAAAAAAGAAAAGAAAGAAAAACAAGATATTTGCGTGTTTAATTGCTGATGGAATTTAAATTACGTGCTTTTCTAATCCAACAACAAAAAAAGACACGAGTTTTTCATTAAAAGAAAAATATTAAAAAATATTTTATTTCGAAATTAAAAAGTGAATCGTTTTTTTTTTTTTTTTATTGTCAAAATGATATTTTCTAAGATATAAATTCTTCAAAAATTCATTTAATTGAGTTAAATTTTGTCTCAGTTTTTCATAATCCTAAAAATTGTAGCAATTTTCTTTGATACAGGCTGAATTATCTACAATCTGCCAGTTTTCAATAATAGATTAGCTGCCATTTTAAATGTTTCAGCTTTCACATTTTTACCACATTTTTATTAACTCGCTTTCTAGTTTGTTTGTCCAGTAAAAATCTTGCAAACGATTTTTAAATAACTTCCCGACTAGCTGGACATTTGAAACTTTTAGAATAGCTCAGAACACGATGACAATGCATTCTTTTAGCATACTTTTAGCCATGTTTAAGCAAAATTGAATTCATTTTCAGTAAATTTTGTTTTGGTATGGTAAGTTAGTTTAGAAAAGAAATTTTTAAAAAGTATTTATTAATACAAGTACATAGAATTGTCAAGTTTTTATGATTCAACAGAAAATTTAAAAACGTGGTATATAGAAAGTTCTTTTTATCTTGTAATTATTTCCAGCTAAAAATTGAGCCAGATAATCTTTAAAATTATATAAACATTTTCTTTTTAATATTGAACTTAAGAATCTTCTAAACTTGTTATCCTTTAAAAAAAAGAGCTGATTAGTACAAACGCAAAGACACGTATCTCCAGTGAAACACGATCGAAAAACTCAAGATCTATTTTGTGATCACTCCTTATACGCTCTGGAGTCGATTATGTAGAGATTTTTCAGTTAATTTTTTTTAAAATTTTATCAAGAATGCCATGAAAATTCCATGAATTCCATAAAAATCATGAATCATAGATTTTTATTATTAATCAAAAAAATACCTTAGATAATTCGTTTTTTGTTTTTGATAATGTTATCAGTACTCGTCGATGAAATTATAGTATTAATAAAATAATAAAACAGAAAGATCAGTTTGCAATGATATTATAAATACGAAATTAATTTCCAACTATAGAAATATTCGAAAACAATATTTGAAATCATTTTGATAAAAAACAATTGTAATGAAATTATTCCATTGAGATCTCTCTCACGATTTCTTTTTATTGGCTTTTTATATGAATTTATGAAAGTGTTCCTCATACATATTTTTATTCATATATTATTAGTTTCTTTTGTTTTCTTATAATTAAAACATTCATTTATTTATTACAAAAACGTAAAGATATTAATCTCTTTTAATGGAATTGGAATGAACTAATTTCCATCTATCTTAAAACTATTTTTGTATCACTTAAGTAATAACTTTTTAATCCTACAAGTATATAAAATATGATTAATGACAATATATTTCAAGAATACTTATTACACAATAATTGGAACTATATTCTTGGTCCGCGATATGAACTTTTATTTAGGACATTAAGAAAATTAAAAAGACACTTTCTCCTAGACAACTTTATTCAAAAGATACTGATATAAAGAAATCATATTCGCCGGCGAGACGTAAAATAGATACACAATAAATGTATATGGTACTAGCGGCCCGTCCCGGCTTCGCACGGGTGGAGATTTATTTTTTAAACATTAGAAGGGTCTTTGTGCATGAAGTTAGACTACAGAGAATATTAGACGCGACAGACATGAATGTGAGGATCATTAGATACAAATGTATGCGGAACAAATCTTTCCTCTTTATAATATTTCTATAGATTATATTATTTAAGTTTAAGTAGGGATCCATAATTTTTTCTAGTAATAAATATAGCCTATGTTAGTCAGGGATAATGTAGCATTCTAATGGTGAAAGAATTTTTGAAATCGGTCCAGTAGTTTTTGAGTTTATTCGTGTCAAACATCCATACAAACTTTTCCTCTTTATAATATTAGTATGATATCTATAGGTTGGGTCCAATCCTCTTTTTTTTACTATTTGCACCTACAATTTTGTAACTTTTGGGCTCCATAAAACGTTTGGAAGGAAATCTTCAACTGTGACTGCTAATAACTTTGTAGTAATTGCAATGTTATTATCAATTGTTAGTATACTGCTCGTTTTTTCAGTAAAAACTGAGTGTACTTTTAACAACTATACCAACTAGCTGCGCGGAGCATGAAAACTATAAAAATATTCAATTATAGTACTTTTGTTATTTTCTGTGAATTGAAAAACAGTTACACCTGGAAGTTTGTAACAAAACTCGAACGACAAGACTCCAAAACATCAATCTTAATCTACTTTCAAATCATGGAGCTACTAATTATTTAGCTTTTAATAATATACATATATATATATAATTTATCGGATTACATTAATTTCTTGGTTCTCTTGAAATCGTGATCCATATTTTGAAAACTAATATGATAAGAAATATCATATTTCTGATTTGAAGACCGGAAGAACAATCCTCTAAAGATAAAACAATAAAGTTGTATCCATTAAAACGAAAATACCTAGCTATCGATCGTTGAAAGGAGGAATACTCATTTAAATTTGTATTTTCGAAGAAATTTAAAGAGATGAATCATTTTTTAACATTTAAGTTTTGTGTTAAGATTGAATAAATCTTTGTAAAAAAAAAAAAAAGGAAATTTGATAAGATAAAAATCCCAATATTTATACATTAACCTAATCAATCATTCTTTATATTTCAACGGTGATTATTTTTTATAAGTAATATGTACAAGAAATACTAGGTTACAACTCAACCTAGGATAGTTTTGGATTCCATAAAAATAGTCGAAGTGACAAATAAGTATAATAATGAGAAAATATATAGTATATCGATTTCAATGAAAAACTAAATTGGAATTCCCAACTTTAAAGATTTTATAATCAATGACTTACGAAAATGTTCAAGTTTATGAATGATCGAAAAAAAAATATATTAATTAAACAAGTGATAGAGAAACTATATAGAAACTTGAGACCAATTAATTTGTCAAATAATAAATAAATGTAGCTTTTTGACGGTCATTACTAAACTGAAGGTTTTAAAGCCAATTAATACGAAACTAATAAATAGTTCCTTGCGTTTTCTGGAACTAAATACAAAGGCATTATATTTTGTTTTGGTTGCTTTAAGTATTTCTAATAGTATAGTAATGTCTTCTTGAATCATCATCGAATGGAGTGTGAAACAACTTATGTACGTGCTCTAGCATCGCTGAGTAGAATGCCTCACCGAATGTCTCCAATCTGATAGGGTTACAATTTAAAAAAGTTTTCATATCACTGAATAAACAATCTAATGTTGTAATATTTTTTTCGAATACAAAGAATTATTTTACCTGAAGAGGAGATATTTACACGAAATTCCGGTTTACGATAGTTCTTTAATTTTCTATATTATTTTCTTATGAAATCTAGCGGACACACCTACAACTTCTTCAAAATAAAAATCATGTAAGATGATTTTAGAATCAAATGAAAAAATTTTGATGAACAAAAACATATTTTCTTTTTTTTTTGGATCCATGTATTTTTTTGAATTAAGCAAATTTAATTTAAATTGAATTTATATAAAAATGTTCATATTAAATAATTTTTTATGTTTCTTTTTTTCTTTACAGTATTATTTTTTGATATTTCACCAGCTCTTAGTACCGAATCTAAAGAAGCATATTTTAATGGTTCAGCATATTTAAGGCTATTGACCCCAATGCCAATTTGGGGCCATTCAGCAATTAGTTTCAGAACATGTCGAGGTAAGTCTTTTTTAAGAAGAAATCTTTTTCATAATTTAGATTTGAAAAAAAGAAAAAAAAAACAAGAATAATAAATTACTACTCAAAAATAATAACAATAAAAAAAAAATAAAAATAAATTATGTAATCTTAAGTGTACTTAAATTATGTTGATGGAAAAAAGTGTACTTATTTATTCTATATAAATGTTAAATTCATGCATTCCAATCTTATCGTAACTGTCAACAGCAATTAAAGTACCCGTAATCTGTGAAATTATTGCATGTATGAAAAAATGTAATTACTTATAACTTTTATATTTAAAATTATAAGAAATTAGATAATAATTCATTCAAAAATATAAATAGAGGTTGATGACTTCATAACTTTTGATCGATTTCTCCTAGATATTTGTTCCTGTTATTTACATTATGATATTTGTCTATTATTGATTGTAAAATGAATGAAATTGGATGGAATATCATATTTGGTGAAATAACTCCTTTTTTTCCATCGTTTATTAACAAAACTATTGTGAAACTTATCGGTTTCGTAGTTACACTTGGATTATTCCAACAAATTGTGTCCAATAATTTTAGTTTATCAGTTATCCTATAATCACAACAAAAATTGTTAAAATTGAATATATACTTAATATATCTATGTACCCAAATAAAACTCTTCGTTGTAAATCGATGTATATGCGTGTATTGTTGTATTAGTTGTATTTCAATTTCACTTAATTCACTTCGATTTGTAACGAGAATGCATATCTTTACAATATTGACAAACAGACTGTCTATTGATATAAAGAATTAACAGGGAGAAATAGGGAAAGATTCAAGGACTTTAATCCATTCATTTGGCTTAGAAATCTGTAATCAATCAAAATTTTAATTATTGTTAATATAGAAAAACAGATGTGTTATTAACACAAAAATTGCGGGTTCTAAAGCAAAATCTGTGACATACTTTTCTCCGCGATTTACTTAAAATATAAACTAATTTTTATGTAAAAAAAATAAAGAAATAAATCTTATTTTCATTACTCATTAAAACCTGTTTCTTCATTTTATTGGTTTCATATTTCCTTTTAACAACTCCACAAAATATAACCCATTAAATCGATGTTGAAAATTATCCATTTTGATTTATTTACTTACTTTTAAACTTAAAGAATTTCATTTATTCCACCGTCAAAGAGCTTTTATCTACTTAGTAAATGAAAATTGTTTAATTTCCATTATGTAAGCTAAAATGAACAATTTTTTTTTTTTTTTATTTAATTTCAATAGATTAACATTCTTCGAACTCTTAAATGAAATTTGAAACTTACAAAACGAAGGAAATTCCATAGTTTTATTATAAAAAAAAATACATATTTGGGTACCTATTTAGTATTTTCTATTCTAAATCATATTCTAACAAACAAGTTTAAGCTTTTTTTTTTTTCCTCATAATATGGAATAAACCCGAGTCCAGAGATGCAAACCGGTTTCTTTGAACCACTTTGAACCGAACCACAACCACTGAACCATCGAAATTTTCCGAACAAAAACCAAAACCAAAACCAAACCACTTTTAAAATGATTCGGTCGAACCAAACCAAAACCAAACCACTTTTAAAATAAATACTTGAACCGAACCATAAATCGAAATTTTTCTATTGGTTTATGGTTCGGTTCAACAGAAAAAATTGTCCTATAATTTACATTTTCGTTTTAAAAAAACTAAAAAAGTCTACTACATTTTCTTATAAAAACGATGTTTAATCAATATTCAACATTTTGCCAGTTATCAAATTGCTTTTTAACGAGTAATCAAACACGACATAGTTTTTCATTTAGTGAAATCATAATTAAAATAAAAACAGAAACAAACACAAGAAGGAAGAATATACTTAAAATTAAAAGATATAAAATTCATATCTAAATGACAAATGTAAGCAAGTCTGTATATTTTTGAGTTTAATAATAATTTTTTTAGTATTTCCTAAAAGAAAATGTCAGGCAACAAAGATAAAAATTACCCGGTTTTTGAAAAATGTGTTTGTGATTCAATAACAAATAGCAGTAAGTACAATGAATGCTGCATTGTTATGACAAATAATCACCCAGAAAATTTATTGCGGCATCTTAAAAAAAGCACTCCAAATCCTATGACATAATTGACACGAAGCGAACAAAAAAAACAGCTGAAAAAAATTTGCCAAGCAAATCTACATTGGCTACCTTCGTTTCTGTCACAACAACTAAGAAAAAAGACATATTAGTTCAGAACCAAAACCAAAACCAAACCAAAACCAAAACCAAAAATTATGTAGTCTTTAAACCAGAACCAAACCAAAACCAAATTTTGAAATATTTAGAAACCAAAAAGAAGGTTTATGCTTAAACCAAAACCGAACCAACTGTAAAAAAGTCTTGGTTTGCATCTCTGAACCCGACAAGGTAATTCATATCATTCCATATGAAATTATGGTAGTATGTATTTTAAAATATGTTATAATATTTAAGAAACACTCTGTAAAAAGCATATGATATGCGATATCGCGAAATCTTGTAAATAGATTTACATGTCTTAAAAATTTAACGGTTTTAAATTCCAACATATAACAACAAATAATTTTAACAAAATCTTTCAATTATAAAATTTAGAATTTAAAATTTGATTATTTAAAGAACTACAAAATAACAGTTTTGATGGATTTATGTATCGCCAAGAATATTTAAATAATCGATGAGCTTAATTTCCATAAGTACGTGTTAAATGACACTAACGAATATACGAATTGCAATATTAAAATAATTATAAAACAAAACATAATTTAGGACAGATTTTGTTTGAGTTCAGTTGAAGAACTCACATAGTTTTGACCGGAAATAATATAATATTTATATTCCTTGACACCCTGAATACGGATTCTAGAACGTGCGTCTGCTAAGTTTGTTTTTTCTTTAAAAGTGTGTATATAATAAAGATCCACGAATCCATCTGCCTATTTACCATAAGAACTTACAAAAAAAACCTATTCTAAAGATATGACTGATCGTCAGTCACAGAAATATTAATATTGTTACTAAAATTATGACTACTATGTTAAAATTCATATTCTGATAGTATAGCCATAATTATGTCTCCAAAATGTAAATGGCGAGATATACGTTTAGATTAGGAAAGTGTTTTTAAATTATGTTATGTTGTGAAGGTGGTCACTATGTATTCGCGATATTTTCACATTAAAATGTCGTTTCCTTCGACAATAGTGAATCCATTTTTTGTATGTTGCAGTTTTTGAGAAACTTAACTTTTTAATTCATTTCTCTATAACAATCTAAATCTGCTTCATAATATGTAAAAGCAACAACAACATAACCCAAATATTTATCGGAGTCGCAGGGTCTGAGACCCCGATGGATTTTAGTTACGTAAAATTGCAAGAGATGGGGCAACCATAGTTTTCCATATAAATGTGGATATCGTTACATAATCAATTTCATAAATTCGTGAAAAAATTGATTTTTTAATATCATTCAATAAAGATATTTGAGAATTTGCTAGTATTTATTTTATTTACGCATAATTTATTTAAAAAACGATCGAAAAAGTTGAATTTTTTTAAAGAAAATTTTTTTTTTTTTTTTCGAGACCCAGATCGTTTTTTTTTCAAAATAAACCTAGACCCCGAAAACACACCTATAATAACTGACAACAATAAATTACAATATAATTGTAAACAAGACACCTAAAACGGTCTGAAAATAATTTCCTAATATCGGGGATACGCAATCGTATCCTTTGATTCATGATGTTAAGTTATAAACAAGATTAGTTGATTACAATTTTTTACTCATTGTTCATTAATCTTGATATTTTATTTAAAATTTATATCATATTTTCGGACAGAGGGAGTATTTATTTAAAGAAAGTCATCACCAACTTATTATAGTTTATTGACGCATTAATCCCGATTTTATTTGAACAATATTGTATTTTTCCTGCTCCAAGCCAAATACAATGTACTTCCTTTTTAAAGTAGCAAGAGAAGAGAAGTTAACATTAATTGATTTGTTTATTTAAAATTTGAAAGCAATCAATGAATTAAATTCCTTTCATACGATTTCATTATCCACGCATTTGTTATAAGTTGTATACTTATTATAAAATATTATTAGTAAACAAAACAGAACTTAATTATTAAAAAGAAACACCTGAACAGCGATTCAGGCATACATTTGTCGACGTTTATTGTCACCTTTTTTGAAAAATTTCCCTAATATGAAAAAACGGTTTGACACCTCGCTAAATCTAATTTCGAAAAGGAAATTATTTCTACCGTCTGGAAATTTTTTCTCACCAATTTTCTGACGTCCTCTGGATCTAGTCAGTATTTTTCCGTTAGTAAATTGTATGAAAGATTTCGTCAATTTTAAATCAAAAATTTTTTTTCTGTTTAACGATTAATTCTCAATTAAATTAATTTTTACTTTAGTACTATTTACCACTAAACTAAATAAAATTATTTTTCTCTTTTAGAAAAATAATAATTTTACCAAAAAAAAATTTTTAGTTAAAAAAAAAAATTAACAAAAAATGACAATATATTCTCCGAATAATAAAAACATATGTTTCGAACTCAATGACTAAATACACATTTACTTGCACCCACACTGACGCATTTTATCAACCATATGTGGTGTCTTGGAAAAGTGACTTCGAATGTCGACAAATGTATGCCTGAATCGCTGTTCTGAAGAAGAAGTGAGCACTTGATGAATCCGAATTTAAAGAATCGTACAAATTGCTCAAAGAAACGTGTCTTAAAATAATTTCATAATAATTCAACATACTCTAAACAATTGTTATTCGATAAACGTTTTCTTTTTTTTTTTTTTCAACTTATTTTTTTCTCACCGGAAATTTATTAAATATTCTTTAATCTTCTTTATTATAAATCCAAAAAATTTAACTTAATTTATTTCCAAGATTACAAATTTTCATTTTACATAATTTATTCACTACTTTTATGTACAATGACCATTATTTTGTAAACCCAGCCTATTTTTAAGAAAAAAAGAAGTGCTATAAAAATCATGCATGGTTTGTTGTTTCGTTCTGGTATTTTACCATCTTAAATCTTAATCTTAATAAAATTGTTAAATTTTTAATAAACATTTTTTTTTTTCTCATCTTAAATTTAATCTGATTGTTTGAGAATATAGTTTCACATAGACGTAACCCTAATGCAGACACACATAATAGGTGTGTTTCTTTATGTGATTCATAGGTTTTCATATACTGGATAATATTTTGTGATTTTCTTTAATCCACTCGATAATTATTTTATCTACGAACTAGAAGATGGCGTCTTGTGAATATTTTTTAATTAGATATGTCTTTTTTTTTTCTTCTTCTATAGTTTCAATCATAAAAATTCATAAATATTTTTATTACGGAATCTAATCTATGTATATTATATTTGTGAACTTTTATCATGTACTGGCTCCTAAATGGCTGCACCGATTTGGATGAAATATGTCTGAAACGATTCTTTGTTCCAGCGCGCTGGCTATATCAAATTTGTCACAACCACTTTTAATGCTCACAATTAATGAAAAATGCGATAACTTCCAAAATATATTTCTCGCAAAAAATGTGAAACTTGGTATATGAGTTCATATTGTAATTGCCGACAACTGCATCAAAAGTGGGCGGGATTGAACTTATGTGCCACGATCACTTTTAAGATTTTAATGAGAAGAACAAACTCTTTTTCTGATGATTAAAATTCATTTTCAGCTCGAACAGGATCATCGAGTATTCTGCTGCTAGTTCTACCTACATATTTTTGTATCTACTATTTTTTTTTTTTTTGATTATAGAAATTTGGTGTATTATAAAAATGTCATAGACCATCTTACTTAAATATAAACCTTTCAAATAATAATTATAATTCTTACAAAATATGAAATTACTTCTAAAGCATTTCTACTTATAATGAGAGTCCTTGGAGATATTAGGTCTGTTTTATTTGCCACTTGCTCTGGGGTAGAGCAAATTTTTACATTGAAAACAAAAACAACAAAATTGCAAATCCTACACTACTTTCAGAGCAGGGGTAGCTCTCACACCGAAATTAGTTCAGTTTTCTACCATAAAAAGTGTATTAGCTAAAAATTTCCCATTTAATTACAATATGGTTGCTAAGCAACGCTACAAACATTTGAATTAAAGGTTTTTTCTACTCCTCCTCGTTTTATTTGCCACTTACCCTGCTCCGGTGTAGGGTATGGCAAATAAAACAAACCTATTATAATTCATAAAGTATATTTTTCTAATAATTTATTTTATGATTAAAATCATTTAAAAATAATAGCTTTGCGGATATTGACAAAGATTCATAAAAATATAAAAGATTTATTATTTTCTTGTTTTTTCAATAAAGTTTTTTCTGCGACGATTTATTATTTTTAACGCTCTGGAAAATCTTTTGTAAAACGAAAAGATTTAATCAAAAAATGTTTATTTCGACGGCGTCATCTTACAATTCATTGGAAATTTTTTTTTCGTTACGAAAAATTTGAATTGAATAGCATATTAACAAAAAAATAAAATCTTCATTTTAAATTAATTATATTCATTGCAATAGCAAATATTTAACATAATTTCCATTAGACTTGTTTTCCCCAAAACAAATTCAAAATATTTTAACTTCTTTTTCAGGTGGTGAAATTCTTTCACAACAATATAATAGACACACATTATGGGTATCTGTGTTAACCGACTACGTTACAATATCTTTGGTTGGACCAAAAACTCGTGTTGAAGCAAGAATACCAGATCATTTATTGGACAATAGATGGCATACAATACAATTTGTATATCAATATGGAACATTAAATGTTATTATTGATCAGAAATCGGTTGTTATTGGTAAGAATAATAATAAAAAAAAAAAGAAATGAACTTAAATTACATTTAATCTCAATCAATAAACTATTATTTTCATAATTTTTTTGTAGCAAATTCAACATATAACAATCTTTTTTTAACAAATCAAGAAGTTAAAAATGAAGCAGCCGTTCTTATACTTGGTAATACATATTCGGGATGTTTACTTCATGGACCCGGTTTAATATTTAATTCGAATTCAATGAATGCACAAGGTGTATTATTTGGGCCATGTCCATTAGCACCAGGACAGTGCGGTGAACATGATGTTCTAATACGTATACCAATTGATTATTGTTTACATGATCCATGCATGCAACACGGATCATGTATATCACGGCAAGACACGTATGAATGTCATTGTACTACTCGATTCGAAGGGAAAAATTGTGAAATTGATACTGGACCACCGTGTGATGCTGTACCGTCACCATGTCAACATGGCGGTGATTGTCGTGAAGGTTCACGTGGTGATTATCAATGTTATTGTCGACCAAATTTTACTGGAGCAAATTGTGAAAAAGAAATTAATATACATCCATTATGTGATAAGAATCCATGTTTAAATAATGGAACCTGTTTTGTACCGCCCGGTTCTAATACAATTGAATGTGATTGTATAAAAGGTTTTAATGGAGCACGTTGTGAAACCGATTGGAATGATTGTGAATCACAACCGTGCCTAAATAATGGTCGGTGTATCGATGAAATAGGTGGATTTTCATGTGATTGCGCTAGAACTGGATATTCGGGAACATTATGTCAAAATAATGTTGATGAATGTCTTAATAATCCATGTTCAAATGGTGGAACATGTTATGATACATATGGTTCTTATACATGCGAATGTGTATCTGGTTATGGTGGAATAAATTGTGATTCTATAATTAATGAGTGTCAGTATCAACCATGTCAACAAGGTGGTACTTGTATCGAATATAAAGGAAGATTTGAATGTAAATGTCAATACGGTTATTCGGGTATATTCTGTGAACAAAGTCCTCCTTGCCCACAATGTCCGATTGATTCTGAATGTGTTGGAGGAAAATGTCTTTGCAAGCCAGGAACTACTGGTAAGTTGGATATGATTTAAATATTACTAAACGGATTATATCAGGTTGCACGTTAAAGTTTTCGATTTCTAAACTTTGAAATAATTACTTGGTTTGAATTAAATTTATATTTTGAGTTTTGAAAATTTTATTTTTTCTTATCAAATAATTTGTATTTATATTAATTTTTGGATATATATTTTTTTTTTTTATTTTTGAGGGTAGGTACTAATTAAATTTTTCTTTTCTTTTTTTTTTTTAAATAATTAATTTTCTTTCTAATAATTTTTATTTTTAGTTAAATTATTTATAAATGCTTGTACATATATTTATTGACTATTCTTTAAAATTTATTTTCCTTCCTATTTATATACTAAAAATCCCCAAAACAATAAAAAAAAAAAAAATAAACCAAACAAACACCATCTGTAAAACAAAAAAAAAAAAAAAAAACCTTGCGAAAATCCTTAGGCCCCATTGGCCACTGTGTAGCTATAACGACGCCATCACCCAGTGAAACTATGAATGCATGCTCCTCTTCTTGCTTGAATGGTGGTACATGTGTAGGAATCGCTTCAAATTATACATGCAATTGTCCTAGTGGATTTTCAGGTTTGATCCTCTTTCTACACTATTATTTATAAATACTAAAAATTAATTCAATTACAATTTTTGTAAATTATTTCGAATTTAATATGAATTTTGTATATTTTTAGAAATATATTAGAATAAATTTATATAATTTAATAATTTAGGGCTTCATTGTGAATTTCCAATGGCACTTCCATTATCTGAAGAAGAATGTCAATGTAAAAATGGTGGAACATGTTCTTCAAATACAACCGATTGTATTTGTCCATCTGGATTCGAAGGTCAACGTTGTGAGAGAGTTGAACCGTGCAGTTCAAGTAATTGTCCCGAACCATTTACATGTTTTGGTGGTAAATGTATTTGTCCAGAAAATACGAATTGCGCTCAACCGTGTGCATCATCGCCATGTATAAATGGTGTATGCAAGAATAAGGGCTCTGAATTTGAGTGTCAATGTGCTGATGGTTGGAATGGTACAAAATGTGATATTGATATAGATGAATGTTCTCAAAATAGCGCATGCGGTCATGGAATTTGCGTTAATCGTCCTGGATCATTTAAATGTTATTGTGAGCCAGGATTTACTGGATTACAATGTGATTCAGATGTTGATGAATGTTTAAGTCATCCTTGTAAAAATGGTGCTTCATGTGTAAATAAGGTAAGAAAGACATAGTTTTTATTTCCTAACACAAAAAAAAAAAAAAATAAATACGAAGGAATTAACAAAAGTTCGCTGAGTTTTGTCTCAGAAATAAAAAGCAAACTAAATTTTCGTTTTATTTCATTAGTCATCATTAATCCGACATTTTTAAACATAATTTCCATTAATCTCAATACATTTTTTGGTTTGACGATGCCAGCCTTAACCTTAATAAAATCCTCCTTAAAGACTTTTCCGATTAAATGTTTCTTTATTTGTGGGAACAATCAGTGATCTCAGGGATAATAGTGAAGTAACGTCAAACAGGCTGATTATCTCTACCTTTCTAAAACACAGAACCCATCTAACAGATTTCTTGGTGTACCGTTAATGAAAGTGTATATTTCACGATATCGCAATAGCATTCAGCTCATTCGTGGATTTCCATCAAGCCGTAACCTGAGTCACATTTTCTATATTAGTCACATATTTTGGAAGATCTTCACGAATACGCTAAAGTGATCGGAATCTTCCACACCACTTTAAACAGTCTCCAGACATGCTTCCCAAATGCAACTTGAAATTCTTCGACGTTAACTTACATCGAAATCTGGTGCCGGGACTTCTATTCATTTATTTTACCTTTTCCTCATTTCCATTGCAATCGATACTCTGGAAAATTTGAATGGGCATCGATTAGGCTCTTATCTCATAACTCAATGAACTTTTGTTAGTCCTATCGTAAATTGATAAAAAATAAGAATCAATGAAATGGAATTATTAGTTTTAATGAATTTTTTGTATTAGTTATATTTTTTAAAATACGGAAAATATCGAAGAATTTTGAAAGAAGTAAGTATCTCCTATATAAATTAGATCGGTTTAAATTGTAGACGAATTTCATTTCAACCACAAATATCAAAAAATGACATTATTTCATTTATAAAGATTTCGTACAGCTTTCAAAATATATATGAGTAGTTTTGCTAGTTTTCGTTTAATGAAACATCTTTCTATAAAAATGTTTTAAAGAAATCTCGTTTATTTATTTTACGAAAATATCCTCAGATCAATGATTTCGAATGTATTTGTCCATCCGGATATAATGGAAAAGATTGCGGTATTGATATTGATGAATGTGGTAATAATCCATGTTCGAAAGGATCAACATGCATCGATATGGTAGCTAATTTTACATGTGTATGTATACCGGGAATGACAGGACGTTTATGTGAAGTTGATATTGATGATTGTGAATCACAACCATGCCAAAATAATGGACGTTGTATTGATGAATTGGGTGCATTTAGCTGTGATTGTACATCAACTGGTTATTCTGGAGATTTTTGTCAAATTAATATTGATGAATGTCAATCAAATCCATGCGAAAATGGAGCAACATGTGTAGATCGTATCAATGATTATCAATGTAATTGTTATCCGGGATATAATGGAAAAAATTGTGAAATTGATTTTGACGAATGCGAAAGTAATCCATGTCAATATAATGGTAATTGTTTAGAAAGATCTAATATAACATTATATAATCAACCGGATAGTATTAAATATCAATTGCCATCAATATTTTCACAACAATTTTCATATGAAAATGCAAGCGGGTTAGTTTTTGTTTTTTGTTTATCTTCTTTTTATTGATATAAGAAATATATTATTGATAAAGATATAATATTATGAAAATATTTATATTCTTCTCTAGATATGAATGTACTTGTGTAACTGGAGTTACTGGGAAGAATTGTGAAATCAATATTAATGAATGTGATAGCAATCCTTGTTCAAGATATGGAACTTGTTATGATGGGGTAAGTAAATAATCAATTGATTTCATTAGCTTTTAGAGAGGAAAAGAATATTGTTTTTATAGTTCTTATTAAGTGAAATTTGAACTTAATTCGTTTAAAAATTAAGTATACTACATATAGTATATCTAAAGCTAAGATTTCTTTAATTTTTTAAAAACATTTTAGTGAGTAACGAGTAAATATTAGTCCTATCATGTTTTATTTATGTGATATATTTTAGTTTAATCAAAAATTTTGAATAATATACAATTTCCTCATCATAAGCGAAATCCTTATCTGTTATTCGGGTTATATAATCAGTTGAATAGGAAGATCATAACTAAAATAAAACCCAACTGAATTTCCTATTAAATATAAAGTTGTACTACATAAAATTAAATTGACACACTCTTAATAAACAGACTGTATGTCAAGGCTGTCCAACCCGCGGCCCGCGGGCCGCATGCGGTCCAAAGCAAGTATCAATGCGGCCCGAAAATATTCAAAGTTACTGAAGCATGTTCATTTTTCTGAGGAATGATTTGTATGTTTGCGCTCTCGTGGTAAAGCTACCAAGTGACAAATAACAGAAACAGGACCGGAACAGAAAGCTCTTTCGTTATGTAGTAAATTCTCTTTCTGTTTGCATTACTCGCTGAGCTACACTGTTCTGCTGTTTATCACCTGGTGGCTTAAGTGAAGAATGAAACATACTAAGTGTAAAATTAGAGCCAACATGTTGGATGAACACCTTGAGAATTGCCTGAGAATTGCAACCACATCAATCGAACCAGATATTGACGGTTTAGTTTCTCAACTTAAATGGCAAGTATAACATTCATTTTATGGTATGGATTTATACATAGTAATATACTTGTGGCCCAAAACACCATGACAGTTCTTCCAATGCGGCCCAGGGAAACGAAAAGGTTGGACACCCTTGCTGTATGTAGTTATTGTGTTCAAGAATCCCAATTGAATTTCCGATTCTCAAGAATTTCTATGCATTATATTTCGACATTCTCGATTTTTTGCAATAATTATATATAGAAATAAGTATTGGCAAAATACCTCCGAATTTAGAAATGCTGGAAAATACACTATTTTGCATGAAACCGACATCAACACAAAACGAGAGGGACTTCTCTATTTCTGGGATGATCAAACACAGTCACGAGATACTCGAGAATTGCCTAAAGAAAATCTTTAATCTCGAAAAATATTTTTTTATTACTAATTGGGGATTTGGGATCATATAAAGTAAAAAAACAAAATTTGGAATTTTGAATAACTCTAAAACGGCTTGACTGATTCTTTCAAAAAGTACCACATTTTCTAAATTCGGTATATACGCATAAACTAAATTTGGTTGAAATTTGTTGACCCGTTTTCAAGTAGCAGGAGAAGTAGCAATCTTGCATTTTATATATTAAGATAGATGCCTAGGCTAGGCAGTGTACAAAATTAAATTCGTTATACATTCTATTCAGAATACCACTATACAGAGTACCTAGACTGCCTAGGCTAGGTATTGTGTAATATACCATCGTGTATAGATTAACAACATTATTTTCGAAGTATAAGAACTAAGCTAGAATATTTTTAATTTTATTCCTTTTAATTAATTGCTTTTTAAATAGTATTAATTTTTTTATGTTTTTATTATTTTTATTTTGTTAAATTGTTAACAATTGTTTAGATTGGAACTTATACCTGTGAGTGTGAACCAGGTTTCGAAGGTGTCCGTTGTGAAAAAGAGATCAACGAATGTGAAAAGTAAGCTTCAGTTTGTTCTTTTTGATATAACAGGTCAATTGAAAAGTCCCCGGCCTACCATAGTAAAACACATTTTTTTGGCAAAATTCGTTTTTTTTATTCAACATAATTCCCTTCAAGGGTGATACACTGATTATAGCGACCCTCCAACTTTTCGATACCATTTTTGTAGTACGATTTGTCCTTTGCTTCAAAATAGGCCTCAGTTTCGGCGATCACCCCTTCATTCGACGAAAATTTCTTCCCAGCAAGCATTCTTTTGAGATCTGAGAACAGGAAATAGTCGCTGGGGGCCAGATCTGGAGAATACGGTGGATGCGGAAGCAATTCGAAGCCCAATTCATGGATTTTTGCCATCGTTTTTATCGACTTGTGACACGGTGCATTGTCTTGATGAAAAATGACTTTTTCTTCTTTAAACCAGGTCTTTTCTCACGAATTTTTACATCCAATTGGTCCAAAAGGTTACAATAATAATCTAAGTTTATTGTTTTACTAGTTTGAAGGTAATCCACCAACTAAATTCCTTTTGCATCCCAAAAAACTGATGCCATAACCTTCTTCACTGCTCTTTGGGCCTTCACCCGTTTTGGAGCCGAATTATCGGTTTTTTGATTTTGCTTTCGACTCAGGATCATAGTGATAGACCGAAGTCTCATCCATAGTGTGAATCGGCGCACAAAATCCACTTTATCCTTTCGAAAATGCTCCAAATGTTGTTGAGAAAGTCGCATTTGCATGTGGTTTTGTTCCATTTTTAGGAAATTCGGCAGCCACTTTGCACAGAGCTTTTTGAAACCTAAAACTTCAGCTAAGATGTGATGTACTGGTCTATATGAGATGCCTAGAGTGTCAGCTACCTTATCCACAGCCACTCGTCTGTCTTCCGACACCATATCCTGTATTTTTTGTATCTTTTCTGTTGTTGGTACACTTTTTGGATGTTCTTGACATGGATCGTCTTCAAGGCTTGTACGACCAGATTTAAAAAGGCACCCCATTTTCCAACGGTGGATTTCGAAGGTGAAGAGTCCAGATAATAATTATCAAGCCAAGTTTTTTTTTCAACGGTATTTTTTTGGCCATAAAGCAATGTTTAATCAATACATGAAATTCACTTTTTTCCATTGTTTTGAAAATAACAAAAGTTGCGTGACGTTCAATTCAATAACTTGAGAACCAATGGTCCGATTGCTGTCAAATTTTGACACGCGTCTTTTGAAGGTTAGGGCTAACTGAAAATCATATGGATTTAATTCTAGTACCGCCATCTATGTGTCAGGCCGGAGACTTGTCAATTGGCCTGTTACAGTTGTTAACTATTTTTAATTTATTTTTTTGGTAATTCTAATTAAATATTATTTTCTTTTCTTTTCATTTTATCATTTTTTATTTGATTAAACCTTTTGCTGTTTATATCCAAAAAAAAATTCCATATATATAAATTTAGATATGTACCTTGTGTTCATGGAACTTGTATAGATCGTCAAGATGATTACGAATGTGATTGTGATACAATGTTTGGTGGTAAAAATTGTTCAGTATCATTAATCGGTTGTGTTAATTCACCATGTTTAAATGCTGGCACATGCAAACCATATTTACAAAACGAAACCGAACATAAATTTAATTGTACATGTTCGCATGGATTTCAGGGTTCAACTTGTGAAAAAATTACAACAATGTCATTGGTTGCTAGCAGTTTAATGACTGTGAATACAACACGTGATGAAGGATATGATATTAATTTAGAATTTAAAACTACATTACCGAATGGTATATTGGCATTTGGTAATGGTAATACATCAAGTTATATTTTAGAATTGGTAAATGGTCGTTTAAATTTACATTCATCATTATTAAATAAATGGGAAGGTGTTTTTATTGGTTCCGGTTTAAATGATAGTAAATGGCAAAAAGTTTTCGTTGCCATCAATTCATCACATTTAGTATTATCAGCAAATGAAGAACAAACAATATATCCAATTAATTCATATGAAGGTACAAATGGTAGTCATACAACATTTCCAATAACATATTTGGGTGGTACAATACCAAATTTATCATCATATTTAAGACATTTAACACATGAACCATCAAGTTTTGTTGGTTGTATGCAAGATGTTGTAATAAATGGACAATGGATTTTACCAATCGAACCTGATGAACATACAAGTTTAGTGAATGTCCAAAGTGGTTGTCCACGTACAGAACAATGTAAACCAAATCCGTGTCATTCAAATGGTGAATGTAAAGATTTATGGCATACATTTTCATGTACATGTCAAAGGCCGCATTTAGGACATACCTGCAAATACAGTAAGTACTATAAAATACTTATAAAATATATTTCATTGAGATTAATTATTGTTAATATACAAAAACAAAAAAAAACAAAATTACAGATATAATAGCGGCAACATTTGGTCACGAGAATACAACACATTCTGCTGTAATTGTCGAGACAAGTGAAAGTGCTAGACGAACTATTCGATCTGTATTGGATATATCAATGTTTATACGTACAAGACAATCAAGTGGTCAAATATTTTATTTGGGAAGTGATCCACGTAAAACGAATCCAGCTACTGGAGGTAGATTTGAAAATTTATTTTAGCACCATTTTCCTCGTAATAACATAGAATTTTTTTTTTTTTTTATAGCACCTGAAATGGGAGATTCATATGTGTCTGCAAAATTACACGGTGGAGAATTATTAGTTAAAATACATTTTAATGGTACACCGGAAGCTTATACAGTTGGTGGTAATAAATTGGATAATGGTAATATTCATCTTATACAAGTGATCCGAAATTCAACTCTTGTACAAGTCAAACTAAATGGAACTGAATATTTCCGAAAAACACTATCATCAACTGGACAACTTGATGCACAAGTTCTTTATTTAGGTGGTCCACCACCAGCACTGGATGGTTCTGATTTAAATTTAACAAAGGATGAAGAAGATAGAATCTATTTTAAAGGTATCATACAAGATGTTCAAGTTAGTAATGGTTCCCATGCAATGATTGTTGAATTATATCCATTAAACGAAGAAAACTTGAGTATACCACCACCATTCGGTACTGTAACTATTGATCGAACTTCAGTATTGAAAGGAGAAGTTTCTGATGATATATGTCGAAAGAAATTGTGTCAACATAATGCTGAATGTAATAATACATGGAATGATATAATTTGTTCATGTCCACGTGGATACAAAGGGAAATTTTGTCAAGATATACAATTTTGTGAATTGAATAAATGTCCAGGAAATGCAATTTGTCAAAATCTAGATGATGGTTTTGAATGTTTAACAAATATGACATTCCAAGGAAATGAAGAATATCCTTTATCGTTTACATTCCATTCAAAAGATCCTCTTTCATCCGAAAAGAATTTCTTGAAGCCAGTTATTGATATATCATATCGTACAAAAACTGGTGGCACATTATTATATATTCAGGATGGTGATAAATATTTTGAAATAGCCGTTTTTAAAGATCAAGTTACTATTCAATGGAAATTATCAATTGAATTACCGGAAACAATACGATTCCATAAAACTGAATCTGATTTGGGATGGAATCGAATATATTTACGTGTTCAAGATGGTCTTTTAGAAAGCGGTTGGGAAGATTGGGAAGAATCTTCAGATCCAATACCAGCAATATCAACTAAAATTGATCAAAATGCATTCCAATATTTAATATCGGGAGAGTTTCTAATCTATTTAGGTGGAATTCCTACAAATGAAAGTAATGCAATTACAAAAGGAATTGATAACGGTGCTACATTTAAGGGTTGTTTAGGTGAAATAAGGCTAGGCAATCTTTTATTACCATATTTTCCTTATACGGAAATGTATTCGGATAACAGTCAAATACGAGATCATTTCCGATTGAATTCAACAAAACCTGCAGAAGGATGTATTTTATGTTTCGAAAATGATTGCGCAAATGGTGGCAAATGTGATAATCCATCTGAACAATTTGCATGCACTTGTGTACCAGGTTATGAGGGAGATGATTGTTCACAAAATATCGATGAATGTTTAACAGCAAATTGTACGAATAACTCAACATGTAAAGATTTAGTTGCTAAATATACGTGTGAATGTTTGCCAGGATATGAAGGTGAATTTTGTGAACTAGACATCGATGAATGCCTATCGATGCCATGTCATAACGGTGGTAAATGTACCAATTTAATAGCTGGATTCAGTTGTGAATGTACAGATGATTATGCTGGACAACAATGTGATACTTTAAGATTGGTTACATGTGAAAATAATCCATGTAGAAATGGATCAATATGTATCGATGGTTATAGTAGGATTGATTTAAAATTATGAATGAAATGATTATAATTTTATGATTTATTCTTTTAGATACAACAACCGAAAATAATTTTACTTGTATTTGTACAACCGGAATGCAAGGTCCACTTTGTGATAAACCATTTTGTTCAGTAGAAGCATGTCAAAATGGAGGATTTTGTTTAACAACAGAACCAACAGTAATATATTTTCTTTTTGGGAAATTTTTGTATTCAAATTAATTTGTTTTTTTTTTTTTTCGCCCAAAATTTTAGCCTCCTGTTTGTCAATGCAATTTTGGTTATGTAGGAAAATATTGCGAAATCGATATTAATGAATGTGAATCACAGCCATGCCAAAACGGTGGACAATGTATCGATTTGGTAAATGAATTTCGATGTAATTGTAATAATACAGGATTTGAAGGAGCAGTCTGTGAAATTGATATTGATGAATGTGCTATGGAACGTATAACATGTGGTGGCCGTGGATCATGTTTAAATATGAGAGGTTCATATAAATGTCAATGTCCGCATGGTTTATGTGGACCAGAGTGTGATCTAAATGATCCATGCATTGAAAATGATATTTGTTTAAATGGTGGTTTCTGTTTAGAGGAATGTACTGATATACCAAATTATAGGTGTAATTGTTCTACAGAATTTTCTGGACCAAATTGTTCGGTAAGATAATATTTTTGTTGATTGAATTAATTTATTTTGAAAGGATTTGTTTGATTGATTCGCTTTTATGGATAACAATTTCTTGGATTATTTTATCTTTTGTTTATACATATTTGAATTTCAGGTGTCATCTAATCATAATCAAACACTTACATCAAGGGTCTGGGCTGAAACTACTAATTACTTTTATTCATTTCTTTCATACTTCAAATTTCTGTATGTATGTTATATTTTCATCTACTCATAAAACTTTCTATCATTTCTTCATTTGTTTTCTATCATTAAAAAATTGTTTATATCATTTATTGCATGAATACTAACTTTCTTAAATGGCACCTAAAAATTATCTTCTAAATACACTTGAATTACTAACAAATTAAAATTCAAAACACACATTTTAGGATTCTTATTTTTTAGAAAATTATAGAATAAAATTATAAGTTTAAATTTCGATTTCTACTGATGATAGAGAGAACTCGAAGAGTTGTCAATCCCAATTTTTGTTTCATTAAGAAACTTGTCGAATTATTCACTTTCTTATTGAATTATTGATTTAGTAAATGTCGCGTGAATTCGACATAATAAGTTAGATTTTCAACTTTGGTCGTAATTTTAAAGTATCTTCTAACTGGGCTCTACCGAGCTAGCATTATATTATGACCTTCTGCTACATATCAGGTTAATTGTGAATTCGATAACAATAGAAACTTGGCTGTTTAGACGCTGAATAGTCATAGAGTCATTTTCGGACGTCTTCAACTTTGGAAAACCAACCACTCTCCTGTCAAATGGCTCTGCATTGATGGAAACAAGTAATCTGAAAGAAGTTTTTATTCAAAGTAGCCTCTCGAAGGATATTGTCGTTAAACTAAATCATTGGTCGCGTTTTTTGTAATAGGTTTGTGATTATCTATAATCAAACCAATGATTTTTATTTTGTTTAGATTTGTCATACTCGTATAATATCTCTTTTTCATCGCACGTCACAGATTGGTACTGAAAATTTTTTCTTTCCTTAGGATTTTACAATTTTTCATCATCATTTCATATCATCCGATTTTTTTGCCTCCACTCAGTATGTAAGGCATCCATCTTTTTTCTTTCTGGGTATTTCGCATTGAATCTAAACGAACTAAGATTGTTTTTTTGAATTATCCTTAATTGCAAATTCTTCGTTTGTACAAAATTTCCATTCAGCAAACTTTCAAAATACATTCCCTAACATTTTACTTTTATTTCTGATGCACGCAGATCTTCTGGCAAGACTAAAATCTCCGCTATCTACTAAACCATTTTTGAAATTTCATTCAAATACCAATGTCAGAGTTATAAACCTGGCCCAATGGGCGAGAAAATAAATTGTTTTTAAATATAATTTTTAAAACTTATGAATTTTAGAGCTCCATCTAATAATTTATATGAAATTATTACTCAATAGGCCCGCCCAAATTTAATTTCTTTACGCATGCGAATTTTATGAATGCATTAAAAAATATATCTATTTGAAATTTTTATCTTATTTTACGATTTTTCTTCTTTTTTTTTTTTTTTGTTTAGATAACATCTGAATCACAAGGACCATCCGGTGCTGGTATTGCACTCATTGTAGTACCAGTTGTAGTATTATTACTGGCAATTGGTGGTGCATTACTGGGCGCGTTTATTGTAATGGCTAGAAATAAACGTGCAACACGGGGCACATATAGTCCTAGTGCCCAAGAATATTGTAATCCACGATTAGAAATGGATAATGTTCTGAAACCGCCGCCCGAAGAACGTTTAATTTAGTGTTTAAATATGATTTAGTAATAATTTTTTATTTAGGTATATATTACTTAAATTTAATTACATTTAAAACAAGTAGAATAATGTTTTTTTATTCTTTTTTTTTTTTTAGTACAGTATTAAAAAAAAAAAAATTGAATAAAAAAAAAAATTCATTTTATCTCGAAATATTCACAAAACGAACTTAATTAATTCCATATTCTTTGTTATTATTTTTTTTTTAATACTAAAACTAATTTATTTGTTTTAAGAATTTTATTATTAACACAAATACTTTTTATGTTTTTCCCATTTTTAGTATTCCCAATTTTAAAAACTTTCCCGTTTTTTTTTTTTTGTACAATTATGTTTAAATTGTTTCTTTTTAAATATTTTTAAATTTTTTTTTTTATTTTAGTATAATTAAAAATATAATTAATTTATAACAAAAAAAAAAAAAAAAAAAAAGAAATTTTAATTAATAAAAAAAAAAAAAATTATATTAATTAAAACAAGAAAGTAATCATATCAATTATGAAAAACAAAAATTTTGCTCAGATTAAAAAATTAAAAATTAGATAATGAAGAAAATTTAGTATATTTTTGTGATAATTACGAAAAGAAAAAGAAAGCAATTTTATATTTAATTAAATCAAAAGAAAAGAGCATTCTTTTGTGTAGTGAAAAAGTTTGGCATTGTATTTGTTTTCGAAAGTTTTATAATTAATAATTTAGCTAAATAACATATGAAAGATAACTTAAAAATGCGTTATCCAATTTTGATGAAATTTAAAATTTGATTTGATTCTTCCTTAACTCGGTTTGATATTGCATTTCAGCAAAATCTGTTCAAGGGGAGCAAAGTTATAAAGAGAAAACCAAGGTGACCAGAAAGTTTGGTCGTTTTTTTTTTTTTTTTTGTTTATAGTTTTTCGGATTTAATTTGAAAATTTGCGAAGTAATTTTGTTAAAATTATTTACATGAGTTGACTACATAAATAGACGATGTCATGTTAAATTTCAGTAGAAATCGGTATAAGGATGGATAGTGGAGAAAGAAATAGTCGTAGTCGGAAATTAACCTGTTCATAGTTTTTCGGATGTATTTGAAAAACTAATATACTGATTTCAATGAAATTTGTAAAAGTTATTTATGCTATTAGGCCCCAGTCGTCTACCTGTGAATTAGAGCGAATTTGAAAAGGACGAAAAAAAGTTATGGAGAAAAAACTTTGAAATATTACTAGAATTTGGTGGTTCTTTCTCAGAGTTAATTCATTTTTTTATTATAAATATAATACATACATTTTTGTAAAATTTCCACTTTTAAAATCATTTTTAATTTGAATTAAACGTTTATAAACTAATTTTCGCACATCGATACCCCAAATAAAATCAATATGATTGAATTCTGGAATGCGAGCTTGATATTTTCCGATCGGATTATGTACTTTATTCCTTGTACAATCGGTCTATGTCGACAGGTTCGATTAAATATACATTAAGCCCATAATGAAGAGCATATAGTGCGATAATCAATGATAGATTATATTTCGGTGGAATTGATGTTTTGTAACGTTTTCGATTTTCTATTGAACCATAATCATATTCACAAAATCCTCCTGAACTCATTAGTTGAGCATAATGAAAGAGCTGTTTATTTATACTATCAGTGGGTACATGATGAAATATTATTGGTAACATTGTCATTATCAGTTGTTTAGGATTGGGAACCATCAATAAGAAAAATGTATTCAAACAAAAATCTTTTATTGATTGACCATTTAAACAGAGATTGGTTTAAATGCGTTTACTATAGTTGAACCATAGACTAATAATAAAGATTTCCAACGACTGTGCATTCAACTGATTCTTTTTGTACCGTGATATCCCGGTACAATATAGATTCTTCTCTTTCTTTCACATTAAACACTCTTTTCATCCATTCTTCTTTAAGTTCACTTACAAAAACAACACTGAACATCACGCTGCTCATTTGGCTTGGAAATCTAGGTATACTAACCTATGGTTGAACTATAGATTTCAGTCCCATTTCTACCATAGGGCATCAAATCTTATTATATGTTTTTCTTTCTGATATTTCTCCTATCTTTTTCCAATTCACTGTTATTACAAAATAAATGTTAAAGTTTTGTAATTTTTAAAATGAAATTTAAAAATAGTATTTTGATGTGTGCCAATTTTGATTTTCAAATTGGTAATTATTAATTTTTTTTTTTTAATTGATTATAAATTTTGCTCAATTTTGTTAAATAAACTTAATTAAAAAAAAAAAAATTAACTAGACTGAAATACACAGTTTTAAAAGGTTTTTAAAACATTAAAATTAGAAAGACAATTATTGAATCAAGATAACAATAAAAAATGCCTTAAAATTTAAATTTTTTTTTATTGTATTTAATTAAATATTAAGTAAATGAAAAAAAAAAAAAAAAAAGAAAAAAAAGCCGTCCAAGAAAATTGTTTAAAATTTAAAATATATAAAAAAAAAGATATTAATTGTATTTAAAAATATAAAAAAAAAAAAAAGAGTTTAAAAAAATATTGTAAATAGAATTAAGTGCTTTCTTTTATAAAATAAAGAAATCATAAATCATAAGTTTTCAAATTAATTATAATTTAGTTTAGATGAAAATAAAAAAAAAAGATTGATAATAATTTGCCTGGAAAACATTGAAAAACCCTGTAAAATATTGTACTTAACAAAAGCGGAACAAAAAAATTAAATTTATTTCTAAATAAAAAGAAATTTTATTTTTTCTCTTAATTTATCATCTTGATTTTTATTTTTTATTTTTAACACTAATTTTCTTTTTAAGGGGTTAGGGGTAGTCAGAATTTTCAAAAAATCAATTTTTGGTTTTTTGCATTTTCGTTAAGTATAATATCTTAAAATTATTCTCTGAAAATTTCAAGTTGATCCGATCATTAGTTTTTGAGTTATTCGACAAATAACAAAGAGAGCTCTGGCACTTCAAAGCGCTCGGTGAAACTTTAAACGCGTTTTTCTCAAAACTATGTTTTTTAAACTGGTGACAACTGTAACTCGAAAACCGCTCAGTAGATTTTAATGAAATTTATACAGCTTTTAGAATACATAATAAACTCGGGCCTGGATCGAAGGATTTTTTTTTTTTTCAAAAATTTCGATTTTTTTAGACCAATTTACTGTTGATTTTTTCCTAAAAATCTAGACAAAAATTTCCTGAGGCCGCCATTTTGTTAATTTTTGAAAAAAACAAAACGCCTTCGATCCAGGCCCAGGATTATCTATTTATAAAACTAATTTCTTTTATCCGATTGATTTTAGATGAATCTCCAAGGACTTATGATTGTCACCGCAAAGACCTTTTTTTGAAACTGGGTCAACACAGACAGCTATAACTTTGGAAATAAAATTTTTTTTTTTTTGAATTTTTCGTGACTTCAAGTCAAAACATTGTATAATAATGCCATATTACTACTTTTGTAAAATAACACGATTTAATAGCAAAAAAAAGTACTGAAAATTCTCATTTTTTCGTGCCTCTGACTACCCCTAACCCCTTAAGTCAAAGACAACAAAAAATAATAACTAAAAATTTAAGAACGAATAAAAATAATTTTTTCTTCTTAAATTTGAAATTTTATTTTTCGACAGAAAAGTATAAAAATCTAAAAACAAAAATTCTTTGAAAACAATAAAAATCAGGCAGAAATGTAAAATAGGTTTCCAAAAATAAGTATCTTGCCAAAACCAAAAGCAAGTAGGTAGATGGACTTATAGAATTTCTTTATTATATCCTAATTCCTATGATTTTGTATTAAGGGGACACATTTACCTAGGAAAACAATTTAACCAATTTTAATATTTTTGCACATTCTAAAGCCCTTTACAGACTGTATACATGTCGGTCGATATGGCTGCAACCTAAAACCCATAGACCGACTACATGTCAATCGATATATATATGAACATCGTTTTAGGAAAAATCATCAGTGTGAAAAAGTGCTCTGTCGATAATTTTTTAGACTTAAAATTTTGCTTGAATCACTCTCACTTTATATAGATGTGAGAACACTATAGCTCCGTCTTTTACAATGATGTTTACAAACAAGTTGAAACCCCGACGTACACACGTTAAACATGTCGACAGAATTGAAGCCATGCCCCTTTGAAAATCAAAAAGTTTTGATTTTTTCGACATATTAATCAGCCGTTTGCCAACCAGTCTACAGACGCTTAAAATTCAATTTTTTCAACCTGATTGACGAACATATTAGCCGTGTCTGTACTATGCTTAAGAGTTCCAAATTTTAAAAATAGTATATTCTAACATCTATTAAATTGACGAAGTTACAAAATTCTGAGTGAAGTAAGTTGAACCGTTCAACCGGCAAGGACATTTCATGAATCATAGGGAAATTTTCATAAACTACATTTTTCATCGGATTTTCTTGGAAAAATTTTAAACCTAATTTCTTTGAAATATTCTGTTCTTTCTTAAGAATTTAGGTATATTATGTGTAATTTTCAGGATTCTAAGAAAAAACATACATATCCCCATCCGTAGTAGTTTCAAAACGGGATTAAAAACTTCTAAACCAATAGAAAGATCTCCTTGACACTATATATATATCCTTATATCATGAGTAGAAGGGATGGATCTTACCTATAAATAGCTTGAAAAATTTTCAAATTGCATTTAGTTTTTAAGTATAAATCTGGCTGTTATTAAGTATAATTGTGGCTGTTATTAGTTTTAGTATTTCAGGCTGTAAGCTGGAGACTTTATACATAAAAAAAATTCCTGAAATATTGCTGGTCAACAACAAATATTTGGAAATTTCAACTTTTGTAGCGAAACTGACATAGCAAACTGTTCAACAAAGGATGTAAAAAGCCCAAATTTGGTCAACTTGCAATTTTCAGAGAAAAATTATCCTGTATTTAACTGGTATCAATAATATTTGGAACAGAATCCTAAGGATTATAAAGTCAACATCAGAATTACATGTGCTTCATAGCGGCACTGAAAACGCGAATTAGTCAGGAATTACATTAAACAAAATTAAGCTAAGCTCTAATTTTGTAGAAACGGAACTGTGATGTGACTGTAATGCGCTTATCATAATATAATTTAGTTTTAATTTGAATATAACTTATACTTGTAAATAAATATATTGTATATACTACAAGTATATACAATAATTGTAAATAGTTGTAAATATATGCATAAAAAAAATTTAATGTTTTTTTTTAATATCTCAAATTATTCATTGATATTATTGGTTAAGAATTGGAAAATTGAATTTTAAGATTTCTTTCTATTTGATCTGTGTTTCGATTTATTTCCTGGTTTTAATAAAAGTTGTGCTGACTTGGTTAGTTAAAGTAATTCCCATTCTATCGACCAGTGACTTTTTAACTGATTCTTTTATTTTTGAACTTTATTTTTAATCATACCTTCACGTTTTGTCCAAATTATCATCTCCCGATTTTTTTTACAAACCAAAATGATAATTTAATTATAATCCTAATTATCACCCATGTTCTGCAATTCATATGAAAATGAATTCGATATGAATTTCAAATTCACTAATTACAATTCATATAGATATTCAAAAAGTCTAATGGAGTCATTGGGTGAAGAAAACTTAAATTTATTTTAAATGTTTTCCTTAGTTTTGTATCAATTCACATCAATTTCACAACACCAACTAACAGTGAATTCATTTCGATTACCATTTCGAGTAAAACGAATTTCAGGACACCAAAATTTCATTTTCAAAATTTCAATTCACATTCGTTTTTCGTTCCGATCGGAATTTCAAAACACCGATTTTCATTTTCACCATTCCATTTCACAAAAAGTGAAATATAACGTTTTTCCAAATAAGGAATAGTCATCCAAACTTAATGAGAAAAGTAAATCAAAAGTCTTTTTATAGTTTCCATTCAATCTCACGTTACCTAAATGATGGGCCACGAAAGTATTAAAACATATAAATGTTAAAAATCCTGAAACATGAGGGAAATCATGAACTTTATATTGAAATGCATTTTCCTATAAAATTCATAAAGTAAATAATTTAATTGTTTTGAAATTGACCTCGCACTTTCAAAATAATTAATGCCTTGCAACAGGACATTTTGAAATTTTAACTTTGTATGGAAATTTGGTGCGATGAAAATTAATAAAATAATTAAAATATTTTTTGGATTCCCAATGTTTTGCTTATAGAACAATGTATCTCAAAATAAATTAACATTTATTGTTTTTAATGAAAGTTATTGAAAAATTGAATAAATACAAAATTGCCAAAGTGTGACTGGAACCCAAGCAGAAATAAGTTAATTTTACCAAACCGAAAAAATAGGTTTAATTAACATTTAAATTACACTGTGTCTTTGTTTCAGTTAAAATTTTCGAAATTTTTACCAAAACATTGACCAAATTACTGCTAGGGAAGCATGTTGATCCTTTTACATATTTTTTAGGAAATTTTATATTTCCGCAAAAATTGTTTCAAACACAAAAATAATATACGTTTGTAAAAATATCGAAATTGAATCAAAATTGTTTTTAATTGATCGGAAATTTGAAAAAGTGTAAAAAGAATTGAACTGAAATACAACTCATAAAGTTTCTTCCATAAATTTTAATATTTCATACCCTTTCAAAACACTAACGCTACACCACTGGATTATTGATTATACATAAGAATCTGTACCTGAAATAAAATATGGAAATTAACTTGAGACTGACTAATTTTTCTAGGAAATCCTTGAATTTTTATTCGGGCTCCGTCTAATTATCAAGCTTAACCAGTATAACAGGTAAATTGTTTAAAAGACTTCTGTATAAGTACATTACAAGTGTCATTACACTAAAATATTAGAGATCTCATTTAGAATTTAATTTGTGTAAATTGTAAATGGGCGTATATCTCCATTTGTATATCCTATGGTATAGAATACCAATAATAAATTAATTTAAAACAACCCGATTTTATGTTGAGTTTGTATAAAAAATTAGTAGTTGTTAGTGAGTCGTGCTGTATTATTTATTTATATATTTATTTATTTATTTATTTAACTATCAAAGCCCAAGGTTAACCCTTATAGGTAAGTACACATTACAAAAGCATCATGCTAGAATAGTAGCTATAAATTTAAATCTAAAAATTCATTTTTCTTACAACTAAAATCCATCTTATGGATTAAATTTCTTGCTTAAATCGCAAATAGTGTAAAAAATATAAAAACTATAAGAGCCACACAAGTTAGGGCAAAATTTAATAGACAATAATTTTAGTTTTCCACTTTTTTAAACTCAAAAATTTTTTTAAAACATACATAACGCGCGTGTAAATTAACCCTAAGATACGGTGAAGAATATAAAATCTACTAAACGATACCAGCGCTATTTTTTTTTATATCGGTGAAAACTGATAACCACAACGTCACTGATTAAAGTAAAAATGTCAAAACTAAATAGAAATTTCTTTTGGCTTTAAACTTTTTTTTTTGTAATTTAACTTGAATTTTTCCTAATTAAACTGTTTAAAAATATAATCCGATAAAATGGATGATCTTGGAACAGAAGTTGGACAAAAAATGCGAGTAAGTAATGCTTTCTAAGAAAACGAAAACTAATGAAAATTTATTACAATATAAACAGTGCTAAAAATAGGTTATAAAAAAACTAATTGATTTTTTATTTGAGCAGCCAAAAAAAAAAAAATTATGTTCATTTTTAAATTTAAATTAAACGTGAAACAATAAACACATTTATCTTCATATTTTCAGAGTGCTGTCAAAGCAAAATTAATTGAACTTGGCACTGGAGGCTCCGCTGGCTATATTGATGATGAACTGCCGGATTATGTTATGATTATGGTGGCTAATAAACGTTCGAAACAACAAATGATTGGTGATTTGAATTTATTTCTTGGTTCAAATACAGATTTATTTGTAACATGGTTGCATGAAGTCTTACAAAAATTACAGGAAGTCACATTGCCGGCTAATGGTAATTTTGAAAATAGATTTAGAAAAACGCCTTTCACTACTAAATATTAACATCCTTTTTCTTTTTCTTGCTTTTTTTTTTTTTTTTTTAGTAATGCAAAAAGCCAAACGCAAAACAAATGAAACTGATTCGTTGCCAATTACCAAAAAAGAAAAGAAGGATAAAAAACGTGATAAAAAATCAAAAAGAAATGAAAAACAATATGATGAAATATCTGGAACTTCAATTTCTGATGTTTTTGCTGATCATATTTTACATAATGCTAAAAAAACTATGGAAATTGAAGCTGATGCTAAAATTAAACAAAAGAATGAAATATCGCCACGTACAACAGATGAATTTGATATTCCAACAATAACGGAAATTTCTGAACAACAAAAACAAACAGATCATAATGATAATTCGTCGATACGTAAGGATTTAACTGAGTTGGCTGAAATCCAGAAGAAAATTTATCAGGCTAAACGTCAATTGAAAGCAATCGAAACGGATGAAAGTGAAGATGAAGATTTTCTTAATATAAATGATGGTGAAGAATTTCTAGAAGATGTTGCAGATAAAGCAAATAAAAGAAATCACAAAGTAAAAAGTCCAATTATATTTGATTCTGACATGACAACAACAACAACTGTAACAACAACAGTAACAACATTAGCACCAGCAACAATAACAGAAACGCCAACTCCGCTAACACCAATAAAAAATTCCGAAATTAATGAAAATTCAAACATTTTGGAACAAGAAAAAATGAAAAAACGTATTACAATAACATTTAATAATGAAGAAGAACGACGTCGTTCAGAATTACGACGAGAAACACAACAGTCGGAAAGTAGTCCAATTTTAGCTGTGTCACCAGTATCATTGCATAAAAAACGATCTATTCATGAACGGCTAGGAATTAAATCAATTCTAACACCGAATTCATCTAAACATAGTGAAAATGTAATTAGTCTTTCAACACATCGTCGCATTGAAAAAGAAATTTATGTTCCGGTATTTCGGCGTAAAGAATTTGATAAGGACCAAGAAAAGGATCGTGAGCGTGATCGAGATCGAGATCGTGATTATGTACGCGATCGTGAACGTGATCGTGAACGTGATGTACGTGGAAGAAGTCGAGAATATCAGGATAAGAATAAAGATGAGAAAATAAGTATTCGCAAAAGAATCGGATCAAGAGTTATTGTTGCACCACCGAAACCTGAATATAATGATGATGAAGATGATGTTATCGATAGGCCAGTCAGTTCTATGATAAAAGTAAAACCAAGACCACCGATTTCACCAAGCAAACAAGCTAATAAAAATCTCTTGTTACGTGCTGTAGCTGAAGCACAAAAATCAACAGCATTATTTAAACCAAAAAAAGATCGTGCACCATCATTATCACCGCCGTCGTCGACTCAACAACAATCGTTACGATCACAAAAATTATATTCAAAATCATATCGTAATCGAAATCGTGAGGCAATCTTAAAACGTGCCATCAAAGATAATATCGTAATTGAAGTAAACTCGGAGAAAATACCATCCACCACAATTTCTAGCCGAATTAATAAATTAAATGATGATGAATATATTCCCGAACCAATATCAGATCGTGGTGATTCTGATACAGATTACATTTATGTACCGCAAATAATTAATTCAGGAAATAGTGATGATGAAAATATGAGGTGAGTGAATATTGGAAATTATTTTAAAAGATTCGTTTTTTATCATTTAATAATGATTGGAATTTCTCTCTTTTTCAGTTATGATGATGAATTAATTAATAATCGTAACCAAACACAATTTGTTGTTACTTTAGATGGTAATTATTGTATAATTTTTGTTTGATTTTTATATATTATATATTTCTTTTTCTGTTTTAGATAAATCACGAGATAATTTTGTATCGACACTTGAAGAGAATCTTAATGAAATGCAAATTGAAAAAATCGATAATAATAAAACTAATAATATAAATTCTATAATAACCACAACAACGACAACAACACGTTCAACATCAACAATAACCACAGGAACTGGAATACAACTTAGAAAACCACAAAATAATCAACAAAAAATAAAAATAATACCAGAAAAACGTAAAGATATAATAAATTATCGAACGGATTACAAGCAAGATGTGAAAAAACTTATTATTAAAAATGATACAGACGATGAGATGATGGGTCTTGAAGATAAGACAACTATTGAAGACATTGAAACGAATAATAAGGATATTACAATTAATAATAATAATAATAATAATACCAATGATAATAAGAATGATAATGTAAAAGATCAAATTGAAGAAAGATCAACAACACCACCATTACCAAAAAAACCGATTTCATCTTCAGAAAACAAAATACAATTTTCACCATTAAAAAAACGTAAAAGGAGTACAGTATCACCAATTAAATTTGATTTAAATGTTAATGAAGATAATGATGGACAACGTTCATTAAAACGTCGTTCAAAAAGTGATGAACCCGATTCGTCAAAAAAACCAAATGAAACTTATAATAAAGATGATCGAAATGAGGATAACCATAAAGTCCAAACAAAAAAACCAGATGGATATAAAAAATATGATAATATTCCACAATGTAAGTGAATTTTTGAAAATATTTTTAAATTTTTTTATACTTCATTTTTTTTGATTTTCCATATTCTAGTACTCAGTTCGGTGTCAGTTGAATCGGTATCCGTTAAAAATAAAACAAAAGAACGTTGCAAATATTATCCACAATGTGGAAAAGGTGATACATGTGAATTTTTTCATCCATCGACACCATGTAAAGCTTTTCCAAATTGTAAATTTGTTGACAAATGTTTATATTTACATCCAAAATGTAAATTCGATTTAACATGTAAAAGAATTGTTTGTAATTTTTCGCATAGTTCAATGCCGGCAATACAAACTTCGGCTCCGCCACTTTGTAAGTGTTTTTTTTTCTTTGTAAATTTCATAATCGATTATTATTGTAATCATTTTTTTTTTTTTTTTTTCTATTTTAGCATCTCATGTAGTTCCTGTACAAAATTATAAAACAATTACACCATCATTATTACCAGCTTTGTGTAAATTTTATCCAAATTGTACAAATTCGGCATGCAGTTTTTATCATCCAAAATTATGTCGTTTTGGTAAAAATTGTATGAATAAAGTTGAATGTAATTTCTATCATCATGATTTACCAAATAAGGATAAATTTAAATGGGTTGCATCACTTGGTTAATTAATATAAATACAAAAATTAAAAAATATAACCAAAATAAAAATTGTATTTTAAAGAAATTAGAAGACAAATAATGAACAAAAAAAAATTTTAATTACGAAAAATAAGATATCTAGTTATTATAATCAAATAATTAATTTTATATTAATTTTAGTTGATATTACTCTTCTTTTTTTTTTGTTTTTAGTTTGGTTTTTCTTTTTTTAGTCATATTTTTAACAATTTAGAATTGTTTTTACTAGATTTTCCTTTTAAAAACCCGAAATAATCGGATTTTTTTTTCTATTTTCTTTTACATTAAACTAAACTAAAGAAATAACTAATATTTTTTTTTTTTAAATTAAAAAAAAATATAGAATTATATAAGAAATATAAATTAAAGAAAAAAATAATGTTATAATTTCGACTTTTTTGTAAATCGATTCAAATTTGAATATTTAATTTAAAATCATGAAACAAATAAAAATTTTAGATCTTTTAAAATGAAATAAATATTAATTTATTTTATTTTTAAGCAAAAAAGAAAACAGTTTTTTTATTTTTGAAATGGGAATTTTCAAAATCATAGACGCAAACCTTTTTTTTTTTTAAAGATCCTCCTTCCCTTTTTCAAATTGTTAATAACTTCACGAATATTATTAAGAACTGTCAAAAGAACATTTAAAATTTGTTCGTTTTTTGAAGGCGGGCGGTTTTGTTGTTTATTTCATTTTAATTACTTTATTTCAAAGCGAATACAATTTGAAAATGTTTTTTGGTTTACCAAAACGTGTAAAAGATTTGCCACGGCTTGAATCAGATTCAGAAGATGAATTAAAAACTCCAGCTAAATTGTAAATAAAAATATCTGTTTTTATGTTTTGTTTTTTTTTTTTTTGTTTCTTAAAAATATAAATTAAATTTACGAATTCTTTTTTTGAATTTTTTTTTTTCAGTAAATTATTTAAAGATCGCGATAAAGAGAATTCAAATGAATACGAAGGTTTTAGAAAGTATTAAATTTGAAACTATTATATAATAAATAAATTAAATTTGAATTGTTTTTCCAGTCCCAGAAGAGTTTCGGAATTGCCGCGTTTAGAATCTGATTCGGATGATGAAAATAAAAATGATCGGTAAAAATACAATTCGTGTTATAAATATTTTAAAAACTAATTTATTTTTTTTATTTATAATCAAATAGATTAAATTGTGCGATTTTAGATGATTCTTTCATTTTAAGTCCATCAAAAACAATTGAAGGTATGGAGTTAACACCCCAAGTACAAAAATGTATTAAAGAAAATAATATGAATCATTTAAATGATCTTAAAATGCTTAGTGATGATTCGTTTTCATCGAATTTAAAGAAATTAAATATAAATGAAAAAGACACTCAACAAATCTCACCGAAATGTAAAGCTCAACAAAGTCTATTTAAACCTATTCTATCATCTTCCACAACTACAGACAAAACCTCACAAAGAGCACCATTCTCATTATTCCATCAATATAAACATGAAGAATCAAAAAAATTATTCACAAATGTTCCATCATCTAATTTATCAGTTCCCAGTTGGAATACTAAATCAGTTTCGAAAGTACACAGTTATTCACAAATTGAAACTTCCTCTGTTAGTACAGCTACTGTTGTTAAACGGACAAAATCTGAAGAATTACCACGTGATACTTCTTATCAGAATACCAAAAAGAGTCCAATCGAACTTAATAAACTTGAAGAATTATCAAAAGATTTAATTGAAACCCCCTTTAAAACTGCTGAAGCAAATTTTGTTACACCACAAGTAAATTCATTTCAAATTCCGGCTTCAAGAAGACACCGACTTCTCAGTTCGAATACATCACGTAAAACACTAAAAGATGAATTTCGTTCACCAAAAATCTTATTTCAAACTCCGATTTCAGTTTCACGGGCACCAATAATGACTATGGCGAACGATAGTATTACATTGTCATTAGATGATACTGTAAAAGATGATAAAAATAAGAAAACTGAAAAATTATCACCAATAAATGAATTGAAAAATTTAAAAAGATCATCAAATGAATTATTTTCAAGTACGAAAAAATCCGATAAAGATTCATCTTCAAAGGAAAATATTATAATTAATGGACGAGAATACATTTTAAAACAAAAACTTGGCTGTGGCGGTTCCAGTTCAGTATTTCTAGCACAAAGAAAAGATATTCAAAAGGAATGTGCACTTAAGGTTGGCAATTTGTTTGTATTTTTATACTCTTGTAATGAAAAATGGTTGTTATGAATTTTTTCAGATTGTTAACTTACGAGGCGATAGATCAGTTGTAGAAGGATATTTAAATGAAACAAAACAATTAGCAAAATTACAGGGAAATGTAAATGTGGTTTCGCTTTATGAATAGTAATTTTAATTTTATATTTTCTTTTTTTATTATTTGTTAAATCTTTTATTGGGCAAAATTTTGTTTTCTTTCATGATAGCGCATCAACTATTTTCAGTAGAAATTCAATAGTTCATATTATAGGTCATAATTACGTGCCTGTTACTTATTTGTGTATTTCTCATTAGTAGGACGAATATAGAAATGACCGAAAATATCTAAATATTTAGTGTTTAGCTTCTTAGTTAATAAGTAAAAGAAAAGATTTGTGAAAAAAATCGTTCCAGTTTCATGAAATACAACAAAATGAAGCCCAATATAGTTTAGAATTGATATATTAATTCATTTTTTTTTCTCCATTCTATAGTGAGCATGATGTAAAAAATTCATTACTTTATATGGTAATGGAAAAGGGTGATTCTGATTTACATAAAATTTTACAAGCCTATAAAACTGATCTTCCATTATATACGCTTGTCAGTTTTTGGTATCAAATGTTACAAGCCGTCAGTTATATTCATGAAAATGGTAAATTTAAATATTTTCTAATTTAAATTCGTATTGAAATAATATAATAAAAAACTCCTCTCCAAAGGTGTTATACATTCCGATTTGAAACCAGCTAATTTTTTAATGATTAACGGACGTTTAAAATTGATCGATTTTGGTATTGCTAGTAATATATCGATTGATTCAACAAGTATTATAAAATTCTCACAAGCCGGTACATTTAATTATATTAGTCCTGAAGCATTAATTGATACATCAACTGGAAATAGTCCGATGGGAAAAAATCAACCAAAAATTAAAGTAAAAAAACAATAAATAATTGGTTTTTTTTAAACAAAAGTTAATTATTATTTTTTTTTTTTTTCAAATTTAGATATCAACAAAATCTGATGTTTGGTCATTAGGTTGCATTTTATATTTATTATTATATAAGAAAACTCCATTCGGTCATATTAAAAATATTTATCATAAAGTCAATGCAATTTCAAATCCAAAAACTGAAATTGAATATCCAATTTTACAGAATTATTATCCAATTATATTAATCGAGGTATTTTCATTTATAAAATTTATAAATATTAATTAAATTAATGTTTTTATGTTGTATTCTTTTTTTTTTAATAGATGGCACAAAAATGCTTACAACATAATCCAAAACTACGACTTGCTGTATCTGATTTACTTAAATATCCTTTCAATATGTTAATTCCAGTCGAAACGGATCAATAGGAATTATATTTATTTGAATTCATTTTTATTATTTATATACACAAATTGTCATATAATATTTTTAATTTAAAACTGTTTGTGATTGAATACGATTAAGTGAAGTCCTGAATTATGGATGAAATACCAAGATAGACAATTTTTTTAAATAACAAATTATAATTATTGATAAAATGAATATATAAAGTAAAAATCAACTTATTCTTATTCTAAATGACAAATTCTTTGGATACTAATATGATTAATCATAAATCTACAGATTCTCAAACTTTTGTATATAATGAGAAAAGTAAATGGAAATGCACAAATCGACATAACTGATCGGTGGTGAGTACATATAATTTGGTTCCATACTAAGAGTATTCACTCTACGTTGTAATTCAAGGTAAATCATTTGACACATAGGCTCTACGCTTACTACGCGCGCTTTCGAAGATGAGAGCAACAATAAATATACGCGTTTAATTAAATGGAAATGGCCATATAGCCGAGTTGGAAGCAGGATACGATAGAGAAAAGAGAAGAATTGAAATTCAATTCTTCGCCTCTTTCGAACAAGAACGCCATGAATTTTTTTTTTTTCAATTGTGATGAAGATTTGTATTTGAATTTGTGAATTAACTGAAAAACTAGAGAAAATGTAAATGTGTTCAACAATAAAAGTGATGTGGACACTTTTCGCTCACCGTTTTCGTTCCTCTCATCGCTTTCTTATTCCGCGTAGAAAGCACAGAACTTATGTGACATTTAGGTGCATTTCTCTGTATACACTTCTATTTATAATGAAGAGTGAATAGGCTACTCTAATTTTTGTTTTAATTATAATTTCCCTATTAATTTGCTAGAAATATTGGTAACAAACTGATATTTTTGTTTCACTTATAAATTAATAGTAACTTATTGTTTAATGCAATCATATGACTTATTTATCCATCATATAATAGCTTTGCGAAAAAGGACTCCATCTACCACTCTGGGGTTCTGCCATTCTCCTTTGACCACCTTTATCAATTTAACCCTGACATCCCATTCTACCTTTTTAATGAATGACGAGTTTATTATATATATATAAAAAAAAACAAAATTGATTTATATTTTGAATCCGCAAAATTTTATTATTATTGATAGAACACAAAAAAACAGTAGAAAAAATTATTATTAAAATTATATTTATATTTTTTTAGGCAGTAATTGAAATATCAGCACATGCTTTAAAATATTCTTGTGGACCACATCCCATGTCCTCATGACCATCTTCACATATTCCCCATGCATTTCCAGTACGATAAGTCCAACGAAGAACGCAATGTTCACATTTCAAATCGTTTGGCAACTGTAGTGTTGTATTATACCAATCAGGAACATAAGCTTGTAAAACATATTTATCTTCACCGGTTTCTAAATGAATACGTTTTTTTGCAAAACATTCTTCACTTTCATCTTCCACATCCATATTACAAATTTCATAATAAAAGTAGCCACGATGATTGGCCGTAATATTAATAGCGATCGGTATTACTTGACCAGATTTATAGGTTTCAACAATAACACCTTGTCCATATAAACCACCATGTTCATTAGGACGTGGAACCGGATCACTATAACTATCTCCACATAGACCACATTTACCTTCATTCGTAACCCAATGACTCTATTTTAATTGAAATGATTCAAATTTCTTATAAAATCTATTATTATTATTATTTAAAAATATAATTCAATTTTACCACATAACCGCCACAATAAAGTTGACTATCATCATAATTTATTGGTGCTGAACTATCATATCGCCAACGTGATGAACGACCGACAGGATCCAATATCATTCCATGACCATGAACAAGACTAACTAGTCCAATAGTGGCAAGGATTATAGAAAATATTAATCGAAACATTTTTTTTTTTTTGAAATTTTCGAATATTTTAGATTCTATTTTGAATTCTGTCGTCAGAGTCTCTCACTCTTACCTATGGAGTCTCTACTAAAGATAATTTCGTTCAAATTCGATTTTATATATGAAAATTTGTTAGAATTTTTCAATTTTTCTCTTTGAATAGAAATAAAAGCGATTATAATACGTACATTGTAATTTTTGTTCTTAAGAAATATAAGAAAACAATTAAAAAGCATATTTGTTTGTTTATACAATTGGTGCAATATAATTAAAATTTAGTTAATTTTTGACACCAGTATTTCGTTTCCTATTACTTGCTTTTGATAGCGGCCAAAAAGAACACACTTAAATAAATATTGAAATTTTTGCCATACGAAATTTTGTTGTAAAAGAATTAATTTTAATTTTATGAAAAATTTTCCATTTAAATTTGACAAAAATTTGAATTTGAATACGCGTGCAGTTTTTTGAGAAAATAAAATTTGATTTGTTTCTATGGAAAATTGACAAAAACCGACATTATAATGACGATAATAATGGTTCAGTGGCAAAGGCTCCATGTTACCATTACGTCATACGATTATCTAGTTCTACGTCATTTAAAATATAAAATGAATTTCTACCTAAAATCTGATAACAACACTTGATATCGATATAATTCGATTAGAAACACAATCTGATCATCTATTTCCATGGTAGAGTATTTGTATCTGGTCTTATTTTGCTATTCCTCAAACTAAATCTTTAGGGTTGTAAGTTTTTGTCACTTCAGATATGCTTATTACAAGCAATGCAAGATATCATTCAACAACACATCGAATAAACGATGAATCGAATGTATATACTATCAAAGATATAAATGAGCACAAAGGCATGCAAAACTCCAAACGGTCGCCACCTAACATGAACAACATGAGCAAACTACACTAGGTCCCATGGCAAGAGCTCCTAAAAGTTCCTTGCAAAAGATACAATGTAGCTCACTCATGCCACCCGTGCCAGACGAAAGCCGTCCAGAACCCTATACATCCCTACACTCATTCATGTGATTGATGCTATCATCATCATTAGTGTCGGGAGGGTGGAGTAGCCTAGAGCTTTGTGAAAATAATTAACGTCTATATAGTTTAAGTTAACAAAATCGAGAAAATAAAGACAATTACAAATTATACAGCAAGTACTGTGGAGTTTATGATGTCCAAGAACATTTTTTCTTTGTCTCCCAGACAGGACATTTGACGTATAAAGGGTTTTTTCTCTAGTTTTTCAGATGTACTTTAAAAACTGATATAACGATTTGAATAAAATTTGCATAATAGATTTATGCTATTAGGGTCCAGATTCAGGTAGGTAGGTAGAGTAGAGGTACTGTGTACAACACCAGGCAACTTATGGGCCCATTGTGATTCCTACGAGACCAAGAGTTACCCTATTAGGAAATCTATTCCTCCTCAAAGTATTTAATTTTCCTGCAAAATTTCATTAGACTGCTCATGTCAGTCGCTTGAAGCATCCCTAAATTCCCGAAGAAATTGTTATCCAAAAAGTTGTTACGAGCTCAAGAGAGAGCTGAGCATTCACATAAAATGTGTTTGATGTCTTCAGTCGCTCCTATGTCTACTGTACCACCGACAGAGGTCTGTTTGCACCAATCCCAGTCTTTTAGCGTGGTTTCTTCACAGACAATGTCCCGTTAATATCCCAATGATTGTTCGTCGATAATTTCTATTCCAGTCTATTATAAGCATCGACTTCTTCTGATTCAGTTTCGGCCACAAATTTTTTGACACTTCGTTCTCACTAAGATTGCACCAGCGTGTGTTTGCTTCCATGAGAATTTTATCCTTGATATGTGCTTTATACAGACCCAGGTAAATTAAAGCAAAATTCCAAGAAGAGAAAACAAAGTTATGCAGAAAAAAATGGTTACTTTTTCTTAGAGTTAACTTTGTTAATTACGAGTTCCATATTATAGGACATCAAAAATTCGAGTATAGGCCGATTTTCAGTTTCTATAGGTTTTTTTTTTAATCATTTATAATAAATCTATCTATGTTGTCTTTCTTAGCCCTTTGGTCTTATCTTATTAACGTTTAAATATTCAAATAAACTTTAGTTAAACTTGAAGTCACTGGCGGATGTGGTGATCAGGGCAACAAGGATTACAATAACAAATCGTAAAACTTTGTAACTCAAACTTGTTTATATAATTTGTTGTTTTGTAATCTAAAATAAAGAATTCTTGAAATCTTGAATAAGGATGGATTCGTTATTAACCCACTCCATTGGAATTTAATTGATCATAATTGCATACTTTGTGGCATAAAAAGCTTATAACGAATTATGACCACTCGTTCCATTTCAGTGCAAAGGGTTTGGAGTTATAAAATACAAAAAAAAAAAAAAAACTAAATTGTTTCAGACTAGTTTAAACTTTATTTACAAATATCAAAATCAGGATATTCTTATGATTTTATAGAAATATCAGCACAAGATCTGAAATGTTCTTGTGGTCCGCATCCTAAAGCGCCAGTACCATCTTCACATATATCCCATGCATTTCCAGTACGATAAGTCCATCGAAGAACGCAATGTTCACAATTCAAATCGTTGGGAATTTGAAGTGTTGTATTAAACCAATTCGGTTCATATGATTCCAAAACATATTTATCATCACCAGTTATTAAATGGATTTTATTTTTAGCAAAACATGAATCACTTTCATCTTCTACATCCATATTACAAATTTCATATATGAAATAGCCACGATGATTTGCTGTTAGTTTAACACCAATTGGTATTATATCACCGGATTTGTATGTTTCTACGATAACACCTTCACCAAATTCACCACCGAATTCGTGTGGTCTTGGTTTTGGATCACTGTAACTATCACCGCATAAACCACATTTACCAGAATTTTCACCCCATTGTACCTGAAAATAAAATAAAATTTAATTTGATTAGAATGTTTTTTTTGAAAACCAAAGAAATAATTTTAAAAAAAAACTCGAACTTCTGAATCAAAATGTTTTCCACCACAAAATAATTGATTATCATCATTATTTATTGGTGCTGTTTTATCGAAACGCCATCGTGATGCTCGTCCTGGCGGTTTCAACATCATTCCATGACTATAGACAAAATCTATGATTAAAAATATCACAACTAAGGATGTTATCATGGAACGAAACATTATGAAAGCGCTTTTTTTTTCTGTTTTTCAAACGGATAGAAGAATGTAAAACAATAAAGTTAAGACGGACAATACTTTGGGCTTTTATATAAAAATTTTCTTAAAGCAAAATTTTAATCATAAATAAGATTATTTGATAAAAAAAAAAAATACGTTCTTATCGATTTCCAATATTTTATAGATTGATTAAATTATTAAGGTAGCTATTTTTGTGCTAAAAATAATTAAGTTTGATATGAAAAATTCAAGAAATCTGTGATAAAACATAAAAAGGTTCATAGTTCATTTATATATACGTAGATATTTTAAAAAATAAGATTGATTACAGGTCAATTGATTTCAAATTAGTTAAATTATTTTCATTGTACTGAAAACAAGTAGACTTCAAAAGTTAGTTGGTTAGAAAACGGTTTAGTAAAGGAACTAAGTGGTCCCACAGGCGGCTTATATTGTTATTTTAAAAATTTGATAATCATTTTAAACATTATTTAATTAAAATTTATGCTAAGTATTATCAAATTCTATAAATTTTAAATAACAAGAAAAGGAAAAAGTTCTTATGGAAGCAAACACACGCTGGTGCAATCTAAGAGGGCACGATATGTCAAAAACTTGTTGCCAAAACTTAATCAGAAGAAGTCGATTCTCATAATAGACTGGAACAGGAATTATCTACGCTTAATCATTGGGATATTAACAGGACATTGTCTGTTAAAAAAGCACGCTAAAAGACTGGGATTGATGCAAATAGATCTCTCTGTCGGTACTGTGGAGACATAGGAGTGGCTGAAGACATCAAACTTATTCTATCTGAATGCTCAACTCTCCCTCTCGAACTCGTAATAACTTTTTGGGTAGCCATTTCTTCGAAAATCTAGGGACTGACATGGATAATCTAATGAAATTTTGTAGGAAAATCAAATGCTTCGAAGAGTAATAGTTACCCCAAACGGGTAACTCTTGATCTCGTAGGGATCACAATGGGCCCATAAGGGTGCCTGGTATTTATTTATTAAAATATTTTTGAAAAGAAACTCTCCAATTTTACTAAGGGTGTCTAATTTGGAAATAACCGATATATTTGATATTATATTAATTTTACTCAAAAATATATCCCTTTTCCAACACGCCTAAAAGTTGCGATAGATGGAAGAAGACTATATTTAGTCAGTGCAATGGAAACGTTCTAATTTAGTTGCGTTTTCTATTAAAATAATATTGTTTCAAAAAAAAAAAAAAAAGTGATTTAATACGACTTACCCCAAATCCTCCACAAAATAATTCATTATCGTTATGATTTAAAGGTGCATCAGGATCAAATCTCCATCGTGATGCACGACCTGGTGGTTCCAACATCATTCCATGGCCAGCAACTAAAGTTACGAATGCCAAAATTCCAAAGGAAATAGTAACCAAAAAACGAAACATTTTTATTTAATCAATTTGAATTTCTTTTTTTTTTGAAAAATAGAAATGTATACGTTTTGTGGGGTGTGGCTGTTCAGAACTGAATTGGCCCACCAAAAAGTTAGCTACTTCAAATGTTAACTAAAGTTAAATATCATTAAAAAATTCTTTTTATAATGAAAATAATTGTCGCAAAATTTCCAAGAAGAAAAGAAATTTATTGAAACAATTGTTTTGGATTATAAAAATTTTTGACGCATTAAAAAAATTTTCTTAATTAATCAGTATTATATTGTTTCTTTTCGTTAATAATATTCAAATTTTGAATCGAAAGAATAAAGCTTTGAAGGATAAGTTTAATGAAAATCGATCAAGTATATTTTTTTTTTCTAATTTTTGTAAAAAAAAAAAAAAACTTAGAACATATTTAATTCTTTTGAATGATTTTCAAAGACAAAATATTCAAGGTAAAAAGCAAAAAATAATAATATTCTATCGTAATATTGACGCAAATGTAAATGGCTTGATTTTTATTGTTACTTAATTTGTTCAAATATTATCAATAAACATGGATGAACTACGTCTTTTCATGAAATTATATTTTCTAAGAATACAGTTGCTGAATTTTTATCCAGAATGTTCTTTGTTCTTCATCTTCTTTTTTGATTTAAGTTAAAGAAAAACTTAATGCTAAACAAGAAGAAAAAAATATGTAATTTAGGTCCAACAGTCGATTTTGTACAACAGTTCTTGGACCGTCATATAACTAAAGCTATCTTCATTAGCTTGGTTAGACCTATTTTGGAATATGCCAGTCAAGTATGGTTTCCCTACCATAAAAATCTAATTAACAGGTTAGAGTCTGTACAACGTAGATCACATACGTTTTGCATTAAGAGATCTTCCTTGGAATGACCTTTTCCTACTACCCCCCGTACTGTGATAGGTTAAAACTGATTGACCTTAGAAAAGCGTTTTCAGGTGGCTGATATTGTTTTTGTCCACCAAGTTTTCAATGGCGCTATTGATTCTCCTTTACTATTAGAAAAGATGTCGTTAAATATTAATGTACATTCCTTGAGGTCAGTGGAATTATTTAAAATTTTTTACCACAGAACAGATTACGGGAAAAACGAACCAGTTTGCTACGAATGCTACGTGCAGTTAATATAAATGCTTGTAGTTTCGATTTCAAGTCTTAATAAATCCAATTTAAAGAAGCTCTTATATAATTCTAACGCTTGAAGTAAGCAATTTCAAAAAAAAAAAAAGATTCAAATAGTACCGGCAGAATTATTGATAGTATTCAAAATTTGTTATTATTAAACATAAGATGTTTGTTGTTTCCTGCAAGGAACTTCCATTGTAAACCTAATCCTGGTTTTGCTAAGAAAATATGTTAATCATATTATAATAAATAAATGTACTTGAAATCAATTGAAACAAATAATGGGACAAAAAAACCAGAAGTCTCATTTTGTTAGTTCCATTAATCTTGTATTAAAGAATAATCGAAATAATTAAGTTTTCATTACTAATGTTTTAGTAAAGTAAAATTACTTTAACTCTAATGTTGTAACTAAACTTTTTGAAATGAATAAAATTATTGATTTAACTTGATTGCATTCATTAATTTCTGGTAACCAATTAAACGACCTGATGTGTGTTTGCGTTGTGATCTCATGTCGTGTTCAGATTCTAAAAATCCCAGCAACTCTCGCTTGATTATCTGGATTATCTGGAAAATGAAATTGAATGGAAACCAAAAAGCAAAATTTGAGATTTTGAATAACTCCAAAACGAGTTGATCGATTCTTTCAAAAACTAATGCATTTTCTAAGTTGAATTGGTTGAAATTGGTTTAGCCGCTTTCAAGTTTTATAGTGGCACGAAAGCGGAAGTTATTAGTAGCACTCACTACTTTTATACTATCCATATTGTAGAACTACGTCCGGTACACTTTATATGTGTATTGCAGTTCTACCTTAAACACTATTAGAATTTTAATAACTTGGACTAACTAGCTCTGGTGCTCGTACAAATGATAATATTCGAACGTCATCTTCTAATGCTCAAATGAGACTGCTCTCCACTACATATTCGAACCCCGTTATCACCAGACTTAGCTGCCCCTTCCTCTTTTAGAGGCAGAACACACCTGCGATCCTGGCTATATGAATGAGAAGGGATTTTATCTTATGTCATATAACCGAACAGGATCTTTTCGTTCTACAATATATTAAGATGATGCCATGAACATCATTATATTAATAACTTTCATATTTTGTACATGAACTATAAATTTCTTTTTCAATCAATTCAACTTGATTACAACAAAAAATTAAGAAAATCAGAATTTTACAATAGTTTTTTCGAAAGGAACATATTATATTTTGATTTTTTATTTGTTTTTTTTTTTTAGTTGAGAAATATACTAACTTTTACTAAATGAATATAAAATAATAAAAAAAAAATTTCACTCCCACAGACGGTTTTTTAACTGACTTTTAAAATTTGAAATTGAAAATTTTTAATAAAAACTGTCAAAATTTATATCCAATTTGCACGAGGACGAGATATAATCTTTAGATTCATTCCGATCGAGACAAAGTTGGAAAAACGACATTTTCCAGACCATTTTCTAATTTCATATAAATTTATTATCATTAAATAATTAAAAATTTTAAAACATGAAAAATATTTTCATCCGAAAAAAGTCGGTTAAATTCAGTTAAAACTGTTTTCCTTTTAGCTCAGATTCAATTTTTTTATTAAGGCTATATTCCAATTCGAAATACGTGTATTTTTCTTTTTTCTTTTTTTTGGTTCGATTAAAATACATATTATAATTAATTTTTCAGTTTGATTGTTATTTTTTATTATCAATTTTTATCTTTTTTTTAAATTTTATATAAAAATAAATAAATAAATATTAATAAAAAGAGATATTAAAAATGTAATCAAAAATTTTTAAATATGACAACACTTACAAATACACCAAACTGTCAAAATATGTCAGAAGATTTTTTTGTATGACATAACCTAAATGAATTTTATTTATAAAATAGTTTTATAAAATAAAATCATGTCAAAATATGGTGATTTAATAAAATTGGGCACTCAATATGCACGTCGTATGAATTATTTATCAAATCGAATATTCGGTGAAGTGGCACGAACAACAAACAGTAAATCGATGAAAGTTGTGAAACTTTTCAGTGAGAAACCAATTCAATTAAGGGATGAAGTTGTTAATTACTATCCACGACATGTAGAAACTCATCTGCTAATGAAGAATCTTAGATCGTACGGTCTATTCCGTGATGAACATGAAGATTTCAAGGAGGAAATGAAACGACTTAGAAAATTACGTGGAAAATGTCCACCGAAAAAAGGAGAAGGAAAACGTTCAAAGAAAGAATAAATTCAGTGTAAATTGAATTAATAAATTAGAAATTATTTTTAAAACAATGTGTTTTCTTTTTTAAATTAATTTAATTAGTTTTTATCATATTTAAAGCTTAGCTATGTCAAGAATGAGATACAATTACCCTTGGTCTGATTCTGAGCAGTTTCCAGGTACTATTGTGCATTCTATAGGAGCCTACACACGTTCAATGTTACTTGACAAGTATATTATTTATGAAAATGTTCGTCAACCAATATCGATGGAAATTGCCTCCACACAAGAGCATCCAAACGATCAATGTTACTTGAAACATGAGTCATTCAAGTAACATTGAACGTGTGCAAGCTCCTTATGGGCAACATTTCAAAACGTTATCAATTTCCCGGCTTGAAGACAACTAAAAATACCTCTGGTCTGGTCTTATTTCTATCCAATTTCAGTATTAAATTTCTATTATAAATTTTAATTGGAAGTAATGAATCTTGAGACCTAATAGACCAACCATGAAGTACGTGGTCTTATAATACTCGGACGTTACACATTATTGCATCGTTCCGATGATGATTCCTTATATTTAAATCGAAGTTAAGGAAAATATGAAATGTCGTTTTAGAGTTCATTTGGAAATGTAAGTTAAAAAGAGATTTTTCAAAGATCCAAATGAAAACATCAAAGAAGAATCGAATTCCAAACATTAATTATGTGCTTTGGATCAACTGCAGAAAAGAATCGAGTTTGGTATGGCTATCTCACAAGTGGGCAGACCAACATCGTTAGATAAAGAGCTGTAACTGAAGTAAATCTTGATTCTTTGGTTCTTTGTTCTAATATGTCTTTGGGCTTTATTAAGTGTTGGTCCGAAGAATTTTCTGATTCCTACCATCACTAAAAGTCTCTTTTTCAACTATTGTTAGATCAATCCTTGAATATGCTAGCCAGGTCCAGTCTCTCTGGTCCAAAGTTCAAATCAACAGGGTGGAGTCAGTTCAGCGGAGATTTGTGCGTTTTGTCTTGAAGGGCCTTCCTTGGAATGATCCCTACCGACTACCTCCATATGATCACAGATTGAAGCTGATTGGGCTACATTCTCTGGTAAAGAAGCGAATGGTTGTTTTTGTTCATCAACTCTTTAATGGGGTAATTGATGCTCCTTTCTTGTTAGATAGGATGCATTTAAATATTAATATGCGTTCTTTACGGACAATTAAATTTTTTAAAATTAAGCACCACAGGACGGAATATGCTAGAAATAAACCAGTGACCAGAATGATGCGAGCTGTTAATAACAATTATAAAGAGTTTGGTTTCTGTTGGACCAAACATTCTTTAAAGAAAGTTTTATTTCGTTGTTAATATATATTGATTGATTATTTGATTGCTGCTTGGATTAAGCAGACAAAATAAATAAATAAAAAGCTGATTTTATACAAGAAAAATGGAAATATCGTAGAACTTGCTTTGAGGATCAAATCGTATCGAAAAAGTATAAGAATTTCAATGCTTTTTCTATACGATTTAGTCGCAATCGAATTACACGATTCCAATGGAGGCTGCTTTGGTACCGTTCTCAAATGTATTTCAACAATCTAGTGTTCTCGGTAGCTTCCAGCTTCTTAAATAAGGTACACAAATCAGTTCAACAATGGAAACGTTAGATATCCTTGTATTTCTTAAATATTACTTTATGAATAAAAAATAAGTATTTTAATTACAAATATTGTTTTTTGTTTTTTATTTCGAAAAAATACTTCCGCGTTCATAAAGAAAGTCGCAGAAGAAATAATAAAATATGAAAAACTCCATAAAAATGAATTAAAATAGAATAAAAACAACATTTATACATTTTTTTTTTCTTTTTAAAGAAAAAACTCATTTTTTTTTATTATTTTATCATAAAAAATAAAATATTATTTTTAACTTCAAAAATCTAATATTTTTTAAGTAAAAAAAAAAAAAAAAAAAAAAAGTTCTCATTTTAAATAATTAATTTAATTTAAATTCTATATTTTAGTATTTTAAGAATTTTATTTAATTTAATTAGAAACAAAAAAAAAAACATTCAAAAATTTCTTTTTAATTTTAATTTTATTTTTTTTATTTTTTTTTTCTAAAACCGAATTAAATTAAATTAAAACTTTTTAATTTTAATTTTTTAATTTTTATTTTCTTTTTTAAATATACAAAATAAAATACATTTATTTTTTGTTTTATTCTAATTAAAATTAAAATTAAATTAAATTATTTCATTTTTTATTAAATATTGTTTAAATTAATTAAGCTGAAGTCCACAATAAACGTGCTTCTTACGAACAAATCGAACTTTAAGCAATTCAAGCGAAATATTTCTATAGGTGCTTACAGAAAAATGTCCCTCATGAAAAGGAGCTATTGCAAGAAGGCTGCAAGCTCAGCTAAGTGTTTTAACTCACTACTATCATATTGAGAAACAAACATATAGTAACTGTAAATCGGCATAAAAGCTTCACAAAGCTTTCAAATTAAATCCGAAAAACGACAAAACTTTTGGCTCATCTTGGTTTTTGCTTTATAACTTCCGCACTCCACTTCGGCCGATTTTCCTGAAATCCAATACCCAACGAAATTAAGGAAGGAAAAACCAATTCATAATCTAAATTTCATCAAAATCGGATAACGCGTTTTTGTGTTACTTTATATGTATACGGACGAACGAACGGACAAGACATGCAGAAATCGATATAACTTTTGAAATTTGATGAATTTTACTCGTTATAAAAAGATAGTCATATTGTTTATAAGGAGATCAAATTAAGGCTCAATCTACACACAGCCGACATCCTAATTCTGATGCAAGTATGAGATAACACTATACAAAGATTGGTTAAACAGAAAGGGAGAAAACAATGATTCTACAAATTTTTGTCGTCTTCTGCATTTCTCATTTCCCCAACTGATTTTCGATCTGCAGAGGATTCCCCTCAAAAACAGATGAACATGTTTATCTGATTTATATGGAACTTCATCTGCGGGTGCATGCTCCTCACAATAATCACACACGATACCGTCGCGCACTACCAATTATTCTAAATTGCGTTAAGTACCCTGTAAAAGATCAAATTTGTTTGTTAAACAATTTGATCGTGTGCGGGTTTGTTTGACGTGTTTGAAAAACAATTTTTGTGTTTGACGTATTTGATGGAGAATTTTGATTGACGGCGTGTTTGACAAACAGATTTAATAATGTGCAGCAATGTTTGTCAAACACGATCTCACTTGTCGCTTATATTACACATTATGCATGATAAGTCGTAAGACACGAACGTCACCGAAAACCGAAATTAAGGGCAAGTTTGAGAAATTTTGTTTGATCTTCGGTTTGATCACGTTTGCGCTGTTGTTTGATGAAAACGTGAAGTTTGACAAACAAATTTGATCGTTTACGGGTTCCTTTATTCGATCAATCGTATCGAAAATTGCAAACGTCCATCCTCTTTCTAGTTTTCTGATTTTTCACCGTCAGAATAGGATATCGGCTGTGTGGAGATTGACCTTTATACGGCACAATATTTTAGCAACACTTGTCCTCTTCTTCTGGAACACATTCTTATTTGAATTGAAAAGTTCACCGTTCGAAGAAAAAACTATTGTTCTCGAAAATGTGGTAAAAAAATCTTTTAAGAATTTTTTTTTCTTCTTTGTTTTTGTTTTTAATTTAAAAAATAAAAGAAAAAAAATTGTTTTAATTTTAATTTTTAACGTTTTTTTGTTTTTTCTTTTTTCAATGATTTAATAAATTCAATTTAAAAAGCCAAAAAAAAAAAAAAAAAAAAAAAAACTAAAATTAACATAAATATTATTTCTAACTGATTTATTTACTTTCTTTTTTTTGTTGTTGTTTTATTTTAAAACTTAATACAAATTAATTAATTAATTAAAAAAAAAAAAAATAAATAAATAAGAGAAAAATTTCATTTTTTCTTATTTTTTTTTTTTTTCACTGGAAGTCACTTTTGTGTTTTGTTGTTTTTTATTTTTTTTAATTAAAAATTAAAAAAATATAAAAATTTATTTTGTTTTCTTAAAAAAAAAAAAAAAAATTAAAATAAAAATTGGTGGTTTTTTATATTTTAGAAACAAAAAAAAAAAAAAAAAAAAAAAAAACGAAAAATTAAGGCAATATTGTTTTTCATAAATCTTAATCAATAGTTTTTTTTATATATTTATATTTATGTTTTTTTTTTTTTTGTGTAATAATTAAATTTTATTGATTTTTCATTATAAAAATTGCACTGAGTTCAATAATTATTGTGTTTTTTTGTTTAATTAATAAATTATTTAAAACAAAAAAATTAAAATTAAAAAAAATGGATATGAAATTTTTTGTGCTTTTTTTTGTTATGCAATTTGTTTTTTTTTATTTTTTATTTTTTATTTTATTTATACAATAATTTTTTAAGATTTTCAAAAAAATGATATTCTAAGAAAAATTCTATTTATAAAAAAAATATTTAAATAAGTTTTAAAAAAAAAAAAAGGAATAAATAAAATAGCTAGAAACTAGGGTTTCTGTACTCGGATTCGGGACTCGACTCGGACTCGTCGAATATTTCGATAGTTACTCGGATTCGGGACTCGACGGATCTGAGACTGAGATTTATAGCAAACATAAGCAAGAGTTTTCACTTTTCAGAAATACTAGAAAACGAACAATTAATCTTGATGACCTTTACAACGCACTTTCCTCCATAAAACCAACTTCAACTTTTAATGAAAGAACATTTTCCATAAGTGGCAGCTTCTGTACTACAATCAGCAGATCGAGACTGGCTGACAAGAATAACTGGGAATGCGCACCTTTGAAAGGGTTTTGTATTTACCATATTTCAGTTTAAATCTTTATTTTGGACTCATTTCTTGACTTATTTCTTTGAGAAAAAATTTATTTTACTAAATATTTATCAAATTATTTATGAAAAGTAAAATTAAATAAGATTAAATTTCAATTTTCTTCCCAACAATTAACCAAATATTTGAATAAATTTACTCCTTTTACTCATCTCTCTCATCAACCGTTAACTCCTTTAACCTAAATCACCTCTTGACACTTATTTGTGTGAAAATGGATTTTTCAAAATATACAAATTTGATTATCGAATAGATCCCCCGAAATGTTTAAGAGGATCATGAAATTGCAGGAGCACCCAAATTCTTCTCATTTATTTTACGTAAGGCTATTTTTTATCACAAGAAATTGATAAATTTAAGACGATCGCTATTATGTTTCTAAATAATAATCTCACTTGGAAGCCATCGCCCTTAAGAAATTACCAAAGGAACAGTCGTGTTACAGAATTCCAGTATGTAGTCGAATAGTGTAATTCGAATGATAAAAGAATGACTCGAAAATACACTGGAATTTCAAATTCCTTCTCGATATTCAGAAGTCTCGCATACAGTCACTTTTAATCTTTGATTTCAAACCGTGGAATTAAAGACGTCACGTCATCTTTTGCATGGGTGCCTTTTAAATATCGAGAAAGCATTGCTATTGTTTTGTTTTTTTGATAAGATTTGAACTTAAGAAATTATATTTCGCTCGTCATCAAGAACTATTTCTCTATAAAAAAATTAAAATTACAAATATTTTACATAAGAAATTTTGGCTGCCATTCACAAATTGAAAAATTCACTATGTAACCGTAAAGATCCGATCAATGCCTAACTTGGTATTCTGAAATTATATGTATAGGCATATATAATTCGAAGTTCCAGTCAAATCGTCTGTATCTTTACGATTGGATTTGAAATATCAGAAGCAGATAAAGGGTGTAATTCTCAAATTGTAAATTCGCCCTGTACCCATAAAGATCCGATCAATGCCGAAATTCCTATTCTGGAATCATATGTATATGTAACTGTTATAAAAGTTGCTGTCAAATCGTCTGTATCTTTACGATTGGGTATGAAAGTAAATTAGTAATTCGACAAAAATTCTTATTTTTTACCTATTTTTTTTTTTTTTAGAGCGAAATAGAATACTAATTTAGACATTTATGTAAAATTGCTTACAAAATTCTTTGTATATCAAGTTACGGTTAAATACACCACGTTTATGTGCAGATCGAACCGGTACGCGTAGACTGGTTCGGTACTTTCAGCTGTTGAGTTTATGCGCGCTATTATTTTAACCTCACTTTCAATTATAAATTAAGGCACTTTGTTAATAAAAACTAAAAAATCGCCTGAGTAAGATTTTTCCATTTATAATGTTTTTTTAATGTTTCGGCTTTGTTTTGATCCAAAGTAGTTTATCCGTCAACACGATACCAGTTCAGTTTCATTTGGTTTGTCGTACCAAACTAATGGACCAAATTGGACCCGGTACGTTCCAAGTTTATGCGTGGATTTTCTTAGTCCAAACGTACCGGTTCGGTCTGCACCTGCTGATTGTGTCCTATACAGGACTTTTTATTTGTTACCCAAAACAGTTACAGATTCAGAATACCAATTTAGGCATTTATGTAAAGTTGCTTACAGAATTCTCTGTATGTTAAGTTACGGTTAAATAGACATACGATTTGAGAATACGGCAGTTAAATTAAATTAAAAAAAAATTTTAAATTTCACTATGCCGTTATTGTAAATTAGAAAAAAAAAATTATTTAAATATTTCTCAATAAATTTAAGTTTAAAAAAAAAAAAATTATTAAACATTTTCAAATTGAATTTTAACAAGCAATTTTTAAAATTAATGAGTATTTTAAATTTTCATTCATAAAAGAAAAAAAAACAAAAAAGTGAAAAAAAATTGTAAAGTTTTAAATCAAAATAATTTCATAATAGTTTTTATTAAAAATTGTGCGTAAATTTGATTTTTTTAAGCAAAAAAAAAAAATCTCATCAATAAAATTTAAAAATAATTTTATATTTTTTTGTGTATTTTTTCTTATAATTCATAAAAATTTGTTAAATAATTTCAATATTTTTTTATTTTTCTTTTTAAATATTTTATTTTGTTTATTTTTATTTATGCTAAAAATTCATTATTTATATATTTTAAAAAAAAAAAAAATAAAATAAAATAATAATATTAAAAAAAAATCGCATCTTAAAAATCTACAAAAATCCATAGTTTTCGACTTTAAGTCTTTAAAAATAATAATTAAATTAAAAAATAAAAAAAAAAAAAAAATTAAGAAAAAGAAAAAAAATAATAATAAAATTAGTATAACAGGGTGGAAAAAAAATGTTAAATTAAAATAAAATAAAATATATATATCACAAAAATAAAAAAAAAAAAATTATTTAAAATTAAAAAAATCGAAATGATTAATTTTTTCTCGAAAGAAAAAACTTCACCATAAATCCATAAATTTCGTGTGTCAAATTTAATTTGTAATTAAAAATAACAAATAATTCAAGTGTTTTTTTTTTTAATATTTATAATTAAGCAAAAAACACTGGCATAGATTTCATTTTTATTTTAAATGCAAATTTAAAAAAAATAGTTTTAAAAAAAATAAAAAAAAGCAGTAGTCTTGTGAAAATTGATGAATTTCAAGTTTACCAAAATTTGTTCCATTGGAGAGCTCTCATCCGAATTAATTCTTTTCGGGTTTCAATCAATTTACACAATTCGACTGCAGAACATTAAAAATTTTAATGGTGGACACACTAAGCTTTGAAGTTCTAGTAACATTAATACCAAGAAGCCATTAAAAAAAATCACAATTTTGCCATGTTTTAGACAATATTTCCTAAGTATGACATCAGTTTCGACAGTCACCTTATTTGCCGAATGCATTCATGTTTAATGTGTCACTTTATGTGACAAATGACTGCAAGAATAAAATTGGTATCAATATTAAAGAAATATACTGCCTTGAACCTTGGACAATAGTTTCATACCTATTTGTCGAATGGTAAATAACTCTTAGGATACTTTTCGCTCTTTTAAGAGTTTTGAGAGATCAAAGTCTCTGTTCGTGTATCTTCGCTTTTATATCGATCCAGGCATTATGTTTCATGTATCATTTCGGACCGCTCCGCTTCGTAAAAGTTAAATATGTCAACATACAAGGAAAAATAGAAAAGAAGATAGAATTCACTGGTATCTCTGTCCGAATCGAAAACGAAACGAAACTATGTGTCTACCGATTCACCTGAACACGTTAACAGAATGTGTTAACGAATGCCGTAACGAATCGCATCGGAACGAAACGAAAACAGTCTGTCTGGACCTTAAATGTTTGTTTCGTACGACACTAATCACTGTAATGCCGAACTGTGTCACCACTAAAATTTGTATATGTTCTTTAAAAAAAAAAAAAAGAAAATTTCAAACAAAAAATGTAAATATAAAAAAAAAATTTTTTTTTGAAAAAAAATTAGAAAAAAAAAAATTATTAAAAATACAATTAAATTCAATTACTTAAAAAAAAAAAAAAAAATTTGTTCAATATAAATTATGAATATTAATACTTCTTTGAATTAATTCTTGTTTTGTTTTGTTTGTGTATAAATTGTTTTTGTAATCTAATAAAAAAAAAAGTTAAATCCATATTCTCTTGTTTAAATCCATACTCTCATTTGTTTTTGTTTTTTTTTTGTTATATGAACACTTTTAATAATATTCTTTCTTTTTCTTTTATAGAGAACAAATAAAATCTGATTTCCTTAATATTATTAAAAACAAACAAAGTGTATATAAATGTAATACCAGGGCATATCAAAATGTTAACGACTATATATCTGATTTTCAAAATTTTCAAAATGATCCTCTATGTGCCGGATCAATTACGGTCCAAACGCTCAGTCTTTTTGCACAGTCGCAGTTTTTCTGTGGGAAAGCCTGCGCAAATTTTGTGTCCACACGATACCGTCTTTTCCATATTTTTACACAGTTTTCTTTGGAACTTCTTAATGTCAAGATATTGTGCTTAGAACTTTTAATAATGAATAGTTTAAGCTTAACTCCTCTAAAAAGTCTCTTGAAGACATTTTCGTGCCGTTCGCCTTTCGCAATTGCATGAAAACTGTGTAAAATAATGATTTTTGTCCACACGCTACGATTTGAATGCACGTACCACAGTTATTTTTCAGACACGATCTGAAATCGCACAAGCCGCACTTTTGCCTGCGCAAACCAACTGTGACTTGTCCAGACGCTCAGTTTTGCATGCGCAGATCCGATTTGCGCAGGCAAAACTGAGTAAAAAACTGTGCGTTTGGACGCCTCTTTACACTCGGTACAAATCTACCGTCAAGTTTTGGGTATAAATCTACTAAACCGATTAGACAAGGTATATTTATATCATAATCTTTTATACAAGCTACACAAAGAGTGTATTAGTGTATGTGAGCAAACCATCACTGGAATTTAAACCGGCAAACTGTTAGGATCTACTATTTTACTATTTACTATGTACTTTTAGATTATGATTACCTGTTGACGGGTCAGTAATCGAATGGCGCGCCTAAACTTTCAATTTTTTTCGAAACCGACACAAACAGTGACTCTTGTTTGTGTGCGTAAAAAAAAACTCCGTTGCACTAGCATTTCGAGATGTAGATCTTCCGCCTCACCTACAACCCATCGATACCTATGTTTGCAGAAGAATTCTACTCAAAAAACACCGCGTGTAATCCGGCACTATGAATAATTTTCAATGATTATAAAAGCCAAATGACTTATCGACTACGATACGATTTGGGTGCGCAGTATAAATAATTATAAAGTAAATACACAAAGTTAGCGAAGCAACCATAACACCAATCAAAACAAAGTACAGAAAAAAAACACGTTGCAAAAGAGCATCGCGAATTTTCAAAGGCAAAATGTATCATGAAGAAGGAGAATGATGTTTTTTTTTTTTAAAAAGCACATGGCTAATATCATTCACTTTTATGAAACTTCAATTACTCTTACCGTTTTTCTGGTATGTGTAAGCATTGGTATATACATTTCCGTTTGTTTACATTTTACAATTTGTAAAATAAAATCATATTTCTCTGTCACTCATACGTACAATTTGTAGCCTCTATCTATCTCAGTAGAAAATTGTTTGAAAATTTACAGTCGAGATCTGAAAAACATCGTCACGACAGAGATAGAAAGTTGAGATACTTTATAATTACTTAGACTTTGATGTCTATATAGAGCACTGTCACTGTTAACAGTAAACATAAAATGTATGGTCTTAAGCCTAGCTATAATAGTAATTACAGCTCAATTTGTGAAGAAAAATAAATAGTGTCTTACAGTTTGTCGCTTTTAAATACTTTCAAGTAAAAAAAGTAAAAAATATTTGATGAAAACTTTACTTGCACTCGCATCTATTTAACTAAAACCTTAAAAGTAGCGATAAATAATTTTCAATAATTTATTTCGCATGGTTTTTCAATTTCAATAATGCACAAATGTTAAAAATTATATGAAAATTTCATTTCGTATTTTCAATTGAATTTCTAGAAATAAATCGTTAACTTTTTGAAACACCCTATATATACATCTCGCTAATATAATACAATAAGAAAATATTAGGGATATTCACTCATCGTTGTAAACTGATCTTGTATCATTGTGAAATTTCGATAATTTGCAAATTTTGCAATATGTAACAACAAAATCTACAGCTGCTAACATTTTACTACACTGTTACATACAATTTAGCAATATCTCAAAACCTATTATTAGGTTCGATGTAACGTATTTCTCCTAATGAAATTGAATATAAAACTGATTTGATTTGGTATAAACTTTAGTGTAGTAACAAAAATTGCATTGATACAAATGCTTTCTAAATATTTCATCAAGCTAGCACCACATATAGACAACTTCAAGTGTGTGGAAAAGAGAAATAATTATTAGGCACGAAAATTAAAAAAAAAAAGAGAGAAGCAAGCTTTCGAATGCAAATTACATTAGAAATGCGTGTTTCTTTATTTTAACCTTCGTGTTTCATAATTATTTTTCTTTTTCACACATGTCCTGGCCTGATGAAATATCTAGATGGCGTTGATTGATGTAAAAACGTACAATTTCAGATCAATAAAAGACCAGATACAATGAAGTATGAATACCCTACTTATTATACTGTCCTAAATATCTAAATATTAATAATTAATAATAATGAAAATAGTAATAGAAATACCAATAATAATAATAATAATAATAATAATAAATGATAATTAAAACCGTTTTAAGGCACATAGCACCGTGAAAATATATTTACTTTTAAATAATAACCGTTTTTTTTTTTTTTGTGTTTTTTTTTGTTTTTATTACTTAATAATTATTGCATTTTGATTTTGTATTTTGTTGTTTCTTATCTTTTTCTTTCAATGATTTACTTACTTTGTTTTTTGTTTGTTTCTAAATTTGTGCTTACTTAAAAAAAGAAAACAACACAATTTTCTTAGTGCAATAAGAAATCCTTACACAACTTCCTAAAAAAAAAAAGAAAAGTTATTTAACTTCTTCGATTTCTTGAATACTGCTGGTTTCAACACCAATCAACGATGATTGCTGCTGTTGTTGTTGTTGTTGTTTTGTTGAAGCTGATTTAATCGATTTAATTGAATTCATTTCATTCAAATTTTGATTTTTTATTAATAATTTACAATCATTTTGTAGTAATTTATCATTTTCATCTGTTTTTATATAAACTTCTTCATTTTTAATAATCGACATTGATGCTGTTGCCGTTGTTGTTGTTGTTGTTATTTTTGTTGTTGTTGTTGTTGTACTATCATCTGTCATTGGCTGATTTATTGTTGTTGGTATAATTGATGATTGTTGTTGATTTGTTATATCGATATGTGAAGAATACATTTGTTTAATATCACCACCAGCTGCTGCTGCATTTATTAAATAATTTAACGGATGCGGATAGTTCAGCTCTTTTGGCATATAACATTCATGTGTTGTTTTCATATGATTTTTCATTTTATCCGGACGTGAAAACTCTTTACCACATACCGGACATGGAAACACTTTACGATGTTTACCTTCATGATATAAAAATGCATGCCTTTGAAAACTGTATTTATTTTTGAAAGTTTTTTGTACATTAACTTTAGCACATTCGGTACATTGATAGACACCCTCTGTAATACTGGCATAACGAAACAAATCTAAACCGCGTACAGACATTTCTGTTAAATGTTCAGCTTGATCATCTAGTGATGACATCGCTTTTCGACGAACACGACGACGTTGTGGCTGACGTGATGGTGATGTTATTGTATTTGTTTGTTGTTGTTGTTGTTGTTGTTGCTGTTGTTGTTGTTGTTGTTGTTGTGCAATTATTGTTGATCCTGTGATTGGTGAGATTACATCAATTGTTGTTTGTTTATTTAATAAACTATTATCCTGTTGTTGTATTATATTATTATTGATTTTATTATTATTATTATTATTATTATTATTATTATTATTATTATGATTGTTATTATTATAATAATCTCCGCTTAATGTTGATGTTGATGATGATGTTGTTGAGTTTGTTGGATTTGTTATATGCATTAAAAATTGATGATGTAAATTATTTGTTGTTATATTATCAATAATTGAATTATTACATAATAATGTTGTTGTTGGTGTTGGTGTTGGTGTTGGTGTTGGTGTTGACGTTGGTGTTGACGTTGGTGGATTATTATTATTATTATTATTATTATTATTTGTATTTGCATTTGTATTTATATTATTATTTAGAGAGTCATTTTGTAATTGTTTTTGTAATAAACTATTTGATGAATAATTTATTGATTTTTGTTGTTGTTGTTGTTGGTGCTTTGATGAATTCTTTATTATTGATGATGTTTGTTGTTGAATGGATGGATTTAATTTAATCTTTTGTTGCTGTTGTTGTTGTTGTTGTTGTTGATTATTTTCTAATTCAGATTTGATACCAAGCAAACGTTGTGTTAATTCTGGTGAAGTTTTTGTTTGATCTAAACAGAAAAACAAAAAAAAAAAAGAAATATTAAAGTAAATTATTAATTACAAGAAACGATTAACACAAAAAAAATGAAAAAAACAAATAAACTAGCAAGAAATAAAGAAATATATTCAAATAAAAATAAAGAAAATTTGAAAATTTGACTTGTCAAATTGTGAACACTTTTAGCTTTATTTTGAGACTCACGTCACTTGTCGAATAAAGTGACGTGATTATGAGAATAAAACTGTTTAGACTTGTATTCTATATGAAACTTATTTGTTATTCGGATGTTGATTTTTTTAGTTTTGTTTGATGACGCCACAAATACCTTATGCTTCAGTTGATTCTTTTAAGAGTAGTATGAGTTTGTCTAAAGTAATTGTTAACCAATCAAAACTCTTTAATTGACAATTAAAGAAGAACAGCCGCAACTAGCATGTTATGTGACTTAATTGTGTCTGTTTTTAGAAAGTGTCATTAGAATTTAGTAAAAAATAGTATAAAGTAGTAATAGTAAAAAGACTTATAAAAAGCCGTTGCCTTTTAAATCGTGTCTTAAAAGAATCAACATAATTTTGCATATGGATTATAAATAATGGAACATTTAATGTTTTTCTAGTAACTTTTTTTTTAGTTGACCTTTAATAGACGTAATCGAGGATCAAAATGGAATCTAAAAAGTTCGAAAAACTAGTGACACAATTGTCGTTATTTTTTGAATTTTATCCATTTCTTGACTTTTCATTAAAGAGAAGATATGAAAAATTCAAAGACCTTTTAAAAATGAAAAATAAATTTAAGGAATTTTCGGTAAACTCTTTCTTTTGGTTGTTATAAAATCAAAATGTAAATTCCTCATATTAACATTTTGTTCTTACATATCTTCTCTTTATATACATATATCTTTGGTGTTGGAAATTTGAAAGAACAAACGCTACAAAGTTGAAATTTATAACGAATTATGAATCATTTCTTTCAATTACGAATCATGAAAGATCCTCACCGAACTTTTAAACTCATTAACAGCACGAGTGTATATGATTTACTTGAGAATTTTTTCTTCTAGCCTCCGGTCGCCATTTTAAATATTTTTGTTGGCCATTTTATGTCCAACATTTTCTTTTGTAACCACACGACTCCACACGACTTATTTCACGACTTAATTTCAGTTGTACTGAAAAAGTCTTTTGGAGACTCTAAAAATTGAATTTTTTTTTTCAGTCCGACTGAAAATAAGTCTTGAAATAAGTCAACTGGAGTAAATGGGGTAAGCTCCCTGAGACTTAAAAAAAGGCGTGCTATAAAAGTGTAAAACAAAAAAAAGTTCTTGTTCACGATTTCGAAAGTCTTGAGAAAGTCTTAAGAAAAAAAAAAATACAAAAATTAAAACTCCAAAAAGCTACATTTTGAAGAGAATAAAAAAAAAAAAATAATATTATAATAATATATTTTTATTTAACTAAAAAATATAAAATGAAAAATAATTTTAATTAATATTAAATTTTTGTTTTTTTTTTTTTTTTTTTTTTTAAACATAAAAGCTAAATAATAAATTACACCATTTTTTAATTAATTTTTTTTTTTTTAATTTTTGTTTTTTTTTTAAATTATTATTTAATATTTATGTATATATAGACGTGTTTTTTTTTTATATGTATTTACCCATATTTTATTTATTTATTTATTGTTTTTAGATATAATGTCCTTAAAAATGCACTTAAAAATTAAAAAACAAAAAAAAAAAAAGATAAATAATTTTTTTTTTCTTTTGTGTTTTTTAATTAATAACAAAAATTGATTAGTGTTTATATAATTATTAATATAAATTAAATTAATTAAAAATAAAGCCAAATGAAAAACCATTTATTTATTTTTTTTTTCTTCTTCTTTTTTTATTATATTTATAATATTTTTTATTATTTTTATAATTTTGTGTGCGTGTGGTTTTTGTATAATTATAATAATTAAAAATAAAAAAAAAAAAATATATAACACAATAAATTTCAACAAAAAATAATGCCTTAAATAATAATTTTTAATAATATTTCTTTTTGTGCATTTAAATAATATTTATTAATTATAAAAATTAAAAAAAAAAAAAAAATAATAAAAATAATAATTTTCAAATTGCATTTTATTTTACTTTGTAATTTTTTGTTTTTTATAAATTTTTTTTTTCTATCATTTTTCTTAATTTTCTTCATGCTAAGTTTTCCTAAAAACAAAAACAAAAAAAAAATTATATCAAATAATAAAAGATTTTTTACTTTTACTTTTGTTAAATTTTAAGGTAACATTTTTTTTTTTTATATATACAGAATGTTTCTAATATAATATTCGGGCTGTTATTTTGAAAAAGAACTATTCAATAAAATTGTCGCCCCATTTTAACAAAGTACCTAATACTCCCTCTTCCAAATCGTGTAAAGAAAACACAACTTGAAACCACGAAAAAATCAACTTAATCTGGAGTGGAATCGCGTAAGTCTATTTAAACTAAATCGTATCGAAAATGCATAGAAATGGAAATACATTATCGATTTAGTTTCAATCAAATTACACGATTCAATTCCTCCTAATCACACAATTTTTTTTGATTGTGCTAAATCGAAATCGTGTAATGATAAAGTGACATTCTGTTCTTCGGTGTTGTAAAACATGCACATGTAATTTGAGACAAATATTGTCGAAATGTTTACACAAAACAAACTCAAACTTAACGTAGCAGCCCACAACGTAATACGTAATACTAGAGCTACACCATATATTTATATATTGATGTCATGGTTTCAAAATTTCATCGAGTGTATCGCATATGTGTCATTGAATACTAGCTTAATACCATTTCAAGTATGTAGCATAAACGGCGACGTGCAAAGCAAATAAGCCGCCCGAAGCAAATCCTCAGAATGCCGCCCCAAAATTTTAAATCACAAAAAGGCTTGAAAAAATTCATTAATTTAATGGAAATTACCTTTTGCTGCATTTTTGCTTTCAATTTTTATACAAACATGAAAAATAAATAATTTTCTTCACAACATAAAAAATTGAGCAATTTTAATATTCACTTCTATTTATTGTATCAAAATCAGTTGTTACAACGGAAACACGTGAAATAAATAGGAAATATGAATTTAGCATATTAATGATAAGTTAATAGTTTAAAGACTGAATTAAATTTTAACTTTGAAATATGATCAATAATCCGTGTCTCATTGTTTTAATTTATTACAAATTTAACTATGACTTGTTTAGTTTAATTAAAAATGACCTGCCCCGCTTTGGCAATTGCGAACTTTTCGGCAATTATCTCTTTTGGAATTGATTCCAGTAGCTCAGATTGTTCAATCGTTCTTGGCCCATGGTTGTGCGCTCGCAATTTTGCCGCCTCCTCAAACGTGCCGCCTGAAGCAACTGCTTAATTTGCGTCGTGCTTTGCACGCCGCCGAGCATAAATATGGTTTTGAAATTCAAGAACGTATGTGGTTTATGTTTTCTTAATTAATTTGTTAACTCATTTTCAAATATTCTTTACTAATTATCGCGCCTTTTGATTGGAGCGGAAAATAGCGAATCAAATTTTATGAATAGATACAAAGGTATGAATACCCTATGTGTGGGCTTCTAACATAAGCCACAACTTTTAAGGTAAAAGGAAAGGCAAAAAAATGTAGAATTTTAGCATTTCTTATGTATGCCAACTGTTATAAAAAGGGATAAAATTCTGCATTTTTTTTTCGAGAAACAAAATTTCTATAACTAGATTCAGTAGAATTTGACGAAATATTGGTTCTCTAAATAGACGTGTCTCGATTGCCATTTGTCGCGAATTGATGTTCTTTTCAATCTTAACGTTATGTTCTTCTTCAGAACAAGGCCTAAATAAAATGCGCCTGATAATATTCCCACAAAACGATTCTATCAAAACAGTTCATTTAATTTTGATTATAATTGAAACATTCTGTAAATATTGTTAAATTTAAATCTTAAAAATAATAAATACAAAAAAGATTTTTTAATGAAAAATTATTACTTTTTTTTTTTTTAATTGAAATTAAAAAAATTAAAAATTAAATTATTAATAATAACAAACGAAAAAAAAAAAAAAAATAATAAAATAAAATTAATTTTTAATTCATTTTTTATTTAAAACTAAAATTGCACTATCTACTTATTTTTTTTCCATATTTTTTATTTTTAATATTAATGTGTGTGTGTGTGTGTGTCTATTTTTTATATTAATTAATTAATTATTTCATATTAATATATTTTATTAGATTTCTATTTTATTATTGTTATTTTTTTATTGACGTTGTTTTACATAATAAAAAAAAAAAGTTATAAAATAAAAACAATTGCAGAAAAATTCTAATTCTAAAAAAAATACTTTAAAACAAAAAAAAAAAAATGCGAACTTAAAAACAAATCAAGTTGAATAATGAAGAAAAAAAAAAGGGAAGCGAAGGAATTATTTTTTTTTTTATTTAAAATTACCTGAATTTCCATATTTTCTTTTTGCTTAAAAATTTTTTTGTTAATTATGAATTTTTTATGAATTCTTAAAAAGAAAAGTAAAACTTCTAAAAGTTTATATGTCGTGTTTAAAGCTTCGCTATGCAGTTAAAATAGATATAAATCAAATGATTGATATCGAAACAGTAACAGAGCCATCTGTTATTATGTAGATGTAATTTATTCTATTCACTGAAACTCTGGATAGAAAAATATCGAGTGAATGAAATTCATTTACTGCCATATAATTTATCGAAATAATTAAATTCGATTACATGCCCAAGTAACATTTAAACGCTTGTAAGAGCATTAATACTAAAAATTTGGCTAAATCGCAGCACATTAATAGCTACTAAGCTGTTATAAGAGTTTTAAATGTTTATAACAAAGATCTTATAGTACTATAGGATCTTTGCTTACACCTTTATGAAAATGTTACTTGTTGGAACTGAATCGTAAACGATTTGAGAATTGATAATTAATCAAAATCTTCTCGACTAATAAGGGAATCATTTTGATTTTTAAATTTAAGCAAATTATGGTGTCAAAAGGTAAAAAAAATAATAATAAATTTTTAAAATATTTGAAAATGATTTCAACGAAAAAAAATGAATAAAAACATTTTTATTAAGAGTTAATTTAAACTGAAGTTTTTAATATGATATTTTTTCTTCTTCTTATTTTTAAAATTAACAAATTATTTTATTTATAACATTTTTTTTTTCTTTTTTGTAACAAATTATATTAGCTAAAGTTCTTGTAATAAATTGCTTAAAGAAAAAATATAGTTCTTTAGAGTTTTTAAAGGCCACCAACTGATCGAAATCGATTTTTTTTTTATTTTTGTAAAATTTATAAAAACTTTTTGGACCATTTTTAACGTTTTATTTATTCTTATTTCTTTTTTTTTACTTAAATTTTTAAATTTGACACCAAATTCCACTAAAAATCAGACTTTTTCTTGTTTTAAATTTAGTTTTAAAATGTTTTACAGGATGAACCGTTTTTTAGTTAGCTTAATTTAAGGCACATTTATATTAAAAATTCAGACTTTGACTTGGTCATGATGTTTATCAACTGATAAGCACAATTTGGTTCAGGAAACTTGAGAGAGAACCAACATTTATAGGAGTGGAATTATGTAATTCGATTTGATCCAAATCATATCGAAAAAGTTTAGTAATAGCAATGTATTTTCGATTCGATTTGATCTTAATCGAAATACATGATTCCAATTCAGGTCATTTAATTGAAGCAAAAAAAAAAAGTGGATACAATATTCAGGTAAATTTATACCTCAGTCTATCCATTTATCGATATGGAAAAATACATACGTCCCTCGATTTAAGCGGTAAAACTTGCTCTTAGTTTTTACTACATTTTTATTAACTCGCTTTCTTGTTTGTTTGTCAACTAACTTCCCAACTAGCTAGACATTTGAAACTTTTAGAATAGCTCAGAACACGATGACAATGCATTCTTGTAATACTTTTAGCCATTTTTAAGCAAAATAGAATTTATTTTCAATAAATTTATTATAAAAGCTTTTTGATTTTACTCTATGATGGCGGACTCTTTTTAAGGCGATTTTATTCTATGTAAAACAAAAAAACCACCAACATAGAAAGGATTTTCCGCGTAAACTGAAGGATGAATGTATTTCGATATTGTAAACAAAAATAGCAGAATAATTACTCAAAAAATTGAGTTTTTAAAAGTCTGTGACGACGCCACTAGAAAAACTGATTCATCTGAAATGACACTCTTTTTGTTTTATTGCTCATAATTTTTTAATTATTATCTTTTGTTTTAGTTTTTAACTTTATTATTTTTAACGTCAAAATAACAATATTTTTTAAATAGTAATATTGTAGTTATTTCTTTGTTTTTTTTTTTTGTAATTAATTTTTATCAAATTTTTATTTTTCATCTAAAACAAAATACTACTTTTGTATATGAAATTTTTGTTTTTGAATCAATTAAAAATATATATTTTTAATATTAATATTTTTATATATATATATATATATAATTTTTATTTTCAAATAAAATAATGTAAGACACTTGAATAGGTTTTTTTTTGTTTTCGATTAAAAAATTGTTATTTTGATCACAGGAAAGGATATTTGTCAGTCCCCAAAAAAAAAAAAATTGCAAAATTGTATTTCTTATTTGTTTCAGGTTATAAGGTTTTGCCTTCACGCAAAATAGGTATATATATTTAATTTTATTACGACATAATCAGTCACATTTTTTAATACAATTTAAAAAAAAAAAAAAAAAAACTAGCCAAAGTATATCCGTTTTTTTCAAAGGTTTTTATTTGAAGGAATGATATTTTGTTATATTTTTCAGCATAGTTTACTTTCACCACATCTAATATGTATACAACAGGGAAATCCCGAAATTACAAACGCATAACACTTCAACATCGCATTAACACGTTCACGGACGTGAATGCTATAGCATTTTCACTGCAATGCCAAATGAGATGAGCTTTTTACTGTCAGCGAACGTGTTAAAAAAAAATAGAGACCCAGAGTATATCAATAATTCAAAAAAAAAAACAAGGAATGAATAAAAAATATCTTGCGAACTGAACAGATTTTAGCCCTTTTTAAGTGGTATGATCCTCACTTTGTCCGAACTTATCATATATTCCTGGAACAGTTCTGTTATTCAGGTGTATTACCCTACCGTTGTAATTCATGATGTTATCATTGTATGATTCGGTTTTTCTTTATAGTAAAATACCGACGATTTACAACGGTAATAGAATACCCATAGTATATCTTGGTTCTTTCATTTACACTTTTAAATGTGTTAAATACCGACTTCAAACCTTGCAGAAGAGCTTCTTCTCTATTGGATTTCTCTTCCAATGAATTTATTCAGTTTTTAACAATAATAAAATTCATTCATTTCTTATTCTTGTTTCATTTTGAAGTTGATTATTATTTTAATATCGTATTTCAATAGTAATTCCATTAAGTTTACGATAAAAGTTTTCTGTGATTAAAAATTTCTTCTTCGTTTTTTTTTTTTTTTTTAATATTATTTTGCGAAAGTTTATTTATTATTTTCTTTTCATATTTAAAATAAATTTTATTTTCAAAAAAAAAAAAAAATTCAGAATCCAACAAAATTCAAGAAATTCAAGTATAAAATTTTTAATTTTTAATTTTTTTTACATATTTTATTCGTTTTTTTTTTTTTTTAGTTTTTTATTTTTGTGTTATATAAATAAATAATATATTAAATTGTTTCAATTAATTTGAATGTATTTTTTATTTGTTTCTTTTTTTTTATCTATTTTAAATGTAACAAAACAAATTCTATTATTTTCTTTTCTTTGGCGCTAAAAACTTGTAGCCTCCAACATATTAGATTTTAATTATTAATTATTTTAATTTTTATCTACAAAAAATCTTATAAAATAAAGAAAACGGAAGAGGAAAAATTTAATGTTTTAGAAAAGAATTAAAAAAAAAAAAAAAAAAAAAAAAACATTAAATATATTTAATGAACGCAGAAAATATAGTTTGTTTAGAATTCAAGAATCACAGCGAAATGCATCATACGAAGTGATCGTAACTGATATTAAATTATTAACTAAAATTAAGATTACGGAGATTATGCTAGTGTTAAAAAGATGCTTATAACACACGATCAATTATTACGCGCGTACGGCTACTAAGTATGTCAAACAAAACTCGAAGAAAAGTTTATTTGAAAATTTTGTCCAGATACGATTAAACTTTTCTTTAGTGATCTTTCAATCAATATTCTGTGTCGTTATTTTGTTATGATAAACGATTGATCGTTAAAAATTCACACACGATCATTTGACAAATTATTTCTAAAATTTCATCATGTCAAACTTTCATTTAGTCTCTTCAGTTAAGTTTTCGAGACGACAACCGATCAAGTTATATATAATGCTTGATCGTGTGTTACACCTTTATCAATGATCAAGCAAAATGTACGATTTTTCAATGAACGATGATTCAACATCGTATGTCATTCATTAGTGTAACGAATTTCTTAAAACGTACTTTATTAGACTTATTACTTTTTTAGGTATTATAACTTTGAGAAAAAGTTTCATATCATCATTAATTGCAATAATTATATAAAAAAAAACTAATTTATTATCTTTTGTAATCGTCGTTAAGGTATCTTCACACTCTAAAACATTTCATAAACTGCAATTTTTACAACAGTTTTGTCTTCCATCCGAAAATATGATACAAATTTTAAAAAAAGATATCAAATTTAACAAACAATAAGTAAAAAATTGTAATTATAAGTAAACTTGTTTGTAACTTAACATAACTAATAAATAGTTTGTTGATGTTTGAGTTTAATTTATACATCATTGTGTATAGATTTTTGGCACATTACAGGACTGCAAAGAAATCTATCTCGTCATTAGAGTTTGTAAAAGAGTATAAATACACAAAGTGTATTTACAGAGAGACTTTTTTTTACAAATACGAGATGATATCTTGCTTTCAGACTGAAAATCTGTGTATTGTATCCTTCTTAGTTTATGTCAAGAATATTGATAAAAAAATACGATATTTTGAGTAAAACAAACTCGCTGTTTTTATAAAAATTGTGTTGTATTGCAAAGAAGGAACTCCCAAGCTGAAGAAACTAACTGTTAATCAGCTTAATGGTATATTGCAAAATTTCTAGCAACTAAAGAAAGACGAAACCTATATTGATTGAAGGAAAAAATTTCAATAAGATTCCACATATCAAAAACGGCAGCTACTTTAGTGTGGTGTTCACAAGAGTCCCTGTCAATGGCCAATGCTTTCACATCAATTAAAATTGATTTACACGAATAAAAATATTAGTGAAATTTTAAATGTACCATAAATTCGAAAAACAAGGAAATATCATGAATTGAGTGAAATATTTAATCACTTTTTTATGAAACAAATTTTAAAGTTTCAATTAAAATTTGTTTTACAAAAATGTTTCATTTTGTGAAGATGTAACTTAATAAATCGACTTTAGTGTTCAAAGAAGTTTGAAATATAATAAAATTAAGTGAAATTTTCTTTAATTTTAAAACAAAATAAAATTATCTAAACATTTTTAATCAATATTTTAAATATTAATAATTTTACTTTTTTTTATTTTTAAATAATTGGAAGACATTGGATTTTGTGTAATTATATCTGTATATATTTATACATACAAATTTCTTTATTTTAAACTAATCTAAAGATTAATTAATTATATATTTTATAAAAAAAAAAAAAAAAAAAAAAAATCAAACTAACAATTTCAATGAGAGATAAATTGAATTTTTCCTTAATTTTATTCCCGAAATTGTGAGGAAAAAAATTAATTTGTTTAAGAAAAAAAGAGAAATAATAATAATAAAGATATTTCAAAATCCGTCCACATAGATCTGGGTCATGTAATAGTATATTTAAATTTGGTTCGTTTTGATGAATTACTGAAAAAATATTTGCCTGTTAAAACAATTACCAGGCAACGTAACTGTGCTAAAGGACTGACAGAAAGTTAATACAAATTACTAGCTGAAAATAACAAGCTCAATTTATTAATGCAGCCTCATTGAAAATTCAATTAAGTAATGAAAAATAACGTTTTGTCCTTTTTCAAAATATCCCATAATCGGTCCTCATCACATGCACTCAGATAGTTTTTATATCATTTTTTGTATCATTTCTCACATCAAATAAATTCTGATCAAAAAAATTCATAAACTTTTTAAATTTTATCGAACTAGAATTAACGAACGAATTAAAATATTTCAAATGAATTAAATGATGGACCCGAAATATTGGACGTTTGAAAGGAAAATACTTTTTATGATTCGTTATTTGATTAATTATAATTAGGAACAAAAAAAAAAATGCCAGTTTCTCGAGCATCTGATGATGCGGCAAATTCTATGGGGGTCTTGAGAATACATAATTTGTAGGAATATATTACACGCCGGAATCGCAGATTTTGTACTAGGAAGTGGTATTCTATAAGGCGACAGGCGATTATCGCGTGTCGCTTTTCGGCATTTCGCCAGGTGATATCGCCGCATATTGATGAAGTTGAGGTGATAGCTGAAATTTTGTCACTTTCACATAATTTTAGAACTTAATCGTCTTCCATAATGCCAAAATATGTGGCGATCACTTTCAAATAGGTTATAAGTGATAATCGCCTGTCGCCTTACATAATGCCACTATAGATTTAATAAATAAATAAAAGAAGTAATTCGAAAATTCAAATTAAAGGTAAATTTCTTTATATTTGTTGTTTGGTTTGGCGTTGAAATTTGAAAAAATAAAGTAAAAAATCCATTTTGTTTTTAATTTCAAAAATAAAATCTATTAAAAGGAAATAATTTTAAATTGATTTTTCTTTTTTGTTTTTTGGGACAAAATTAATGAATAAAAAATAATAATAATAATAAAATTTACTTAACAAGAAATCTGATTACTAAACATTAAAATTGTTTATCTTTTATAAATTTAAAAATAATTAATAATTAATAATAAAACAATAAGGAAAAAACTAAAATTGCACAAAATTAAAAAAAAAAAAAAAAAAACTATTAAACACATAACAAGATAATAATATATATACATGCTTTCTTTTCCTGCTTAATGTACTAAAAATTGATATATTTTTTTTTGTTTTAAGATACAAAATTATAAAAATAAAAATTAAATTAAATTTTTTTCTTTTAGTATATTAAAAAATTAGAGAAAATAATTCATTTTTTTTTAGTCATAACACTTAAAAATATAAAAAGAAATGTTTTTTTTAACAACAAATTTCATTGATTCAAAGAAAACTTTACGATATCAATACTAAAAGCTTTTTCCAAAGGACCAAATTGTATTGTATTGCTAAGGCCCGCAACTATGCGGGCCTTAGCACGAAATAACTGGAACGAAATCGTGTAATTCTTTTGAGTCAAATCGTATCGAAAGCAATCAAAATGCATTTTCAATTAGAGTTAGTCTCAATTGAATTACACGATTCCACCCACCTTCATATAAAAATATCATCGATTAGGAAGCAATTACAGATTTAGGAAATATTTGAAATACACAAGAATTTGATTTGCTGAACATCCCCAAATACTATTGAAATACTTGAAAGGATCATTGCTAAATTACATCATAGTAATAAAAATTATGATAGTTGAAAATGTGTTAATGTCATCTTGTCAAGTGACAGAAATTCAGTATTATAATTCTCGGCGAACGAAATGAGTCGATAACATGCTTGATCAACAACGTTGTTCCATTTTATTTAATATGTATTTTTAAAATGAACCAAAAAGTTGCCGCACCCTATATATACATATATACAACAAAGTTTCCAGGTTTTTCCAGGCAGGATTGATTGGGTCGTACACTTCAAGAAATAATTACAACAAAATGTTAAATATACCAAACTGCTGTAATATTCGAAAATTACCCGTTTGTGGTACCGCGTCAACGAATTCTTGACTATTTGCATTAACTCAAAAAATAATGTACTATCTGAATTAAAAGTCTTCAGGTACTGAATATTTTACTATTAATCTCTAATACACACCTATGCCTCGATATACGGCCGCTCTTTATACGGCATTTCGTTATAACGGCCACTTTCTTTTATTTACGGCCCACAATGTTTCGTTATACGGCCAAAAAAAAAAAAAAATATTGCTGTACATACTGTTAGCGATCTTATGTTTAGTTTCAGATTCTCCCTTTAGACAGGGTCTGCTACAAAAAATAATTGATTTGTTATACGACTTTTCGCTTTACGGCCAACTTTTCCAAAACGTATCTAGGCCGTAAAGCCAGGTATGTGGGTGTATTAATAAATTAACAGCATTAACAAAATTCGGATAGTGATTAAAGAGATTTTTCTTTATAATGTTAAAAGTTATTGCACTCGCAATCTCGCGGTCATAAAATATTTCATAATACTATTGCTGACCAAAAATGACCATAAACGATATTTTAAAGAACAGCTGATTAAATTATTTTGAATCGATAAAAACTTTACTAGTTGTTTTTCTCTTCTTTTTTTTTGTTTAAATGAAAAAAGAAATTTCACTTAATTAAAAAAAAAAAAAATAAAAAAATTAATTTCTTAATTTGCGCAATTTTTTTTTTTGTTGTACGAACACTTCGAAAATAATGCATTTTGTAATTCAGTTTTTTGTTGTGTCTTAAAAATAATTGAAATTATAAAAATTAAAAAAATTAAAAAAAAAAAAAAAAGAAGAAAATAGGAAGAGAAAATTTCATTAAATTTTGTTTTGTTTTAAATTAAATTAAATTAAAGATTATAGTAATTTTACCGATTTATAATCGATTTTAGATAATTGTTTTTTTTTTTTTTTTTTAATTTTTCGATTTTTTTTTCCTACCTAAAAAAAAAAAAATTATATTTTTTGTTTCTTTTTTCGTCATTATTTCTTTAACTAAATTTATTAAATAGAATTTAATTAGTTATATTATTAATTATTTTTTTTTTTTTTTTTTAGTCTTAAAATATTAGAAATATAAAATTTAGATTTTGGAATAATATGGAAGCCTTCGAAAGGTTTTTCATTCATTTTTTTCTTTTTTAAATGAAAATAATGTTGAATGTTTTTGATTTAATAAAAAAAAAAAAAAAGAAAAGAAGATTTAATTCATATCAAAATATAATTGCATTTTTTCAAGTACATTAATGGTCGTGGTGATCCTTTCGATTTTGTGTATCAGGTAAGCCCCGCCGCTTGGGCTGACAATTTTTTTTTGTGAAAAAATATCACAAAATACTCAAAATAGTACCCAAACATTTCTGCATAAATAAGTATAGTAAAATCGAAAGCGATTCTTTTCATTACGTTAAAAAAAAATACCGCTTTTAATTCTACTATATTTAAATACGGGATATGTAAGACATAATTTATTGCAATTCATTAATTTGGGCAGCAAACAGTCGAATTAATTTATATTGGCGCAGCCGGTTTTGTAGCTTGTAGCTTGATATAATTCGAATATGTTTCGTCTACTAAAGCATTCGATTCAATTCAGCACATAAGAAGACTGTTTAGAACTCATTACCTTTTTCTTTTTAATGCAATCAAATATGAAAAAAATAAAACAATTTATTAAAACAAAAACCACAAACATTGTTTTACCATTCAAAAAAATTGGAGACCCATTTATTAATTGTTTTTGGGTCTATATATAAAAAAAAAATAATAATAAAAACAACTACACTTAATATTAAAAAAAAAAAAAAAAAAAAAGAAACGAAAAATAAAATATATTTTTTTCTTCCAAATTAATTTTAATAATTAATTATTTATTATTATTATTATTATTATTATTATTGAGTTGTCGCTGTTACAATTTCTGATGTTGTCGCTGTTACAATTGCTGATGTTGGATTCTCAATTTTATGAATTATTTTAACATGAGCCGTCATATTGTCTTTTCTAGTGAATTCCTTAAAACAAAACGGACACGGATATACTTTGACATTACGCTTATGTGACGTTACATAATGTCGACAGAAATTACTAATATGTGTATAAACACGGGAGCATACTTTACACCGATACGTATGATCACCCTCTTTGGTACAGAAATCCCTGACAGAACCTTCTGAATCATCAATTATATATTTACCAGTACGATTACTAGCTAGTTGTGGTTCAATTTTAATACCGAAACCATCAAGGCTACTATTACCAACTCCGCTCATTCCACCGCAACCATCTGGGCCTATGCTACTTGCATTACCACCACCAACACTGCTGCTTCCGATGCTACCACCACTACCACCCGATTTAATTGATGCTATTTGTAATGTTGTATTGTTGTTACCAGCTGGTGATGTTGATAACAGTTTATTTGTTAGAGCTGATATCGAAATTTTTGTACCACCAACATTATTATTGCTATTTTTTCTTCCATCACCGGCATTTCCATTGCCACCTAAAAAATTGTTACCACTACCACCACTACCGCCTCCGCCGCCGCCGCCAGCATTCGTAAACATATCTAGGAAATTATTATTGTTGATGGTATGAAATTTATTTAAAATATTTAATTCATCACCACCTTCATGTCCACCAATTAATTGTTGTTGTTGCTCTTGACTTAAACCATTCTGTTTTAATTTTGGACGTTTCGTTAACTTTGGCATTTGTTTTGATTTAACAATCGGTGTTAATTTTGGTATACCAGCAAGTGTATTCAAAATTGTCACGGTACCAGGACCAATTGCCACTTTAGCTGTTGTTTGCGGTTGGTTTTGTTTATTTTGTTGCTGTTGTTGTTGTTGTTGCTGAAGACGCAGATGTTGTTGTTGCATTTGTGATTTTAAACAATCCGATTGATTCGAGATACCATCTTGTGATGTTGTCGAATCAATACTTGGATCATATTTAAATTCAACCGGTTCATCGTATTCATCAAGCATTAATTGTGGTTCCATATATGATGCATCCATTTGTGGATCACCTGAATCACTTTCATTTGGATCTGAAATATTAAGTTTAATCATAATGAATTGTTTTAAAAATTGATTTTTGTAACGTTTTTTTTTCTTTATGAATTAATACGTTCGCTGTATGGTATTATTATTTTTTTTTTTTTTTGGTAATGAATAAAAATGTTTTCCGTTCAATGATAATATGAAGTAATAAATTTGTAATTGTATAAATGATGCACCAAAAATAAAAGAAATTGAATATGAAATAAACTTCCAAAGCCGAGTTAGAAAAAATGTACCAGCAATTTTCATTGAATGTAATAGAAGAAAATGAACAAATTCTCCATTTGAATAAAATTTAGCTTTGCTTTTATGTTAGGCAATGAATTAGAATATTAAATTTCTTGATTCAATTCAAACGACGACACTCTGTTTTTTCGGATAATTTAAGAGAAATAATTGAATAGCCTGCTAAGTCTGAGCCCTAAAAATGTGATTATCCTATAAATTCCATTTTACTGACTTCGTCCATGACTGAAAGAACATACAGCTTACGACACGCGCATGTCGGCTATTTTAAATATTTTTTTTTTATACTTTTTTGACATCACATGTGATTTTCTTTCAAAAAAATAATCGTAATCACATAAACAATTATTTCATGTCCCCTGTGACGTGTAGGTGCGCAGAAAAAACCAATTTGAAATATAGGAAGGCATAATCTGTATATTGTTTCATTCATGGACTTCGTCCGTGATATGTAATCAAATTACTTGACTAGAAGTGGCAAAAATACAGAACACTTCCTTAATTGTCAAAACTATTGCTGTTATCCTCAGAATAAAACGAGAATTTATAATGCAGGTCAAACACACATGTCAGTGTCGGCATTCAAATGGTCTAAATTATTAATTTCTAAAAGACTTTGTGTGTGAGTAGAAATACTATTATTTATTCGATCTTTCCAATTTGAAAATCGTTAAAAAACTATCATGAACAATTTCTTTTAAATGTCATGAAAAGCTTTATAGTAGCGAAGAAACCGAATTGGTTTAGCAAGTGAAGATTTCATCATATTAGTATCGAGTGATCTTAAGTTCAAATCACATACATACTTGGTTTACATGGCGACTTCAGAATTGACTTGAGATCGACTTGAAACTCAACCCGCATTTTTTAGCTTTACCGGATTGAAAGATTGATTTGAAATCAACTTCATAGACTCTTTCAAACAAATTTTTATTTTATAGGTTATGTTTCACCTCTTTTCATACTCCATTTTAAATTTTAAAGTCGATTTGAAGTCGATCTGAGTTTACATGCAAATTTCAAGTCGATCAGAAAAATTCTTGTGATCGGGGATCGACCTAAAGGCGGATTGAAGTCGATCCGGGTTTACATGGACGATTTTCGGTTTGAAGTCGACTTTAAGTAGATCATGTAAACTAAATAACAGTCACACAACGGTTTCAAATCTTTACATATATATATTCTTCTACTCAATACTTATTCCTGGAAATTATTTATCAATTTTTCTAATCAGCCATCGCCATCATTACTGTCTCGAGATGAGAAACTCCACGATGATGATGGAGATAAATGTATATGATCCGATCAACTCGAGTCGGATTGAAGACGGTCCAGGGTTACATGGATGACTTCAAGGATCATGTAAACGCTATATATGATACTTGTCATTACCAGACAGAAATTGCAGGCTTTTTTTTCATCGTTTCATGGATCTTTTTGATTAAATATTCTCACTAAATTTTGTTAACTCGTTTTTTTTGCTTTTTTTAATTCATCTACCAAAACGTACAGTGAACGTATTAAAAAAAAAAATGTTGTTTCTTTAAAAATACACATATAGGAAAAGCTATAGGGATTTAAAGCCTTTTTGTATATAATTCGTAATTATCGATTATTATTTTTCTTTTTTTTTTTTTCTTTTCTCAATAAAACAAAAGATGTTTTTTCTTTTTTTTTTTTTTTTGGATAATTTTAATTTTGTATAAATTAATAATGTTTTGAAAAATATTATATTTTCAAGTATATAAAAAAATTGTTGTAAAATTATTTAAATATATTATTTTCTTAAAACAAAAAAAACAAAAAAAAAAAAAAAAAAAAAAATCAAGAAAAAATTCTTCACGTCGGCCAAAAATCCCTATGCTGATTTTCCCGAGAAATTATTGATTTCAAAAAAGTCGTGTTTATTCTTTCTTATTTTTGTTTTTCATCCTTTTTCTTTCTTTTTTTTTTGCGGCAAACAAAACAAATTATATTTTTAAAATTAAAATATTAATTTTTTTTTTTTTTTAATTTTTCCAATAATTAAAAATCAATTAAATTTATTAATTATTATCGAAAAATATGAGAAAAAAAAAGAAAAGAAAAAAAAAAAAAAAACAAAAACAAAAAAAAAAAACGAGAGATTTGATTGGAAATTAAAACTCACCTGCCGACGGAAAAAAATGAAAAATTACCCGAAATTAATTAATTAAAAAAAAAATTAACTTTTCTTTTTTTAGGTTTTTTTTTTTTTTTTATTTAATTACACGACTTTGTTTCACACTACTTATTTTTGCATTGTTTTTTTTTTTTCTAATTACTGCACAATCCCGTATTTTTTTTTTTTCACTTAAAAAAAAATATTTAATTATTTATTTCTATATATATGTTTTTATATATATATATAAAAAAAAAACTTTAAATCCCTTTAGCTTTTCCGAGAGAGTGAGAGAGTGAAAGAAAAAAAAAAAAAAAAAAAAGAGATAATTTAAAAATTTTAGATTATTTTATAAAATAACATAACATAAAATATGTACAAAATATGTTCAAGCATTTTCCTTCGTTTTTTTTTTTTTTTTTTTTAAAGAATTAATGATAAATTTTCACATAATGAGACAATTTTCTCTTTAATGACGATGAAATAATAATAAAAAAAAAAAAAAAAAAAAAAAACTCATTCAACAATTTTACAACATTCAGTTTTCTTTTCTTGTTCCGCAACAATACTAAACTAATAACAAAACTAGAAGATTAGAGACTTAAATATATTATCCACTAGAACTAACTGAGAAATTAACCTAACTACTGCACCCAAGAAAAGCGGGTACAACAATAGATCTTAAAGGTCGCAGAGTACAGAAACACCCTAGAACATAATCTAATCTACCCCATTATTGAGTTGCATACGATTTTTAACCACCTTGTAGCAAAAAACATTTATGTTTGACTTCTCAATTCTAGTATTTACATTTATTTCCCAAAACTACTTTTAATTATGTCCCTAAAATGTCTAAGAAGTCATACTTCCCATTAGTTAAGTCAGAGCTTAATTAAAAAAAAAATTATGTAATCTAAACCTTTCTTCCAATAACAGATGGAGTAACAAGCATATATCAAAATGCACATACAACGTTATTCGTTCTAATCTAAGAAAAAGTGCAACAATTTTGAGTTTCGCATTTTTTTTTGACTCAATTCTACTCTCTGTTCTTTTCTAAAGTAATAAGAGAATTTTTATGTTAAAATGCAGAATTTTTTTTCGAAAAAACATATAATTCGAATTGAATATCTTTGCTTAATTGTAATTTGTTCGATAAATTAATTAGCTCTATCTATAATAAAGTAGTAGCAAAGATACAAATGAAAATTCGTAAAATTCAAAAACCTTTTATACATTAGATTTTAATGACAAGCTCTTTAGGAGATTAACCTGCTTATTCTGAACCCAGTCATAAAGGTCAAAGCATGACGTCACTGTCATAACTTTTTTTTTAAAGACTGATTCGTATTCTGACGCGCTCATAACTCATAATTGTCATAAAAAATTATCACACAAGTTCTGATCGAAAATATTTTACATCACAACGAAATTTTATGTGTTCTCTGAGTGTTTTAATTGATAATAATGGAATAATTTCCACAATTTTTTTAAACACACAAATAATTTTAGACCCAAACAAACATTTTGAAGAGTATTTCTTAAATAAGCATGGCAACTCGATCGAATTATAACAGTTTAAACTGTTATAAATTCATATTTTTGACATAATTATGACACGTCTGCTAGAATACGACTTTCCTCAGCTGTCATAATATTTGTAGTTGCAAATTTGTTATGACTAAAAATTTGTCACAACGCCAGAATAGGCCTCTAAGTTCCATTTTTATCTAAAGTGTGATTTGATTATGGGAATAGGCTTTTTAGAGGAAAGACTCTTAAAAAAGCTTATCAAAAACCTTGCCTGTGATGTGAAAATACAAGTTGTACTGGAACAGAGGCTTCATATATAATATAAATTCCTACTGTTCGAAATATTCTTTTCCCAAGACCTAAAATTATTTTATAATTTTTATTGACGCATTTAATGCATCCGAGGCTGTTTAACAAGCGTAGTCAATACATAAATAAACGAAAAATACTCTTCCTAAATTCCATAGTTCTTTCCAATTAGTGTATGTTCGTTAATCACAAAGTGAATTTAATGAAGTAATCTTCCCAAAGAAATAACTAAACTATGAAAAACTTTTTACTATAATATAGTTCCTGATTTGAATTTCTATCAACTAGAAGTCTCAAAATACATCCTTATAAAGTTTCTTCTAGAAATTACTTGCCTAATGAGTTTAATACTTTATCAAATATATGTTTGTTTAACCAATTGAATACTATAAAATTCCTTTAACTTTAAATTTAACTCATTCCACACTCTCATTCAATTATTTATGAATTTTCATATGAAAATAAAATGAAAATTGAAAATAAAAACGACTTACCTGATGCGCTGTTATCAACATCTTTCCCCGATATATCCTTTTGATGATGTGATTTATGCATTGAGTCGGATGTGTCCATTGGTTCCTATAAAAAAAAAAAATTAAAAATTCATAAGATAAAATTATCTACAATAAAATAAATTATAAAAACAAATGTGAAAGATTTAAAGTTTCGCAATGAAACTTAATTTAATTCAAATCGTATCGAAAAAGAAGCTTAGGAATTGGCATACTTTTTTTTTGATACGATTTATTCTTAATCGAAATTACACGATTCCACTTTAGATTATCATTAACACTAATTTTTACCTGATTTGAGTCCTGCTCATGATCATTATCACCGGATTCTCGATTATTATCATCAGAACATTCATTACCAGAATATCCATCGGCTCCCATTTTAACTTCAAGCATTTCTGGTGAACCCTAAAAACAATAAAACGGAAATTTTCTTTTAAGTTAGAAAAAAAACAATCTTGAATGAAAATTCTATATTATTTTTACCTGAATTAAATTATCTCCATCGTAATCATCATAATCATTTCCATTTGAACTTCCAGATAGTTTTCTAGGTCGACCACGTTTACGTTTTGGCATCGATAATGCTGTACCCAATAAAGGGCTACTATTCATTAGCATACCTTGAGTTTTTCTTTGTTGCACCAAATATGGTTGAATTTGACGCAATTGATGTGGCGGTGGTGTAATAGCAGGTCCCAATGGCTAATATAAAAATAAAAATAAAAAAAAAAAAAACTTAATAAGAAAATTCATTTAAATTTAAAATGTTGTTGTTTTTAATTACTTTTTCATCATTAACTTCTGTTAATCCTTTTATTCGTAAACTTTCAGCTACTCTAAGGAATGCAGTTAAACGTTCCTGATCTACAGAAACCTCTCCACGATACATAAAATCTAATAAACTTTTCATATCAGCATATGGAACATCTTTAAGTATAACAATTGGATGTTTTTCTGGATGATTAACAAATAATGCATTAAAATATGGACTACATGCTGATAAAACCATCTGAAAAAGAAAGAAGAAAAGAAATATTAAATACTTATATTAAAAAAATTCGTGGAAATATGAAAAGAAGACACATTCTTCTTCTGAACGCATTTTTATTGTTGAACATTATCATAAAATCAATGGGCGCATCCAGCAGTTCTGAGCGCTTAAAGCGCTTTACAGCGCTTAAATCTAGCAAGAGGACTGAATGCAATTCTAACTTTAAGCGCTTAGTAAAATTCTAGCATAACAATTTTTTGCTAACCCATACAGCGCCTTTGAGGTTGTTGTTCACGTTAAGAAATGGTATGTGCAATGGATAAATTGAGGGGAATTTTTGAAAATTGTTTCTGGATTATTGAATTTTAATTGCAATGAGTTTGTTAAAATTTTTCCACTTTCCTATAAAATTTTTATTTCACTTTATTCTCAATTTTTATTTACATTCAGCACGTATTTCGTCAAAAAAAAAATATATTTTTAGAATTTATTCAAATTATGGCGTTTAGCACAGACAATTCTAGTGGTGAATTATTTTTCGCTTAATTCAAGCAAAAAAAAAACGCATCCAGGAGTTGAAAAAATTCTAACTGCTTAGATTAAGAATTTTGACTAAGCGCTTAGTAGTGCTGCTGGATGCAGCCAATGTTGTGCAATTCTGCATAAAAATCTATAATATCATTAAAATATCATATTTTTTGTGTGGTATAAAGGAAATTTCATATCATAAAGTTTATACATATATATTAGGATGTGACACCGAAAAGTCTAAACTGTTAATATCTTCAGTTTTACTCGTTTAGCTAAGTATAAACTTATGCACATTTCAAGCGAAACGAAATTTCCCATACAATTATGTTGTTTGCGAAATCCAAACGAAAAATTTCATTCATGATTTCGTTTTTCCCAAAATGCAGTTCACCAGCATGAATGAAAGAATATAAAGATTGCGGATTGCAACTTTTAATATTTATTTTTCATACTTTTATGACATCTCATGTAGATTTCCTTTCAAATAAATAATCGTGATTTTTCACACAAACAATGGCCTCGAGTGACGTAGGTGTGCGCAGAAAAAACGATTTTGAAATATTATATGGGAAAGCGTAATCTATTGTATATATTCTTTCATTCGTGGTTCACTAACGAAATTTCTATTTGGAGATAGATGGTGTGGATCAAACTGTTATGCTTTCACAGCGAAAAAGTGGCATTCTTTGTAATACTGAGTAAATTATTTTTTTTTTTTATATCAACTAAAATCTTAGTTCGATTTGGTCTCTAAAGAATTACTTATTTTGAGAAATTTGACAAAACATATTATTCAAAAGAGAAAACTTAAGAAAATTAGAAATGCGTTACAAAAATGCCCATACAGATTTCTAGTTCTTCATCGTCAATGGCAAGATACAAGATCAAGGAAGACAATACGCTCATACACTGTCAGTTTTTTCATAAGAATTGAATAAACTTTCTGTTATCAGCAGAATTCTAGGCAATTCAGATACGAACCATTTTTTTTCACACACTTTTATCATCGGTTTCGGACAAAACGTACAATAAAACTGAAATTGTATGGAAGCCCTTTCATCCCGTAATGTTAAATTGTAATAAAAAAAAAACTTGGCACTAAGTATTTTAAGAATTACTTTCCTCCCTTTGTGACCCTAAATCTTCCATTAAGCTGTTTTTTAGCCGAAATAAATCACTATTAGAGGAGACTTCGTGAAAATCAATTCTCATTTTTGCTAATACAAAAGAGGACCAGCCTAATATATATATATATATATAAATATAATCAATAAGAAAAAATTTAATTTATATAAAAATGTAAGAAAATATAAGTTTATTTCTTTATAAAATTAATTGAATTTTAAAAATCTTGAATTCTTGAAAATTATTATCATTCGCACAAATTCTGTCTAGCTAAGATAATTTTATATTTATTGTGGTCAATTTTATTTATGTAATAGGATATACTATTCCTTATTTACAAAAGCCACATCCTGTGATGGCCTCCCGGTATATCTTTTGTTATCAATATCTGAGTTTATAACATTTAAGTTAGAAAAAAAAACCGCCATTATCTAAGAAAAAAATCTATTTTATTTATGTTATTATTGTGTAGGAGTAGTATTTTGTTATATATATCAGGAAAAAAACGTTCAAAACAAGCCTGAAACAAGAGCTTTTGATGAAACTTGTGACAAAGATGATGTAATATATAGATCTCCAATCTAAAATGAATTTTCGTGACCAGTTTATTTTAAAGATCTCTTTAAAATTGCCCCTAATAATAATGTCGCATATACAGCCTTAATATGTTTTGTTGTTTTCTTTTGAAAATATCAAAAACAATGACAATTGTTATTTATATCTTACATCATTTTTGTGTTTTGCTAGTATTATAAGGTATATAAAATACTATTATTAAGAAAATCATTACAAATAACAGTTATTCTTCTTTTCAATAGTATAGAAACGAAAAAATTCTAAAATTTCGTTGAACCACAGTCTCAAACCAAAAAAAAGCTAAATTTGCTCAAAAATTGCATATTTTCAGACGCATATTAAAATTATATTGCTTCAGTGCCCAACACTAGGATTCTTTTTTGGTAGTCTTTTCCAAAGATAGATGAATTTTTGACCGTTACTACAAATTCAAATACATGAAGATTTGAAGGATTTGACTTGGAATCGAGTCGGAATTTTAAAATTGATTTAGAAAACATTAAAATTAGATCTAAATTGTCGAGCTTCAGTATATATGTATTTGCCCAATTTTGAGTAGATTATGATTTTGATTTATTCGTATATTATTTGTGAGTCTATTTACTTCGTTTTTACATGGAGAAAATTGAAAATTGACTTAAAATCGACTTGAACCTCAATTCAAGTTTTTTTACCAGATCAATTTTCAGACTTAAAATAGAGAGAGACTTTCAAATACATTTTTATTTTCTATTTTAAGTTTCATCTCTGTGTTCATACACTATTTCAAATTTTCAATTCGATCTGAATTTACATGGAAAATTTCAAGTAAATGAGTAAAATTTTTGTGATCGAATCAATTCCAAGTTTAAAAATGCACGATTTTTGGATTGAATTCGACTTTAAATAGAGATCATGCAAACGAAATATATTTAAATGTGAAAAAAACCAAAAAAGAAAACATGTCAAAATTCAAGTTAACTTAACTTGGACCTGACTTAATTCGATTGTGTCAAAAACATAAAGTTGAGTTTTCATTTAGGGTATATTCATGATCTTTCGTATACTTTATTTCTGCGTATCTCCTACAAGTATTTTAATATTACGAGACATCATGAACGAACCCATTTAAATTTTTCGTAAGTTTTTCATGTGTTAATCAATGTGAAGTTTGTCAAATTTGTCAAACTTGAAATTTTGTTCCACACATACATTTTTTTTCTAATTTATTTCCCTAAAATTAAACACAAATTTAACATATTTAATTAGAATTTAAAAAGAAAATAACATAACACATTTTTACCTCCATATTTCTTTACTTGTCAAAATTAAATGTCAAAAAATTACGAGACTGAAAAAAAACATGCTTCAAAGTCGCGTATCTCGTATCGAAGTCGTATTTAAATTTTCCATACAAAAATTTTACAAAACTTTACGAGACTTATCGGAATACGAAGTTTACGCCATTTACGAGTAATACGAGGGTTTTACGAAAAAGATCATGAATACCCTAATTGTTTTTATATATTGAAAAACCATTAAAACTAATTTTGAAACTCAATGAACTTAAATTGCCAAACTGTTGATATTTAATTTGAAATAAACTTATTTAATTTATTTAATTATTTACAATCGGGTAAATGCGGAAATACACTTTTTATTATCCCTTTTTTTTTTTTTGTTCTAAATAAAATAATAAGTCTTAAAATGTCATCGAGACAAAATCCTCATGGATTTTCTTGTTAATTTTTGTAATTTGAGAAAAATTGAGCTGAAAAGCTTTTAAATTTATATTTTCTGTGTGTGTGTGTGTGTGTGTGTGTGTGTGTGTGTGTGTGTGTGTGTGTTTGTCAGAGATCCTTAAGCTTTGTGTAAAATTTTTTATTTTTTCCATTTTCTAATGCAATTTGTGTATGTTTTGTTTTTTTTCACCAACACTAATTTGGCTTCCAATTTTAAGTAGTTTAAGGATATCTATTTACAGAGTGTGTTGTGTTTTATTTTTTTTTTTTTTTTAGAATGGAAAATAAGAAAACATTTCCTAGTTACATTTTTTTTTTACATAATATTCGAGAGTAAAACAATTTAGTATCAAAATTTTTGTAATCCATTCACTTTTTTCTTTTTTTTTCTCCAAAATATTTATGATAATTATTATTCCTGCCATGTGTGTTTGTGAGATCATCGAAAAACTCTCAACTCGGGGGGGGGGTAACTATCAAATGTGTCATACATAAAATTTGACGATTTAACTATTTTAGAAGAAAAAAAAAAAAACAAACAAACCAAAAGATCATTATTATAAATTCTAAAAATAATAAATTTAAAAACGTCATTTTTTTTTTTTTTTTTTTTTCTATCTGCCTCCATTTTAAGAGCGAAAAATGAATTAAAAAAAAAAAAAAAAAAAAATTCCTTTGATTTTCAACCAACTAGACCAAGGACAAACAAATCTTAGAAGCCGTTTTTGTTAAGAAAACACATTAAGACAAAATAATTTGAGAATATGGCGTTTTTGTTCGCCGCCAACCTGCTGCTGCTCCCCATTTGAATATTTAAGTTTTAAGTTTTTTTTTTTTTTGAAACAATATTTGAAATTCATTTGCCAAGTAAAAAAAAAAAAAAAAAATAAATCCCTGACTGGTTTATATCCACATTTATTATAATTGTGCCCCTCCTTCACCTTGCCAACTCCTTCTTATTGTCTTGTCTTGAATATTTCCTAACTATTTATGGTCTTTCAAGGATTAACAAATTTATTGACGTGTTGGAATTTTTTTTTTTTCGTTTTTGGGCACCTACTCATACAAATTATTTGTGGCGGTGCTGCTGCGCCCCTCTTTTCAAAATTTGGAATTTTTGTGGATAATGAAGAAAAAAAAAAAAAAAAAAAAAAAAAGAAACGCATGCGTAATTTACTTTAAAACGAATTTTTATTGCCGCATTTTTTTTTTTTTCTTGTAATATTTTAGTGGGTGGGTTTTTTATAGTATGCGATTTCTTGTTGAATTTCCTATCCACATTGAAAGTTTTTTTTTTTTTTTTTCGATTTTATCGTTATTATTTTGAACAAGACAAAACGTCCATTTGGATCAAGATTTTAATTTCGATTGTTTTCTTTTTATGGATTTAAAAAAAAAAAAGTCAAGGAAGAGAAGACTTGTTAGTTGTTAGTTTCTTTTTAGAATGACAAGAATACAAAAAAAAAATACTCTACACTCAGAAAAATTCTTATTTTTAATTAAAAAATCATAGAATACATGGATGGCATAGATTTTCAGTCTGTAAACAAGATATCGCATTATTAGTATAGTGTCTTTTAATAGAGACATAACAAATTTGTATCTTTATATGAACGCACCCTTAAACATTAATAATGTCAATGTCAATGTTAAAACGTAGATTAAAGTCAACATTTTCATCATGGTAAAGTTCACGAACGAGCAACGCTTGGAAATTATTAAAAATTACTACCGAAATTCCGAGTCGGTCGGTCGCCGCAACTTTAAGAGCGAAAAATCATCCACAGCGATGGGCTCATTTTTGGCAACAAGCAAAATATGCGTTATTGGACAGCAACAAACTCACATGTGCTTCAAGAGACATCATTGCATCCACAAAAAATCATTGTATGGTGCGGTTTTTACATGCCGGAGGCGTGATTGGGCCGTATTTTTTCGTTGATGCGAACGATCCCCATGTTACCGTCAATGGAGAGCGCTACCTAGCCCATGTTGGAGGATTATTTTTGGCCAGATTTAGATGAAATTGATATCGGCGATATGTGGTTTCAACAAGACGGCGCTACAAGCCACACAGCACACGTTACAATCGTTATGTTATGTCCTTAATGAAAGACTCTTTATTTGTTCAATTGATTGATTGCAGTTAGATTAATTTCAGCTGTCAAAATTTAAATAATTTTATTACTGGCATTGCATTTTTCAAGCCATCTCTTTTCCCTCTTGTCATGAGTCTCAGCTTATCCAAATTTTTGGTTATTTTAACCCAAGGTACTTGGTTAATTTTGGAATAATTTTAATAATAGTAATCATAAAGTTATAATCATCAAGTTTTAAATTGAAATATAAACTTGGTTATATTGAAACTAATCTTCACGCCATTTTTAATGTACTAAATAAGTTATTTTAACCAAGCAATTAGTTAATATAATATTGAACTTAGTCAAAGAAAGGGTTAACTAAATTATTTATATATTTGATAGATATAAGAAAAATGTTGGTCCTTTTTAAAGCTTAATTGCAATTAAATTAACTTCAAATTGTTTTACCCAAGCTGAGAGAAACTTTCTTGTCATCCAAATAAGAAAACACAGAAACAAGAAACCCATCCAAATCATAGAGATTTATCCTTTGAACATGAAAATATTAATTTGTCCATCAATTAAGGAAGGAAATTATGAAATTTTTCAGAAATATTTATTAGCATTTTTATGAGTTTTAAGCAAACATTTTGGTTTTTGTAACAATCAAGTACCTAAGTACATATGTGGATGCTCAATTTCCTGAAAACTTGAGTAATATCAAGGAGAATATTTAATACACTGTCCTTGGTAATATCAAGTACATTTTTTTTCTATTGTAAGAAAGTATTTGCTCAAAATATTAACCACTCGGCACTCGGTACTCGGTATTTTTTTTACTGGCATTTTTTCTCTCAGTGTATAATATCATTTTCTGAATTTAATCATACGAAATTTTTTCTTTAAATACTTATTAAAGGATTGTCCTCGAAACAAAGTAAAAGATAAAAATACTATTTTTGATAATCGTAAAGTATTAAAAACAAATCAAGTAATTTTTATAGACTTTTTAAAAAGACCTCCAAAAAAAAAAGCACGTAGGATATGGAATACAAAAAAAAAAAAAAAAAAAAAAAAACAAACAAAAATTTTTAGCTAAACTAAGATGTTTTTCGATAGTTAAAATGTGTTCAATAAAAAAAAAAAGCTTTTATAATCAGATCCGGATTGTATCAAGCAAGGAAAGAGACCCCCGCCACGCCACTTCTATCTTAGATACGAATTTCATTTTGAATTTCTAAGACAATACATTTCTTAGTAATTTCAACTATGTTTGAATTAAAAAAAAAAAAAAACAAAATTCTTATAAAGAGCCTACATTAACCTTCGAAATTGGTTACTAATATTATCTTTAGTTGGAATTAGTATATGTATAAATAATTCCTATTCAAGATTTTTTTTTTTTCTTCAAATTATAGGAGGGCCCTTTTTTTAGTTTATTAGTCAACTTCCCAGACCGGTTATTATTACCGCAAAAACAAAATTTATCTTAAAGATTTTTGTAAAACGCAAATTATTTTATTATGGATACAAAATAATACTCCCTCAATCCCAAATTATGATCTAAATTATGATTAAAGTTTCTAATTATGAAAGGAGTTTAGAGAATATCAAATTTTTATTAGGTTATATAATACTATAGGCACACATAGGGTATTTTCAAACCTTAGTATCGATACAACACTATAGCCTTGTGTACCATGGTATAAAAATGGGTTGGCACACAATAAACATAGTATTTGTCTGACATTTGAAATTCTGCCATTTCAGCGAGAATATGGGAATTTCTTTTCGGTCCTCTTAAATCCTCTCTATATGATTCCTAAAAATATCTATAAATTTTGAGGTTTCATTAACGCATAAAATTTTGTGTATTTAATTATTTTTTTCAGTTTTTTAAAATAATATTTTCAAAAAAAAAAAGTGTACACATGTGTGTCAATTGCTAAGCTTTCCTACAAAATTTCATTCGCTATTTTCCGCTTCAATAAAAAGGCGCGACAACAATCACTAAAGAATAGATTACAGTGGCCGAAAAAATTAAGTAAAAAAGGGAATACCATGTACTTTTTTGAATTTAAATACCAGATTTATGCTACGTAGTTGAAATGGTATTCGGCTAGTATTCGACGACACACACATATGATATACGACATGGTATCCTTAAACTATGGTATGAATACCCTATGTGTGCCTCTAGTATAAGTCTAGATTCTATTTTTCATATGAAATATAAGGCGATGCTAATAATTGTTTGTTTAGTAACATAAAATCACGCCTTATTATATAAAAATGAAGACAATTCAAAGTGGGACCCGTTGCAATTGCAATAAGGAAAAATAGGCTTCAGAAAATTGTGATTCCAATACTAGAGGAGAAAAACAAATCAAATTAAATTCAGCGAAATGCGATATTTCAGATATTGCTATAATGAAAGATCACTAAAAATTTAAGCCGCGGTAGAAGTAAATTTGACGTTACACGTTTAACTGTTTTCCAAATTTGGAAGAATCCAAAAAACAATATGAAAAAGAGGAAAAAGAGGAAATTGTTTAATCTTTTAATGAACAAAAAAAAGCTTAAAGTTTATTCCGACAATTTGAACAAAAATAAAAGTGGTTTAAGTGAATTGAAAGTTTACATTTAAAAAAAAAAAAAATCCATATTTTAGGACAGACGTAGTATAAAATTGTAAATTCTATGATGTCAGTCGTCAAAATCATTAAAAAAGCCTACCGAAAAGGCCTTTCGAAAATTAAAAAAAAAAAAACGTTTTCTAATGACTTTTTTCATGGTCTTCTAACTATATAAGGAATCTTTTTTTTTGCTTAGCAATTGAAAATCAAATTAAACCTGTTTTAGGGTCTCAAGTATATGAAAAAAGAGGTCTCTTCTATTATTGACCTTTCCATTAATCGTATCAATAAATTTAATTAAAATTAAATGTTTTTTAATAGTTTTAAAGTAAAATAGTGACGTCCACCAATGAACAAAAACCATGAATACAAGGCATTAAAAATAAAGAATATTTAAACATTGATTGATTTTTAAATATAGACAAAAAAAAAAAAGTAGATTATGGTTTTAACACTTTTTAAAATGTATTGCCTAGGTTTTTCGTTTGTGTATCAATCTACTTATGCCTACAAATTATGTATGTTACCGCACGACTCCATTAAATTTATTTCAAGACTTATTTTCAATCGGACTGAAAAAAAAAAAGTCCAATTTTTCGAGTCTCCACAAGACTTTTTTTCAGGCCGACAGAAAATAAGTCTTGAAAAAAATCTAATGGAGTTGCCTAGTTACAGGATACAAGTAAATTATTTACCCAAAATTTTTTAAAAACCAGAAATCTCATTAACAAGTTACATATTTTAATTATGTAATTATTTTATTTAATGAGCTCATTATTTAGATATGTATGACCAAATGTAATTAGCTTATCAAATTTTATATATTATTGTATATACCCAAGTCTGGAACATCTGATGTTTTCTTGCGGCTCTCTCAAGGGTTTTCTATTTAATATTTTGTTGCGACTCATAAAGAGTTTCCAATTTAAAAAATATGCTAAAGCCTTTGGAATTAGGTTCGAAAATTAAGTAAAGAACAACAAACATTTCAAAATATTTACGTATCCTTTTCAGTATTGTTTCTATTATTGCGTACCTCCTCATCATGGAATTACACTCCAAAGCCGATTTAAAACCAACTTTTTCTGATTATGCAAATATCAAATTATACAAATTTGCCGATCGAATTTCAAGTTCAATTCGGAAGGAGTTTATGATACTTTTCAAATCATTCTTCTCTAAAATACAAATATATAAAAATAAGTATCCCACAACTCACTAAGCGATGAAAATCTGCATCTGACTTTAGTCAGCTAAGCATAAACTCCAAAAAGCAAATTTCTTATGAAAATTTTAAAAAGAATACATTTTTATTAATTATGTCCAGTTACCCTCGGTAGGGGAATTATGTACGGCGACAGGCGATTATCGACTATAACCTATTTGAAAGTGATCGCTGCATATTTCAGCATTATGGAAGGCGATTAGGTTCTAAAATTATATGAAAGCGACAGAGTTTCGCCTCAAATTCATTAATATGCTTCGATATCACCTTGTGAAATGCCGAAAGGTGACAAGCAAAAATCGCCTGTCGCCTTATAGAATGCCATTCCTGGCCTGTTATATAATTCATAATCTCAAAATAAGATGGCACTGGTTACATAATTAAGAATAATTTACATACGAAATGTACATCATTAAAAAAAAAAATTCCACATTTAACTGATGATCATTTAATGACAAAAAAAAAAAAAATGTGTTCATCCAATTATAATCAATTATAAATTAAATTAAAATTTAGATTCTTTTTTGTGTCTTCTAAAAAAAGCAAAAAAAGTCTTAAAAACTTACCTTGTGTGCTTTCAAATATTGTCCTTCTACGGCCAGCGTAACGTCTGTAAATGTTTCCGCGTGTAAAAGTTGATCGAATACCGATAATAAATTGGTTTGGTGATTATTCCACCGTAAACAGAATCTTTGGGAAGTCATTTTTTATAAAAAAAATTTTTTTTTTTCTTTTTTATGATGTATGAAAAAAATAGATTTATTTATTTGTATTTAATACAAAATAAATAAAAAAAAAAAAAAAAAAAACAATTAAATATTTTTATATTTAACACGATTTTATATGTTTTTTTTAAAGTTTTCGTCTCTTTCCACTTTTTTATTGTCGTGAAAAAAGGAAACAAAAATATTCCTTTCCTGTTTTTCTTTCTTTTTTTAATTGCTTCGAAATGAAAATTAATTTTTCATTAATTTTTTAATTTTAAAAATATAAAAAAAAGAAAATATATAAATATTTTATTTATGAAATAATTAAGTCGAGAGTATTGCAAAAGATGTGATTGATTTCCTTAGAATTCGATTTGTTTGTTGTTTTTGTTGTTATGAGAGTTTCCTGAAATTAGAAAAAGAAAAAAATATATTTAATAATTTATTTTCAAAAAAATTTTTTTAAAATTTTGTATTAAAATTTCGTTTTATTACTCTAACTTTTGATAAAACTAAAAAAACTACATGCTTCTTTAGTATATACACACTAAACTTATACACCAAATTTCAATGAAATCAATCAATCAGTAATACCAATGGAAAAAATCAAGTGTAATCAACTACCACCACTATATCATAATTAACTTAAATACAGGTAAAACACGTGTAAAATGATATCAAAATGAGTAGAAAAAGAATAACTAAGATAGAAATACGTTTTTAATGCAATTAAGAACATGTAGTTAATTTATTAACGACCTACTAAAGATATAAATAAAGTTAAGATGTAGCAAATTCAAAAAAATGATCTTATCTCTTTATTATATAAAAAAGTTTTCTCCGCAAATCATTTATAATTTATAATTGTAAGCATATTGATAGGCACGATTGCAGCGCTGCAAAGTGCGCCTCCTTTTTAGTAAATTTTATATCACACGGAGTTTTTTTTAACAAATACTATTAATAAGATGGCGCTTGCAGACGTGCCCAAATCATATTCCAAGTTGGAAACTCTCATTATTGTATGCTTTTTGATTTAACTCAGAAATTTAGCATCTTGATAAATTGAGACGGAAAGAAAAAGAAAAAGAGGATCTTATTCTACCGCTAAAGAAAATAAATAAATTTTTTTAATTGGTTTAGTATTTTGGTTGTTGTTTATACACACGGGAGTTGGTGAGCGAAGCGAGCATAGTAGTAACTAAGATAGAAATACGTTTTTCACGTAATTAAGAACTTTATCAACGACCTACCAAAAATATAAATATAGTTAATTAGTAGCAAATTCAAAAAGGCTGTTACTTAAAATAAATAAATTACATTAGATCTAATGACAAGAGCTTTAAGATCCTAAAAGCTCTTGCCATAAGATCTAATGTAATTTACTAATATTAAGTAAAACTTTTTTAGAACTTTACATATCTTTACTCATTTATCTTTGTCATATTGTCATAGACTAGCATACGTAGATTTTCAAGTTATATAGGCAGCGTAATATTCAGCGTTGTTATTGTTGTAGGTAAAATTAAAGAAGAGTACATTGAAGAAAACTTTAATGCAGTATTTCCCAACGTGGGGCCCACGCCCCACAGGGGGGCAATTTGATTGTTAAGGGGGCAATTCGAAAATGGACATGACACGAGTTTAACCCTTTCGCTCCGGGCCATTTAAATGCAATGCTAGATTTCGGTGCGAAATTTAACGAGAAAAGCATATTCTTAAATAATTGCGGTAAATAATTATTAGGTATAATTTCGCTTGACGAGACCAAAATATCAACTGGGTGTTTGCCGTCATCAAGTAACAATTTCCTAGTGATTTCTTCCTAAAACCTATCATTTAAGTTTCTTAAGTGAAGAATTCAATTTTTTAATATTAAAAATTATGTATGTTACATAGGGGGGGGGGGGGCGGCATAAGAGTTTTAGAAAGGCTAAGGTGGGGCATGGCACAAAAAAGGTTGGGAAACACTGCTTTAATGTGAACGAATGAGAAGAATCTATATGGTAATATGCAGAGATATTAATACACAAAAAGTAAAAAGTTGAATGCACAATCGTTGGAAATCCTTATTTACTAATTTAGGATACTACTTTTATTGTTACTTTTCTGCATTTTGATGGTGCCGGACGATGAAGTTGCATTCAAATTAATGTCATTACGTTAAGACCTTCTATAAAGTCGACATTTGGAATAAATGCACTTGTGAGTTTCTTAGTAAATATCGCAAATAGTCCGGCCAGAAATTCATTAATTTAATTAATTTTTTACATTTTTATAATTTCTCCATATTTCCTGTTTTAGAATTATCATTAGGAGAAGGGGGGGGGGGAAACCAGCCTTAAGAAATCATAATTCTTTGACATGATTCAAGAAAATAATAAGAAATCATTGATGTCATATAAACTTATGATGATATTCGCGACGATCAACAGGTGTCTTTTGCATTTATATATCGCGTGTTAAGCAATTTAATAAGAAAATACTTTGCAACGGAATCAATTCAATTGCAAATACAGGCAAAGTTTGACTTTATTCTACTACCAACTCGTGGTTTTAATTGGAATATATTGTTAATCGCTCGCTATACACATATAACACATAGGAGAACCTCACACAAACAAAACCGCAGCACATATTCATCATACTCTCATAAAGTAATGAATATAATAAATAACAAGTAATTGTATACAATCTCGTCACATATGATTATAATTACTTAGTTAGAGTGTTACCATATTAAAAGAATCTAAAAAGAAAACACTTTCAAGATTTTAATTTATTATAATTTTATTCATCAAAGTGACACTTAAAAATTAATTCGTTTCAAAATAACTAAACCCTTTCGAAAGAGTTTTTGGTGTCGAGCGCAAGCCTGAGATTAAATTTTGAAGCAGCAAGTCCAATGAATACTAGGTGACGCTGTTTAGGAGTAAACAAGATAAAAGAAAAAAAAAAAAATATGCAAAGCATTTTTAGATCCCGTGTATAAAGTCACGTCTTCGTAAAAATGCAAAAATCAACTATGTACCCGTCGTCTTAGGAAATAGAATTCAATTTCTACGAAAATAATTCAAGCCTTCTGGAATATAAAGGGTTATCCAACATTTATAACATCAAAATGGAATAAGAAAAACCAAGTCCAATAGTTATTTGAAAGATCGTTCTCGTTGGCATTAAGGGATGAAATATATGAAAATGTGCACCACGACTACATTTGACATAATGCACATTCATTCTTTGGACCCTAATTTCAGGCTCAACTCTTTTATCTGATTCAATTTCAATAAAAACACGAAATACTAGGTCTGTTTTATTTGCCACTTGCTCTGGGGTAGAGCAAATTTTTACATTGAAAACAAAAACAACAAAAGCGCAAATCCTACACTACTTTCAGACCAGGGGTAGCTCTCACACCGAAATTAGTTCAGTTTTCTACCATAAAAAGTGTATTAGCTAAAAATTTCCCATTTAATTACAATATGGTTGCAAAGTAGCGCTACAAACATTTGAATTAAAGCTTTTTTCTACTCCTGCTCGTTTTATTTGCCACTTACCCTGCTCCGGTGTAGGGTATGGCAAATAAAACAGACCTATTATGTTGTGTTTTAATTCTTCAATTGTTGTTGGTTTATCTGCATAAACAAGTGACTTTAAATATCCCACAAAAAATAGGAGAGGAATCGATAAATTTCGATCATCCTTTACACTTTTATTTACTGTGATAATATTGACTTCACTGCGGGTGTTTTACCGGCGTCCCCACATCAGGTAAAGAATAATATTGCCTTCAGAAATGATTCAACGAATGCCTTTTTCTTAGATGGACGATTAAGTTGACCATAAAGTTCACGAAGTTTACGTTGAATTTGACGAATTAAAGATTGATTTTGATAATACATTTTAATAGTACATTCCACATTGTAAAACGATCCATGATCAAATGGTGGACTATACTGAAGAAAAAACAAAAACAAAATACATTACTACAATCTCTATTAGAAGCTCTATCACACCAATTACAGGCATCCCGCGAATAACACGGTTAATTGGTACCGTGTTATTGAAATTCGTGTTATTCGATACAATTTTGAAAATATCGTTCCATGCTATTCAAAACCGTGTAATTCAAAAGTCGATATCCATACAAATTTGTACATTTGGTTCCAAAGAGTAGTAAGCACTCACAACTTTATGCAATGATACTAAAACTATTCTGAGCACAAAGAAGAAAGAAAATCTATTTACGATAAGAACTGAGATTTACAACTTTGCTTGCTATCTATGAATTTCCTGCAAATCCGTTATGCGCATAAGCACTGTGCGATCGTTAACAGTAATATGTGTGTACACATTCGCCAATTCGTGTAATTCAAATTCCGTGTTATTCAAGAGTTGTCGCAATTTTTGACCGTGCTATTCGCGACTTCATGCTATTCAAGTACCGTGCTATTCGAGGTATGCCTGTACTTTGAAGACCCCGACAAAGTGGTTATAAATTGAATCCAAAACATATTTTTTATAGGTTCTTAATTAGCGCCGTATAATATTGGTCGCTAAATTAGCGATGGATAGAAAACATGTACTAAGCCACATCTACCAGATGGTAGATAGCGCAAATCAAAGGTTTTTGTTTTTCATTGGAATGTTTAAAAATAACAGAAAATCAGTTTTTTTTTCCATTATTTTTATTCCTTTTTGTTTTATTTAGTTGAAAAAATACTTTAAATAGCCGTCTCGTGAAATATTTTTTATTTTAATTTCATTATTAGTCTAAAAAAAGAATACTTAATTTTTTTAACTTCAAAAAAATTACTCTAGTTGTGTACGCAACCAAAAATTCCTTCAAATAATTTCAGTGGTTTGAATATTCGAAATTAAGAACTTATTTAAGAGAAATCGTTCTTTTGAGAAAGTAAATTAGCGCCCGATAGAATTCCCAATAAAATACAGCAATTATTACCCGAATTTTCATTAAGATTCTACTTTTTTTTTTGACCAGCGCCATCTATTATTTTGTAGATATAATTTGCTATCCGTTGAAAATTCAGTTTTCTTTTTTTTTTTTTTTGATAAAATCAAAGTAATCAAAAGGTTTAATTATGTGAAAAATAAAATCCGTTATTTTAAATAAACACAAACAACCCAAAATTATGTGATTTCTATTTTTTAACAATAATATTAAAAAATACATAAATATTTAAATTGATAATATAAAGAAAAACCAGTTTGTGTAGAATTTTTAAAATGGTATTAAAAAGTATTCAATATGAATAAAAAATTAAGTTTAAATAAATAAAACAAAAAGATAAATCAACGTGAGAGATTTTATAAGACGATAAAATAAAAAAAACAAAACATCTTAACGAGGAGAAGAAAAAAAAAAAAATGTTGTGAATGGATTTTTCTTTGATATTATTGGACGCGACTTTTATTATGTATAAAATCTAGTTTACAAATTTTATAATTTTTGATTTGATTTGGTTTTTTTTTTTTTTCCTGTTAATAGTATGTAAATGAAATAAAAGACGACGACGCGTATTTCTTCGCGGATTTTAAAATTCATTGTTAAATTTTATATATAGTGAAAAAGAGCAACAATAACAAAACAAAACAGTTTTTATAATATTGATACACTTTTGGAAATTGAAAGAGTCGAGATTGTGATATAAAGAAATGAAAATTAAGATATATCTTTTATTATTTAAGGAAAATCCAATGATGACAATCAACAAACTATTCAAGAAAAAAAAAAAAAGAAAAAAACAGTCATGGAGTTATCGTTCATAAACGAACTGAAGAGGATGGCGGCCCTTTCTTTATTTAAACTGATTCACATGACTACTTTTTTGTAGATAGTAGAGGTACACAATTTTACAGTTTGTAATCATTATTTTAATGCCCTATTTAATGTGCGAGCCTTATACTTAAGTTAAGACAATTTCATGGCTTAAACTGTACTTAAGTTTTTATAGCATTTCCAAAGTATAATAGGAAGATTAAGCTTAAATGATTTTGATAAATATAATGAATTTTTAAAACTTAAACTCAGCTTAATTTTAAGACTGAGTTTAAGCTGCCACAATGAGATTAAAGAGTAAATGCCACATAAAAATTTGTTACGACAAAATAAACTGACAACATTTCTTGGAATCTAGCAGCTTGTGTCCAGAATTGCTCGGGCTTTAAGTGGGTGGGGAATTAGTCAGGTTGATGATAAAAATAATGATCGTAGTAACTAATATGTACATTTATTGTCGTGAAACTGTAATGTTATGTTAACGCTTAAAGATATAGATAAATAAAAATCCGCTTAGCATTAACCGGCAACTTCCACGACCCCCGTGTAGAATAGACACATTTCATTTTTTAAATTAGTCCATCCAGAATATACATTTCAAGTTTTATGAAAATCCATCTAGTATTAATCGAATTAGGAGCGCTTTTCCTTCCCCTATCGCTTTATCGCTGGATACAGCATTGAAGCCTTTCTCTTATAGTGGAAACAGAATGACGTATCTACAACGGATTCCATACTTTTGGTTTTCAGATTATTTTAAAAATAGTCCGTCGTGGATCCGTCGCGATCTGTGTGGTCTAATTGAAAACGTATATATTTAAAATTTTAATGCGTCGTGAATCCGTCGTGGATACGTCATTCTGTTTCCACCTTTATAGATGTAGATATTATTAAAGCTTTACAAATTTTGTCTAACAGTTGACTGCAGGTTAAATTTAGCCATAACAAATATAATTAACACCTCCCATTTACTACACCACTGTACTTTATAACTGGATTGAAATCAAAATAGTTTGTCATACAATTTTTAGTTTACTATATTATTGTAGAGTAGCAATATTGTAAGCATGAAACAAGGTATCAAATTGTATATTTAACTAGTTTATATATTATCTTTTATTTTTATTTTGCAGATCACGCATATTTGCATTAGGTTAGATCAAATACATGAGATTGGAAGAAAAAAAGAAGGAAATTCAAGTAACTGTGACAATGTCAAATAATACTTTGATGAATAACACATGAATATATTAAACACAGGCTTAATTATTCTTCAGTTGAAGAGAAATTACTTAGCGTAATTTTTTTTTTTTTTTTTTGCATTTAAACAATCACGTTTCTTTATGGTCTTAACATCATCAATGTCGCCATAATATTCATAGACCTCGTTTCAAGTAACCACGTATCGGGGAGGGATAGATCGAATAAAATCACTTAGAAAATACGTCTATTTCAGGCCTTGTTAGAAATTATTCAAATTTTTAAACCAATACAAATACCTACAAATGCAGACGGTTGTTAAGTTTTAAATCTTAGGGCCTGAAAAATGATATAAAACTATTAAATGAAATAAACGCGTGTCTAATACAAAATACATTAGAGATGTTTTCTTTTCTAATTTACTCATTTAAAGGATATATCCTTTTTACTCCCGATTAGATTTAAAATATCGCTACCATTTATATGTTGGCCTGATGAGATATCTAAACTGCATTGTCTAAACGGAAAGTTAGTACATATGGAAACTACTAATCAAGAATAATGGAATACGTAGTGAATACTTTCAAACATATTTCGGTCATCAGAATACAGCGTTAGTGAGTTCGTATCGCTCGTTTTCTGATCATTGAATACGTTCAAAGGGAATCATGAATCATTCACTTTATCACTGAATACGAGCGATTATGAATGGCCGAACAAAATTTGATGTTTCAAATATGCAACACTTTCATTGCGTATTTGAGTGCAAAACACAGAAAGCGAAATAAAAGTTTAATGGAATAAATATAGTAATTTTTTAACATATTTTAATAGGAAAAGAACGTCGTATTCAATGATTAGCAGTGTCAAGTCAAAAGTGAATCGAATGAATTAAGGCAATCTCAGATACGCCGTATTCCCTGGATAGGCAACAATAGATTTGATTCGATTTAAATGATCAATCGTTAGTTACACAAAACTGAGTGTAAAGACTAAGGAAAAATTACTAATAAAAACTGATGGATTTTAACTCCATTATATTAAATAGAAATGCGTAAAACCAGTATGTATCATATAAATTTTCGAGATGTGAGAAAGTACAAATAAAGCTTTAAGTAAATAAATCAAATCGAGAAATGATTATGAACGAACACAAAAGAAAACGTAGACCTAAGCATTTTTGTTTGGTAAAAAGCTTGCGATAAGAATTTAGTCGGCCTGCAATATATATATATTTACTTATTTCACTGATAACAGAATATGTTAACAGCCTAAAATTTTGAATTAAGTTCGTTTTCAGAAAACCAAAAAATAATAATTAAACATTTTCTTTTTTATGCCCTATAGTAGATACTACTCCAAAAACCAGGGTGACCAGAAAGTTTTGTCGTTTTTTTGTTGATGGTTTCTCGGATTTAATTGGAAAATTTGTGAATCAATTTTTAATTAATTAAGTACGGTCCAAACGCTCAGTCTTTTTGCACAGTCGTAGTTTGCGCAGTTTTTCTGTTGGAGGGAAAGCCTGCGCAAATTTTGTATCCTCACGATACCGTCTTTTCCATATTTTTACACAGTTTTCTTTGGAACTTCTTAATGTCAAGATATTGTGCTTAGAACTTTTAATAATGAATAGTTTCAGTTTAACTCCTCTAAAAAGTCTCTTGAAGACATTTTCGTGCCTTTCGCCTTTCGCAATTGCATGATGAAAACTGTGTAAAATAATGAGTTTTCGCCCACACGCTACAATTTGCATGCACGACGTACCACAGTTATTTTTCAGACATGATCTGAAATCGCACAAGCCGCACTTTTGCCTGCGCAAACGAACTGTGACTTGTCCAGATGCTCAGTTTTGCATGCGCAAATCTGATTTGCGCAGGCAAAACTGAGTAAAAAACTGTGCGTTTGGACGCCTATTTATATAGGTTAATTACACAAATAGACGATACCATGTTAAATTTAAGTCAAATCGGTCCAAGAATAAAGGAGAAAGAAATAATCCTAGGTAAAATTAACCCTCTTTAAATAAAGTTTTTTTGATCTAATGATCTAATACACCGATTTGAATAAAATTTCCAGATTAGATTTATGCAATCAGGGTCTAGGTTACCTGCAAATTAGAAGAAATTTTGAAAAAAAGAAATAAAGTTATGAAGAAAAAACCTTGAAATAATGTTAGTTTTGACAGTTTTTCCGTCTCCATTTCTACCATAGGGTATCAAAAAAATCGGCTATAGTCCGATTTTAAGTTACTATATGTTTTCTTTTACAAAATTAGTCCGTTTTAAGATCGTTAGTCAAGGTCAGAATCAATCAGATATTAAAACCAGTTTTATGAAAACTAGTAAAAAAAAAAAAAAAAAAAAGTTCATTAAAAATTTATGCGATTCATTTTTTATGATTATTTAATATATTTTTAATTTATAAAAGAAAAGAAATTTTCAAAAAACTAAAAACATTTTCTTTAACCTAATTATTTGTGTTTCATTAAAAAAAAGTAAAAAATTATTAAAAACTATTAAAAACTATAATTATTTTACTTGTTTCATCGTTCACACTAATTTTATTAAATATTTACTTAAAATTTAACGTAAATATTTAATTAGCATAAAATTTGAGATGCACTTTCATAATTAAGATAACTAATAAGAAAACAAAGTGTGAAAAACCCCATCCAAAAAAAAACCCGAAATATACCCTACCCACCCCCAAGGTTAAATTCTAATAGAATAACTATTTTTTTTTTAGTGTTTAAATTTAGAACTTTAAACATTAAAAAATAATTAGAAAATAAAAAAAAAATCCGGAAATTAAATTATTGGTTTGATTGATCTTTCGAAAAAAAAAAAAAACAAACAAATATTTCGAAATCCTAATTTGCTGAAAAAACCTTGAAATTTTAATGATTTTAATTCAATCGATGTAATTTTGTTGTATCTTAATTACTCCTGTTAAAAAAGAGATCCTACAAAATATTCCGGATGTGAATAAATGAGTTTTAATTGATACTCATTTATTACGAAAACTCTTTAAACATTAATAAATCATTAGAAGAAAAAAAAAAACAAGAAGAAAAAATTGATAGATTGGAAAAGAAAAGAAAAAAAAAACCCCATAAATGTCATTTGCTATAGCATAAGAAATAAAAGACAAGCATTTGTAATTAAATTAAAACTTGAAGCAATTAATATTTTATGTTGAATAGGTGAGTAGTGAGTACTACCGACAATTGTTATATGATCTTTGAAACAAAAGTAAACTAACTACTTTGCCGCAATTTCAGGCGTTTTAGGCGTTTCGTTATAAATAGTTTAATATACAAATAAATTAGCTTTAAATGCGTTTTTAGCAATTCTACTGTTTATTATAGACAATGGAAAGTTTATGACACGGGGAAATTGAAACAAGTATTATCGGTAAATTTGTTTACTACAACATAGTTTAAGTATTGTAAATATTGCTAGCAGTTGAGAGGTATCGGGTTCTACTTCGAGTTTTAGCTTCGAAAATATTCAAATTTTTTCAATTTTATACATATTAGGTCTGTTTTATTTGCCACTTGCTCTGGGGTAGAGCAAATTTTTACATTGAAAACAAAAACAACAAAAGTGCAAATCCTACACTACTTTCAGACCAGGGGCAGCTCTCACACCGAAATTAGTTCAGTTTTCTACCATAAAAAGTGTATTAGCTAAAAATTTCCCATTTTATTACAATACGGTTGCTAAGCAGCGCTACAAACATTTGAATTAAAGCTTTCTTTTACTCCTGCTCGTTTTATTTGCCACTTACCCTGCTCCGGTGTAGAGTATGGCAACTAAAACAGACCTATTTATAGGAAATTTATTCCTTTTTCCCAGCAAAGTGTATGTCTGAATCAGGCTTTTTATAACTGGCGACGATTTTAAAAATTAAGCATCTCTACTATAAAAACTATTAAGCAGTAAATTGACTTCAATTTTCAACATGGCATAATTACGTATTTGACTGAATACTAAACTAAATAATTTCTATACAACAAAATTTGTTATCCTTTTATATTATTTGATTATTTTTAATCATTGATTATAATACCCCACATTCCTAGACCATTAGCTTTCCATTCGCAATCCTACAAGAACATGTAATTGAATATATTTAGTATATTCAAATACTTAAGACGTACTTGAAGTGTTACCCCTCTATCAGGCGGTTGGCATTTTCACATTTTTAAGTATTCAAGTACTTATATAATTTTAAGGATGTCAAGGATAACTACTGTTTTAGGCATTCAATTAATTTTATATAAAAGGAATAAATTACGATTTATAAACAAAAAAAAAGGGCACCTTGCTTTTAGCTTATTGTAATCGTTTGAATAGTTTACAATTGGTCGTCGAATATAATTATATATGATTATTGGATATGATTTAATAAACTTCAAAAGTTTCTGAGACAAATAAAAGAACAAGTATATTTTCGTAACTAAGTTAGTTAAAGCTCATTTACTAATAACTAAGTATGGAATCTCTGATTCAAACCCCAAGGATTTAACATTTTCATCACTTGTCTGCACTAATTACTTATATAATACGAGGAATGTTTGCACAACGATCTCGAAAACCCGTCTAACGATTTTCACGAAACTTGGGAGTTAAGGGTT